>JAIGNY010000285.1:0-65240 GCA_020152595.1 Chiridota heheva | reverse complement strand
CTGTGGCGAAATTGTTTTTTTTTTCAAGGGTTTTGTACGAAGTGAAATATTAGTATTATAATACTACAAAAATAGTCACCAAATGAAAATTACTGAAAAAAAAAAGGAAGAAGATGAAAGCAAAAGTTGCAATAAACGATTCTACGGGCTCGAACTCCGACTGTTGAAAAGGGGGAAAAAAGTTCCATGACGTGTCCTTCTTTTTTAAAAAATTTGTTCCAGCAAATCATAACTACAAACTTACTGTAGCAAATGGGAGACCACTTTATCTTAATTAAAATAAGCACACAATAAGGACTTCATCCATTCTATGATACTCAGCACCAACTTCCACAACAACTAAGGTTTTCAGAATAAAGGAAATGAAAAGGAACATTCTGACCGGGCCTGGTTATTTATCAGGTCGGGGTCTGGCTGTTTAAAACTTTAGGAGCAGAACAACTAATGTCCGTCCGAACCACGGGGCTAATCAGTAGTGACCTCAGGCGCTTTAAATAACTATATACCTTGCAAATGCGAGCAACAGTCGGCAGAAAAAATTTCAACCAATCAGCAAATTTAAAAGGGAATTTAAATATTGTGCACATATAACGATTTCGCCTCTTTAAGCCAGTGCTATCTTTTATGTGAGTGGTCCTTGTAACTCACGTTGACAGCTTTCCATTTTCAACTTACACTTTTAATTAGAAATTTGCTAGTCTGGTTTTCTGAGGGGTCGAAGCTGCCCAAGCTGGCCACTGGCTGTCTTGATTAATAGCACCAGGGTTTTTATTTACCCTGGTTGCACTAGTTCCCGCTAGTTTTGCACTGAAGGTATTCAAAATCGGGATTCCCCTTTATAGCTATAAACGTTTTTCTTGATGCTTTGATCTCAAAACGTAGTAGTATAGATCAATCAGAGGTTGAAGTTATATATAAAGGAAAGTAGAATTATGAATTTTAGAAAACAATTACCAAAATCGATGTGAAAATAGTTATTTACTAGGCTGGGAGGATGGAGGGGAGGGGGGTGGAAGAGGGGAGGGGTGAATGTCAACTTATTTCCCATCCATTACCCCCGTAATGTACACCATTTGTGAGTTCAAATGCTTTCGTTGAGGATTTTAATAGCCATTCACAAAATAGTTATTGTCTCCTTCAAAGTGTTTTTTTTCCCTTTATATGACAGACTGTCCATTTATGTTGTATGACTCGGGATAATCTCTTAATTGTGTTGGTGTTATCAACAGATACTGCAACTTCCTGCCCACTTTTTTTTAAAAACCCGACTTTTGCAGAATTTTAATATCTGAAGGGAAAATTTACAAAAAAACTTTCTTTATTTTTTTTGTTCTGTTTTTTAAACATTTCTTTAAAATTTTAAAATTTATGTTACATTACCGTTTGAAAATTCAAAGTTGGAAAAATCCTATTTTATCTTGTAGGTTATTTATAATTAAACCTGGCCATCCCAAAACAACCCCGGGGATTTTACAAAAGTCGATTACCAGGGATTTGCTATAACAACCCCCGGGTTATACCCATGAGGAGGAAAAATTTCAGCAACAGGTGTCTTTGCCAGGTTAAAATTCCAGCCGGGTAAAAAATTCTTTATTAAACAGAATTCTGATTACAATGGGCTTTAAAAGGCCCCCCCCCCCTGCCCCGGGTTTTGATATCCATTCTCAGAATCAAAAACTAAATGGAAAAAGGGGGATTAAATTCTTAACCATAAATGATAAATTAAAAAATCAAAAATATTCCCATTTTTATTTTGAAAAATGATATTCAAAAAACCTTTTTATTATTAAAATTTTTCTTTTCCTGTTATGATCTTGCATAAAAAAAAAAAAAAACTGTAAAGGCCTTCATCCCTATAATCAGTGCTTGTTTTAAGGCATGAAATCCCCGTATGGGGTGCACAAACAAATTTTTCCTATTGCCACCTCTGAGGGAAAGGTCAAAATTGGGATTTTTTGTAACAGAAAAGGGGTTTCGCTTTCCATTTTTCAAATTCCCTCTAATATCTTTGGTTTATGGTATTTCAAAGGGAAAAGTTGACCGGGTTTTTGGCCCCTTTTTTTTAGGCTGAAGTAAGGTGTTTTTTCCCCTAAATTAACTCAAAATTTATATTGGGTCCATGGAAAAAATATTTTCCCCCTGTTTTTCAAAAAGGGTTTTTTAAATTCGACATCAAGTAACTGGTGCCCTCCCCTTCTCCCCCCAATTTTGCTTTTAACCTATTTTCCCCCTGGGGATTCTAAAATTTTTGTTTGATTTCCCCAAGCCTGGGGGGTTGTTTTTTTTGGCTGGGGGGGTAATCCCTTATTGGTTCTTTCTCCCATAAACCTTTACGGGAAAATTTACACCATATCGGGTGTTGCAGGGGCTCTTGACCCTTTAAAAACAACATCGATCTTCCTGGTTCCCCCCAGAATTCTTTTTTTTAAAAGGTTTTTTTTTTGGTTCCCCAATTTTTGTTTGTTTGGTCCCTTTTTGGGCGTTGGTTCTTAAAACCCGGGTAAACAAACATCATGTTTTTTTAGCTGAAAATTTGGAAAACATTAATGAAAAAAAATTTTAAAAGTATGGGCAATTTTGGGGATAGGAACCTTTCGGGTTTTACATTGAGTACCCTTTTGTTTTAAAAAACCTCGTGAAAATTTTATCCCTAACTTTCCATTTTTTCTTCCCAAACATTTAAAAAAAGGGCCTCAAACCCCCGGCCGGCTCATTTTCTAAATGATCCATGAAAATTGAATGCATTTTCCACCCCCCCCCCGGGGCTAGCCCCCCTACCGGGCCCCTGTAATGTCCTAAGAAAAAACCAATTAAATTTTAATCAAGGTTTTCCTTTTTAAAAAACACTGATATCATACAGCGAAAATGCATCCATAGAAACAAATAAAAATATTCAAAGGATTATTTTCCGTTAATTAAGTTCTTATTGAACAGGACTTAAACCAAAAGGGAAAGGGGAAACCTTTTTAATATTTTATTGTTGAAAATATTAAATTTAATTGTAAAAAGGTTCCCCCGCATCCTCTTTAACAAAAAAATTTTAGTTAATTTTTTTTAATATATTATCTTTTTTTAAACTTTTTTCCCAAAAGGAAAATTAAATTCGTTAATGGTTAAAAATTACTATTTTTTTTTCTCTTTTTGTCACCAGGGTTGCTTTTTTTTTTTACCAAATATACAAGGGTTTTTGAAGCCCCAATTCCCAAGGAAAAAAAAATTATAGAAAAAGGGGGTGAGGGTTAGGGGAATAAAAAAATCCCAAGTTAATAAAAGTGAAGACCGGGTAAAAAATTCAAAAAGAGGATACAAAAGTTTGAAAAATTGGGGATAAAAAAGACTGATAAATTGGGAAAATACAAAAAGCTGAGGGAACAGAAATAAAAAAAGGGATTAAAAATTGAGGATAAAAAAAGATGATAAGTTAAAAAAAAGAGAATAAAAAAAGACTAATAAATTTAAAGGATAAAAAAAACTAAATGAATTAAGGGGAATACAAAAAACTGATGAATTAAAAATCAAAAAAGGGAATTAAGGGGGCAAAATTAAGGATACAAAAACGAAAAATTTGGGGATAAAAAAATGATGAACTAAAAAATAAAAAGACAAATGAATTAAAAGGTTTCAAAAATGATAAATTAGGGATAAAAAAAGACTGTTTGGAATTTAAAAAGAGGAAAATTAAAAAAGGGAATTTAAAATAAAAAGGATTAAAGAAAAAAAATTTTAATTAGGGGATCCCAAAAAGCCCAATAAATTTAAGAAACAAAAAGACATAAATGAGTAAAAAAGGAGGGAATTAAAGGAACGGGGTGAATTGGGGAAAAAAATTAAAAAAAAAACTGATGAATTAGGGGAATAAAAAAAGACGATAAATAAAATAAAAAAAACCCTTGAAAAAGAGGTAAAAAGGCTGATGAATTGAAAATCCCAAAAAGACTGATGAAAAAAAGGGGAATACAAAAGGAAGTTGGAAAAAAAATGAGTTAAAAAAAGACTAATAAATTTGGGGAAAATACAAAAGACTGATGAATTAAAAAAAAGGAAAAATTGGGCAAAAAAGAATGGGGATAAAAAAAAAATGATGAATTAAATTAAAAGAAAGAATTAAAGGTGAAAGGGCTAGGTCGGGGTTTAAAAAAAATGATGAATTGGGGATAAAAAAATATGATTGGAAAAATGCAAAAATTTTGGAATTAGGATACAAAAAATGAAAGGTTTTTAAAGAATCCAAAAGCCCTTGGAAAAAATGTTTAAAAATTAAAACAAAAGACTGATGAATTAAGGATAAAAAAATGAAAAAAATGTTTAAAAATTGAGGATACAAAAAATGATAGTTAAAAAAAAATACAGGGCAGTGTTTAAAAGGGTTTTAAAAAAGACTAATAAATTAAAAAAAAAAATAAATTTAAAGAAAAGGGGGGAAAAAAAAAAAGACTATGTTAAGGAAAAAAAGACTGATAATTAAAAGAATAAAAAAAGATTAAAAATTAGGGGGATAAAAAAAGGGGAATAAAAGGAAAAGGTTAAAAAGGGATAAAAAAGATGATAATTGGGAAATCAAAAACCCCATGAATTAGGGATGAAAAAAAGCCCAAAAGGGTAGATGGGGGGATCCTGGTTGGAATGTAAAAGCTAACCCGTGCTCCCGGGGTTCCCAGTCATTTTCCCAAAAATAAACCCAAAATTTTTTAAACTTGAATACCTACTTAACAAAATTATTTTTGGTTTCTGCACCAATTTGTTTCTTTTGAAGTTTTCTACCCCTTTTTTGCTTACCTTAACTGTTCTTTTCCTTAAATACTTGGTTTTATTTTTTAGGGCCGGGGGCCCAAAAATGGAAAAATTTTTTGAAAAACTCTTTTTTCCGGACATTTTTTTATTGCATCCTAAAAATTTGCAGGACTTATATTCTGCTTTCTTAAAAAATTTTAAATAGATTTTCCCAATTTTTCCCCTTTTAAAAATTTTTTGGGAAAATGATAAATTATTTTTCACATAATAGAAAGTCGTCCGGAAATTATGGGAATCCCAATATTTTATTTTGTTTAAATTAAAAGGGGGAATTTTTCCAATTTAACCCAAATTAAACTGAAAGTAAAGAAAAAATACTGACACTGTTAAATAAAAACAACAATAATTAAAAAATTTAATATTATTTTTTAAAAATTTTTGATTTTAAAAAAACATCAATATAATTCTTTTTTAATAAAATTTTACTTAAAAACCCTTTGACACTAATTTTATTCTCAACACCAGAAAAATCCCAAAAGAGTTATAAAAAAATTTTAAAAAAAAACTTATTGAGATTTATTTTTTTTTACCCTAAAATTGGTTTTCTTCTTTTTGCAACCCTGGGGCAAAAAAACAAAAAAAAGAAAAACAAATGTTTGGACGATTTTTCCTTTTAATTTTTTAACTAATAAAAGGGAATGCATTCTGCTAAAAAAACGTAATTATCTCCCAACACGGGTCCCAAAAGGGAAATATGGGAAAAGGTTTATTCTAAACAATGAAAAAAAAAACCGATATTTGGGAAAAATCAGATAATCACTATAGACAGACCCGTCTCTTTCCTTATTTAAAGTCCCCTTTTTTAATTATTTGTTTAAAATTTTTAATGAAGCCGACAATTTATACCAGGTTTTGGAAACTTGTATCACCTTCCCTTTTTTAATTTTTTCAGACAAAAAATTTAAGGATAGAAAGGGAAAAAAACATTCAATTTTTTGTTTTTAAAAAAATTTGCTTTTTTCATAATTTTCCAGGTTTATTTTTTTCCAAAAATTTTAAAAATTTACCCCCAAACTTTCTTTTTGGCTTTTTGGATATTTAAAAAGTTTTCAATTTTTTCAAAATACAACAAATTCCAGAATAATTTACTTCTTTTTTTTATGAATCAGTGGGGCGCCTTAAAGCCCCTTTTTTCTATCCTCAAAAGCCCCAATATAGATATTTAGTTTTGTTGGAGAAAATTCTCAGCATTTAAAATTTACAGAAAAATTTATATTTGATTGAACAATTGTGTGATTCTTTGGGAAGAAGGAACTTTTGTTTTTTGCAAGTAGTGTGTCCCTTTTATGGAAGATATAAAAAAAAAAACTTACTTCCCTCAAAAACATAGTAGATCCAAAACCTGAAAACAATTTCCCCAAGATACTGTTTTTAAAAAATGAAAACATAATAAAATTTCCCCAAAACCCCTTATAACCGTTTTCCCTGATGGTGAGGGAAATGATGATACTGTTTTAAAAACCCTAAAAATTATAAGAAAAGGGAAATTTAAAATTTAATGTACCCTCTTTGAGAAAAAAATTAACCCCAATCTCTTCTATATCTTTTAAAATTCCCAACAAATCAGCAATCTGTTGGGATTTGCAGAAGAAAACTTTGTTTAAAATTCTTTTGAACAACTGTGGTTTATATTTCCCCATCAAGCTTTTTTTAACTCATCTTTTTAAAAAAGACTTTTTAAAAGATAAATGAATGACTTTCCCACCACCGCCATCCCCTGCCATCTTAAAAACTTTTATATCTTCTTGCCCCGGGTTTCCTGGTAGTCCGAGGTGTTGAAATTTTCCGGAAAAAGGGGAATAAACCCGGGATGCCTTATTTTAAACGCATTTAAGACCTGAAATTACCTACATTTATGGTTTAAAAATGGGGATTAAAAAAATTTAAAGGATTTTTTCCATGGTTTTTTCATTTACTTGATAAAAACATTGAGGGAAAAAACATGTTGATATTTTTTCTGTTTAGAAAGTTTGAAAACATTTAAAAAATTTTATAAATAAAAAACCCCAGTTGGGAAAGAGGAAAGGGTCCCTATAATAACACTTGGTACCCTATATTAAATTCAACTGCATTTTTTTGTTTTCCAAAAAACATTCTCATCCAGTTATTCACATTTGGTACCCTTTATTTCATTCCGCTGCATTTTTTATGTAAACTACCATTCCCATCCCAATTATAATGACTTAGTACCTATATTCATTAAACCCTGTGTTTTGTTTTCACCATTCTCATTTTCCCTTAAAATTTGACACTTGGTATTTTTCAATAAACTGCATGTTTTTTTAAAACCCACACATTCTCTTTGATCTTTCCCGACCCCCAATTATTAGCTATATTCTTTCCCAACTGTGTTTTTTTTTTTACATTCTCATCCCCGGTTATAAGGGCCTTTGGTAATTTCATTCAACTAAAAAATTTAAAAAATTTTTTTAAAAAACGTTTTGTTTTTCCCCAAAAATAAAGGAAATTTTCCCAAAAAAAATTTAAAAAAAATGCCCAAAAATTAAGGAAATTCCCAAAATTGGGAAAAAAGATTTCACACAAATGATTAAATCATGTAAATTCGGGACTTGATGTATCCTTTACTTTTTAAAAACTTTCAAATTTCCCTTGTTTTTTAAATTTTTGTGTGGGGGGAGGTGGGGTGGGGGGGGCTTGCCCCCCCCTGTGTACCCCCCCCCCCACAACCGCCCTTTAAATTTTTTGGGAATAAAACAGTTTTCCCATTTAGTGGGCCCGGCTCCTTTGGTTTTTTTGAAATTTTTTCCCATCCTATGTCCCCTTTCCCACCCGTCTAAATTGCTAATATCTCTCCTCAAAAATAAATCTGCCCTTTTCCCCCTGTCCCTCCATCACCCAATCCTGGTATCATTCTTCTTAAATGCCCCCATCCCTCCAAAAAATACTTTGATCCATCCTTTTTTAATCATGCTTTCCCCCCCATATACCACCCACCCATCCCCCCAAGGCAGGGCACAGATCTATGTCTGAGTTTGGGGGGAGGGGGTCAAAACTTTTTGCCTGTCCCAGCAATGCCCCTTTTTCCCCCCCCCCCTGATTGTTTCCTGGGTTTAAAAATTTCCCCAAACCCCCCCCATTTTCCCCAAGGCAGGGGGAGGCTTTTGGGGCGGTCGCGTTTTCCCCGGGAAAAAAGGGAGTATTTCCCCCCTTTTTTAAAAAAAATAAATTTTAACCCCAAAAAAAATTGTGTTTACTATTTTTTCTGCCAGACATACCCCAACTTCCTCAATTTTTTTGTAGCTTTTGCAGTATTTTTCTCTCAATTTTCTTTAAAGCCCGAAAATGAAAAAATTACAAAAATTAAGTAATTTCTAAAAAAAAGAAAATTTTTAAAACATGAAGGATATTTAAAAAGGGGAAAACATTTCAGAAAAAGATAAAAAAAAAAAATTAAAAAAATTTCCCAAAATAAAGGGAAAGGAAAAAATTTGGGGAAAAAAATTTAAAGTAAATTTCAAAAAATTTGGCCAAAAAAAAACCCCAAATTTAAAAAAAAAAATTTTTCCCAAAAATTGAATTTTTCCCAAAAACCCCCCAGGGAAATTTGACTTTTTAATTTCAATTCTTTAGACCTTTTTTTCCCTACATAAAGTCCCTTTTCCCGCCTAAAATAAATAGGGTTTTCCCTCCCCCCCTCCTTTGCTATCCACCCCCTCCATCATTTAATGGTGTTGGTAGGTAAAGTTGACTCAGGGTAAAAGGCCCTTTTTAAAAGCCCCCCCCCTCAAAAAAAAAAAAAATCCCATAAGTTTAAAAACCCTTGGGAAAAGTTTAAAAAATTTGGGGGGTGAAAAAGTTTTTAAATGGGGGAGTTTTAAATTTCTTAAAAACCAAAAAAATGAATGCAGTCTTTTATCAGGTTAAAAAGTTTTTTGGCATTTTGGGGGAGGTTTGAAAAAATGATTTAAATTTTTTAGTAAATTTTCCAACATTTCCCTCAATTGAAGAAATGCAAAAAATGTAAAAATTTTTCCCAAAACGAAGAACTTTTCTAAAGGGTTTCTTAATTTTTAAAAAATTTTCCCGAAAAAAAATTTAATTTGTCCAAAAAAAAAAAATTTAAAAAATTTGGAAAAATTGAAAAAAAAAGAAATTATCCGAAAAAAATTTTAAAGGAAATTTCCCCAAAAAATTAAAGCCAATGTTAAAAAAGGAAGGGGTTTTCAAAAATAGGGGGAGGAAAGGGGGGTTACCCCCCCTTTCATTTTCCCCAAGGCCCCCCTTTTGCCACAAACCGGGGTACCCTTTGCACCCCCTCAAAAGGGGGGGGTTTTGAAAAATTAACCAGGCCAAAAATATAAAATTTAGAATTTTTAAAAAATTTTTTGTTTTTCTCTTTCTGTGTGAATACAACCCCCGATTTTTTTTTGGGAAAATAGTTGTTTTTAATTTCATAAATTAAAATTTTCATAAAAGGGCCTACCCCATTTTTTTTTTTTTTTGGGTAGGGGGGGGGAAAGGAGGGGCGATCCCTTTCCCCCAGTTTTTCCCCCCCAAAGGGATCTCCCCCTTCCCCCCATGATCTGCGCCTTTGCTCACATTTTCCACCCATTTAATTTCCCATCAAATGTCCCTGATGCCAGAAAATTTCATTAAACCCAAAACCCCTTTTTTATACCCCCTTAGGGGGCTTGATTTAGTGGAGATTTTTTATTTCCTTTCTTTTTTTTTGCTTTCAAAAATGCATGAAAAACCCCAAAAATATTTTGTTAAAAAAACCTTCCCCAAAAAGGGTTTTCCCGGATAAAATTTGCTTAGCAACACAAATTAGGGGCCAAAAGAAACCCCCCAAAAAAAAACTTTAACCGGGCCCCCCCCCCCAACGTTTCCCCCGGGCCCCATGCCCCATTACCCCCAGGGGTGAGTTGAATAGCTCTCAAAAATTCTTGAAAAAATTTGGAAGGGAAATTTTGGGAATAAAGCATACCCATCTTTCAACACCAACATGAAAATTTAAAACATTTTTTCCCCCAAAAAATTTAAAAAATTTTTTAAATTGATTAAATTTGTTTTTTTTTTGGGCATTTTAAAACCCCAAAGAATAACATAAAAAAAGAAACCCCGGGAAAAAGGACCATTAAAAAAGGATTTTTTCCCCCCATAAAAAAATTCCCTGGGAAAAAAGCGATAATTTTCTAAAATGATTGCAGATGACCATAATCACACAAAAATTTTCTTTTTTGGGTAAAAGGGGTTTCTTTTTATTATTTTGTAACCCTTGGAGCCAATTTTTTAAATTTTGGTCCCCAGGTACCTTTTTCCACCCCCCACCCCACTCCCAAATTTTAGTGGAAAAATTTAAATTATATATTAACATAATGTTTAACTTAAAAGAATAATAATAAAAAATAAAAAAATAAAAAAAAGAAAAAAAAAAAACAAAGTGGAAAAAAATTAAAGAGAAGGGAAAGGAAAACCCGGGGTTTTGGGCCCTTTTAAAGGGAATTGGGTTTGAAAAAAAACCATTAAAAAAAGTTTAAAGGGGAATTTTGGGTGAAGTCTTTTTTGCAAATTAAAACCCCATATTTAAACCCCCTTTCGGGAAGGGTTCTTTTAAAAAATTTTTTTAAAAGGCCCCGCCCTTTTTTTTTTTTGTTTTTTGAAAATAAAATTTAAAAATTTAAAGGACTATTTAAAAAAAAAAAAAATAAAACAGTAATTTTTTCAAAATTTTTTAAATTTTTCCCCCGGAATAAAAAATTCCCAAAAGGTTTCTGTTTTTCCAAAATTTAAAAAAACATTGAAAATTTTGGGGGTTTTTATTTGAAACAAAAACCCCGTTTTTTTAAAGGGTTAAAAAGACTCCCCAAACCAAAACAATAAGCAAATTTTAATTAATACGATTAGCTTTAATTTTAAAATTTAAATCCTTCTTAAGATATCCGGTTTCCCATTTTCCCAAAAGGTCCTTTTTAAAACGAATTTTTTTATGAAATTCAAAACCCAAACAAAAGTAAACTTTTAAAGTTGAAAATTTGAGTTTTAAGACTTTTATTTTACCCACATATTTTTAATATGGGGTATTCCCCCTTTTAAATAAAATTAAAACCTTTAGGCGGGGCACTTTAAAATCGGGCCCTTTTGTTTTTAAAAAGTTGAGGCCCAAGCCCAAAAAAGCCTTTAAAACCTCCTTTCTAAATTTTCAAATTCCAATTTAAAAAACTTTTTTAAAAACTTTTTAACCTTAAAAAAATAATTAAAAAGGTATTTTTTTTATTTTAAAGGGTATTCATTTTGAAATAATTTAAAAAAAAATTAATATACACCCCGGAAGGGCATAAAATCAAGGTTCTGTTTAAATTTCCGAGGACCCCCGAACCACATTTTTGTTAATTTTTTGGCCCCTTCCCAAGGGAGTCAGAGTTGTTTGCAATTTTTCTGTTTTCCAAAATAAAAAGTGAACTATGTTGGTATTTCTTTTTGAAAAATAAAAATATTATATCCCAAAGGACAACATAAAAACCAGGTTGTTTTTAGGGTTCCCAAAGGAAAAAACCAAAAAATTCCCCCCCCCTTTATGCGGGGGAACCCAATTGAAAGTGGGGGAACCCAAACCAAGCCAATAAGATCTTTAAAACTGTTTTAATACATTTGCAGATTTTGGGGGAACATTTTGGGGAATGGTGGGGGAAATTTAAAACGGGAAGAAAAACATCTGGTTTACCTTCCCAACCCCAACATTTTTTTTTGGGGGATTGGGGAAAATTAGAAATTTAAACCCAACTTTTTACCTAATAAAAAAATTAATTTCGTAAGAAAATTGCCCCCAAAAAAATTTTTTCCCAAAAATGACAAAAAAAGGGTTTTCTCTTAAAAGAAAAACCCCAAAACCTTCTTTTTAAAAATTTACGAAAATAAAAGGAAAAAATTTTCCTCAAAATAAAAGAGAAGGGCCTAGTTAAAAAAAATTTTTTTCCAAAATTTGAAAATTATTAAATAAAAAAAATAAAAAAAACCATTTGCTATTAAAAAAATTATTATGGTAAAAAAGGGCCCATTCCCAAAAATTTTCAGGGCAAGCCGGTAAAATTTTTAATCAGGGCAAAAAACCCAACCCGGGTTTGTAAAAATTAAAATTAAAACTTTTAAAGGGGGAAGTTTTTTGGGAAAGGGAATTTGGGGCCTGTCCCCGGTTTTTCTTTTGGGGCGGGGAAAAAGGCCAAAAATTTCCCGCCCCCTAAAATAAAATTTTTTTCTTTTAAATTGGGAAAAACTAATTGGGAAAAGGCCTTAATTTTAAAAATTTTTCCAAAAAATTTGGGTTGGCTAAATTTTTTAAAAAAAAATTTCCCCAAAAATTTTCCCAAAATCCAAAAAGGAAAAGAAAATTCTGTTTTCAAAGAGATTTAAAAAAAAATTGGTTGTTTTTCCAGAAATTTAAAAAACCCAAAGAAAAATACAATAAAAAAAAAGGGAAAATTTGGGCTTTTTTAAAAAAAAGGGGATTAAAAACTTAAAATTAATATATAAATAAAACCCGGGGCTACCCAAATTTCTCAGGAAAAAAAAAGGGTCCCTTTAGGGAAACTCGAAAACCAAAAAATTCTGAAAAATTTTGAATAATTAACCCAAAAAATTTTTGATCGTGGTTCAGAAATTTTTGGGTTAGGAGAGGGAGAATTCCCCTTTTAGGGTTTGGACTTATACCTTTTAAAACCCAATTCTTCCCCTTTTTAAAGGTCGGGTTTTCCAAGGCTCAGTTTTTTCGGGAAAAGGTTAAAAAAAATCAATTTTAAAAAAATTTTAAATTGATAAAAGAAAAAAAAATTCAAAAAGGGTTTGGGGAAAAAACTTTGGGGCTTTTTGGGTTTAGTTTTTCCCACATAAAAAATTTTCCCCAGAAGAAAATTTTTTGGAAAAATTTGGAATTGGAATAAAAAGGGGGAAATAAAAAAATTTTCGTTTTTTGTTAAAAATCAAAATGATGGAAAATAATTTAACAGAAGGCAAATTTTTTTTAAAAACAGGGGGTTTTCCCCAAAATTGAAAATTTTGGGGAAAATTTCTTCCCGGGAAGGGCCCATTTTCGCCCAAAATTTCGAAAATTGAAGAGGGGGAGGCAAAGAAAAATTTTTTACGGGAAATACTTGTTATTTTCCCTTTGGGGGGGAGGGGGTTCAAATTTTAATTTAAACCAAAAAAGGGCGGCATTGGCTAACCCTTTTTCCCTTAAAATTTTGGGACCCCCATTGGGCCCAAATTTGTTCAAGAACCTGGGGGAAAAAGGGATGAACCCCCAACCCTCTTGGAAGATTTTTATTAAAAAAAATCCCTTTTTAAAAAATTTAAATAACCAAAAAACCATTTAAAATTTAAATTAGGAAAAAGAAGGAATTTCTTTTTTTTAAACAGACTAAATTAAAAAATTTTTCACCCTTGCCAAGGAATTTAAAAAGGGGAAATTTTTAAAAAAATTTTCCTTTTTGTTGAAAAATTTTGCCCCGAAAATAAAATTAAATAAAAAATTCAATTTTTTCAAAGACCCCCTTTTAAAATTAAAATTTTTGGGAAAAAATATTAGAAAAAAAAAGGAAAAAATTATTGGCAAAATTTTAAAAGGAAAATTATAACCTTGGAAAGCAAAAAAAAAAATTTAAAATATGACGTTATTTTCCCCCTTTTTTTGGGGGGAAGTTCCAATCCCTAATTTTTTAATTAATCCTTTTAAAAGAAAAAAGGAAAAATTTAAATTTCAAAGGGCATTTCTTTCTTAAAATTTTGGGCCTTTTTCCAAAACATTCTTTCGCGGGAACCGGGAAAAGTTTAACCCCAAACTAAAGCCCTCAAAATTTTTGGGATTAACCCCCCCCCTTTTTTTCCAAACCCATTTAAACCCCTCCCGGTTAAATAGGAGGAAAATGCTTGGAAAATTTTAAATTTTAAGGGGCGAGTTTTGGGGGGAAATTCTAATTCATACCCAAATTTTGACACAGGGAAAAAATAAAAATTTTAAAATTTAAATTTTAATAAATTTGTTGAAAACAAAACAAAAACCCCAATTTTTAAAATTAAAAAATTCCAAAATTTTTTCCCAAATAACATTTTAAAATTCCAAATTTTTACAACCAAAAAAAAAAAAAAAACTACCCCGTTTGGTTTTTTTTAATAATTCATTAAAATTTTTTGTATTATTTTAAGCCTTTTCCCGGCATCAAAATAAAGGAATCTTAGCCCTTTCCCAAAAAATTTCCCCTGGCTATCGGGAACTTGCCCATTTTGTTTTTGTTTTTAAAAAAACATTTTTTTATCAATTGAACTTCGTTAGTGCATTCTTCCTGAAAATTTCTTTGAAATTTTTTGTATAATGTTAAGCCTTTTTTGGGGAATAAAAATTTACAAATTTTCAGGGGCTTGGGGAACCGCTCCTGGCCCCCGGGCCGCCCCTGATTGATTTGGATTTTTCATAATTGAATAGAAAAAAAAGAAAATGAAACTTATTAATTATTTGTATTATTTTTAAAGCCATTTGAGTTTCCAGAAACCCCCTGGTTTATACCAGGGCTTTTCCAGATTCTTTTAAACAATTGGACAGTTGAAAATGAAATGTAACAAGTAAATTTCATTAAAAATTTTTGAAATTTTCAAAGCCTTTTGGGGCCCCTCCCCAAAACTTGGGGCTTCTCCGGGGACCTCCGGTATTTCCCTGATTGTTTTTAACAAAAATTAAAAACCAATTCTTCTTTTCATAAATTTGAATTGTTTTAAACATGTCCTCATTAAACTTCATTAAATTTTGAAAGTATAATTTTAAGAAAATTTGGGGCATCGAAATACATAATTTCTTTTTTTTCAGGACTTTTCCCCTAAAACCCCTAAAACCACCCCCTAACCCCCCCCGGACCCTAAACGGGCACTGCACCCCAGCTTTCTCATTTGCATCCAGCGATTATGGGCGCACATCATGACCAAATGCGGTTTTGGCAAAAATCACATCCCCCCCCTCTTTTAATCCCCCATACCGTCTCTTTTTGTTCATGTAAAAAATAAGGTTTTCCTTTTTTTTGGAGGCCGGCCGCCCTTCACCCAACATTTCCAATCCCTAAAAGTTGGTGACCGAAAATCATGTCAGCATCATGCAGTGGGAGGACATAATTTATATCAAACCCGAAGGGGAATGTTTTAGAAAATTTCATATCTCTGATGTATCCCATTCACCCAGACATTTTAAATCTCTTTGACTAAGTTTGGGTCCCCAAAGAATCATGTTGTCAGCAGGGCGAGTGGGAACTGACCCCGATCCCTCCCCGAGTCGGGAATTATTCCAATGAATCGATTTAAACGGAAATCGTATTTATATTTTTTAAAACAAAAAGATTTTTTCCCCAAAAGTACCCAATTGTCAGATCAGGGCCAGGTCTAAATAGGGGGGGGGGAGGGGGGGGAGGGGGGGGGGGGGGGGGGGTTTGGGGGGGGAGGGGAAAAAAGGGGGGGGCAGTTTGACCCGGAAAGGGCTTTTCCTTCCCCCCAACCCCCCCAACCCCCAACCCCCCTCATAGGGCTATGTACAAACTATGTAAAACAAAAAATGAAAAAGATGGACAGGAATCTGTCTACATTTTTTTTTGGGGGAAAAGTTTTTAATTATTTATATAAACAAATAAAGATAGCATTTTGATTTTATAATTAACAAAAAACTTTTAGATTTTTTTCCCCCTCAGGGGGCCCCTTTTAAGCCCTGATAAAAGTTATACAATGGGGACCCCTTGTATAAAATCTGGAGGGAAAATTTGTTAGTTCTGTTCATCTACTGCTTACCCAAATTAAATTTTTTTAAAATTGGTGAAAATATGCATGAACTTTTTGAAGGACTCTTATTCTGATACAGGCTGGGGGCCCGGTCTTCTAGGGAGGGGTTTAAGTGGGGATTTCGGGAATTTCTTACCCACCGTGCCTCCTGGCGTAACTAACTGTAAAAATTTTGGAAAAGGGCATTTGAAGGTTTTTAATTTTCTGAAAAAATAAATTTTTAAACCTTTAATTTGAAAATAATTTTTTAAATTTGTATCCAAAAAAAGTTTAATACAATTTTTTGTGGATGCAAAAAAAAGAAAAAAAAGGCAAAAGGGCACCCAATGGCAATCATGGGCAAAAAATTTTTTAAATTTCCAAATTTGGGGAAAAAAAGGGGCGGTGTTCCTTTTCAGCTGTACCATAGACTTTTTAAAACCCGAATCGGCTTTTCCCCCGAAAACTTTTAAAAAATGCCCCAAAATTCAAGGAAGGGGGTGGGGGAGGGGGGGCAAAAAAATCACGGGGAAAATTATCTTTGACAGTAATTGAGGCACTTTTCATTTTAAAAGGGGCATTTTACCCCAATTTTAAAAAAGGAATGGGCACCCCCCCCCATGTTCCTCACATATGGTTTGATTTGGGGAGGGGGGGGTGAGTACCCCACCCCATTTTTTCAGAATATTTATTTTTAAAAAGAATTTTTTTGTATCTTAGGTGTTTTTGAAATTTTCCCCCCCCTCCCCACCCCCATTTCTGACTTTTCACCCTTGGAAATACCCCCCTGGGGGTTTTTGAGATTGGGAGCTTGGACCAATGTTGTAGTCTCATGAGCGAATGGGTTTTAAAAGGCCTCCCGAAAATTACTGCATAGAAAATTTTTAAAGGGTATGCTCCCTTGGCCTTTGATTCCCGGGGGCCCCTGGAAAATTACATGTTTTAAAAATTAAAAAAAATTGAAATATTAAACTTTGCGTCCAGGGGGATTTGTGGTGAGTGGATTTCAAATTGTTTTCCTTGAAGATAGCATTCAGAAAATCTTATTCCGTTGGAGAATTTAAAATTAAATCTTTTTTATCTGTGTGAAATGACTGATGTTAGTAAGTCTACTATGGAAGGTTTTGTCTTTATCCTCACATTCTTAACAATTATTATTCATGTTTTTTAAAGAAAGTTTTTTTTTTTTTTTTTAAAATTTTTCCTTAAAGGGTTTCTTCAGGTGTATATTATAAATACTTCCTTCCTAAATTCATTTTTCTATTTTTTTGACATACCCCATAGTTTTAACCACATTTTTGCAGGATATAATTGATACAATAAATAAATACTTTGATAAATTATGTGGCTATGACATCACAATTTGTCTGATTTCTTTGGTTTCTACACAAAAAAATCCAAAACCCCAAGCTTAGATTTTCCCGCGGAAAAAGATTGTTAAATCCTTTTTCCTATTTTGTTTATTTTGAAGTCCTTTTCCCCTTGGGGAATAGACTTTTGCCCCTGAACATCCTTTAATTAAAGGATAAGTTCGTAAACAAAAATGCCCTTTTAAAATAATAAAGGGATTAAAAAAATTGAAAAAAAAATTCCAATTATTTTTGGGGGATATTAAAAAATTAGACCCTTCGGTAATTAATAAAATGATTTTGGGGTTAAAAAAATTTAAATTTGTTTTTGGAAGGTTTTGGTTTTTTTTTATCCTTTTTAAAATTCTTACCCTTTTTTTTTTTTTTTTAAAAAAGTTTAAACAATTTACTATTTTAAATTTTTTTTTTGGGTAAAAACTTTCCTTTGGGTTGGTATTTTTTAATAAAACCCCCTTTAAAAAAATTTTCCCATTTACTTTTTTTTGGCCCTTTCCCAAAAGTTTTTAAACCTCAAAATCCTTAGGAAAAAATTTTTTTGAAGAGGAAAAATTTTTAAAAAAAATTTTTTAAAAAGGGGCTTTTTCCCCTTTTTTGCAAAAAAGGGAAAAAATTTAAAATTATTAAAATTTCATTGTTTCCAAAAACAAAAAAATTTTGTTAAAATTCCAAAAAACAATAAGATTTAAACCCCAAAAGGGTTTTTTTATTTGTTTTTTAAAGGTTCCCCAAAATAAGGGTTTTAATGTACCCAAGGGGGTAGTTTAATTGGAAAAAAATTCGGAAAATCAATGGGGGCAAAACGGGGACAAAAAAGTCGGGGTTGGAAAAAGCCCAAGGAAGGGGAAAGGAGGAAAAAATTAAAATTCCCAAAGAGGAGGGGGTTAGGGGGTTTTTATTAGGGGGAAAAGACCCACTGGTTTTGGAGTTAAGGAATTGGGGGGAGACTTGGATGGGATTACTTGACAAAGAAATTTTTGATGGGTTGACATTGGGGTAACCATTTTCTTCCCAAAAAAAAATGGGAAAAGGAAAGAGTCACATACTGTCTTTGATCTGAATTACTTTTTTTGGAAGGGTTTTTGTGATACAAAACTTTATCAGACAACATGGTTTTTTTTTTAAAGGTATCAAAAAATGGAAAGGGGAAATTAATAAATGATATAAAACGACTAGATTGAAAGGGTTGAAATTTGCTACTCTCTTGTGGCTTCCAAACGCTTCCTTTAAATTATACAAACCTTTTAATTTTTAACTTTTTTATTTAGTGTACTGTTTTATCTCTTGATTACTTTCTATTTAATTATTTTTCCGACAACTTTCTTCCAAAGGGTAAATTGAAAAAAAAGATTTGTTTTTAAAACTTTTTGACATATCTATGGTTTTTAAAACCCCAAAAAAATTTCAGTACAAACTAAAACAGAATTCCTTTTTTAGCTAGTTGTTTATACAAATCATAAAACTTTAAAAATTGAATATCTCCTTAAAGAATCAGATTTTTGGGAAAAGTTTCTTTTTTTTATATAATAAAAACCCCTTTTACATGAGATGAACCCTTTCCCTTTTTAATTTCCCCTGAGAAAAACAGTTTTTTTATTTTTTAAGCAATCCGAAAATGAAAGGGGAGCGAACATGGAAGCTTCCATCCCGGTTTCCACGTGGGAAAAACTTGTTATTCCCCAGGGTCCCTTTTGCTTTTTAAGTCCCAAAAAAATTTTAGCATAAAACTGTTTTTTTTGGGGTGTACAAAAAAAATTACCCATTTGTTTTTTTTATTGTGCAGATGACCTTTTTTTCTCTGAATATCAATTAAACTTTGTAAGTGACACAAATATCAAAAGGGGATGCAGGCGTGGGGTTTTGTTTTTTATTTTTCAACATGTAAACCAATTTGTAAACAGGTAAACAAAACTTTTTAATAACATTATTGTTTTTGGGGCTTTTTTTGGCTGGATTGAGCTCCCCCCTTTAAAGAGGAAGGGTTCTAGTAAAATCTTGGTAAATTTGGGGGTACTATATTTTGGGGTTTTGGTTATTAAACTATCAGTCGTTAAAAATTTTCCCAAAACAAATTTAAAATTTTAATCGAACTGCCCTGTCCATCAAATTTTAAATTAATGTTTGGGTATGTATCCCAGTGCGTAAAATTTGTGCACATTTTCCCGTTAAAATATTGGAAGCATCCCAAAAACAGGGTTTTTTTGGCTTAGTTTTAGAATAAATTTTTATTTACATTAGGGAAACTGTTGTGGTTTTTGGGAAAAATGATAAATGACGGATCACTGATTCTTTTTATTTACCCGGATGTTGGGCTTTAGTTCCAAAATTTATTCAGTTTTTTACATCCCTGAGGTTTTCAGAAAAACCCAACTTAAAAGGTTAGGCCAACAGTTTTTAGGCTAGTCTTAAGTTACTGCTATGGCTTTTAAGATATCCCCCCAAAAAAAAAAAAGAAGAGGGGGGAAAAAGCCACTCGGGTGTACCTTTAAGAAACTTTAAAAGTGGGAAACTTAAAAAAGTCATTGGAAACAAAGGAAAATTTTAACAACCCAAAACACCGGTAACAGATTTTAATGTAGGAAAACCTTTTTGCTGAGCACTTGCTCAAGGTTCATGAAAGAGCTGTCATCTTTGCAGGTAGGGCCATATCCCACTGTATCTAACCCAAAATAAAATTTAATTTTAGTCACCGATAAACATGATTTTGGCCTTTAAAAACCCGGGTAAAGGCCCAGTCTATATTATTTTTAGTATTTGGTCATCTGGGCATATTTCCCCCACAATTTTTAACAATTTCCTGCAAAATTAAACCCCCGGGGTTGGGAGAGTTTAAACCTTAAAAGGGGACAAATTCCCCACTGGCTGTAATGGTAAAATGGTTGTGTTTTTAAGACAAACTTGGTTTAAATTTGATTCCCTGTTAAATGTTTTGTCATCCAATACCCCAAATCGGCTGCCTTTAGTGGGATACTTTGGGAGGCCCCAAATCATGTTTAGATAAAATCAAAAATTGGGCCCTTTTTGTAAAATTTTATTGGGGAGACTACTAAATTGAGGATTTTTCCCCTTTAGAATTAAAAAAAAAATTTTTAATCCCTAATCATTATTTAGATTGAATATAAATATATTTTTTTTAAAAAATTTCTATCCCTAGAAAGTAACATGGGCTCAGACTTGATCAAATTTCTTTTTTTTATCTTTTGAAGTTTGTGGGAAATACAGTAGAAGAAATTTATGATTAAATAAAACATTCTATGCATGCATAAAAATTAAGTTCAAAACCCTGGGGCCCTTTCAAGCAA
This sequence comes from Chiridota heheva, assembly GCA_020152595.1. Lineage (NCBI taxonomy): Eukaryota > Metazoa > Echinodermata > Holothuroidea > Apodida > Chiridotidae > Chiridota > Chiridota heheva. The sequence continues at coordinate 45,034 of JAIGNY010000285.1, read as the reverse complement.
AAAACAAATTTAAAAAAAATTTAACTTATTTTTTTTGATACAGAGAAATATCTGACACTATTTCATTTTTTACAACAAAATCTAACCAAGGGAAATTTTTTTGTATTGCTAAAATAAGGAAAACGGTATTCTGGAAAAACAACAGAAAAGGGAAAGGAAAAACTTGAAATATTTTGAGATATTTTTAAGGGGGAAATATTTAAATTTTTCAGAGAAAGGATTATTTTAAAGGGAATTTTTAAATTTTAAAATTTTAAAGATCAGTGATGCAAAAAAAAAAAAAAATTAAAAATTAAAAGATTTTAAGGGGGTTTTTTATACCTAAAAGACTTAAAAGTCCCCTAGTTTTTCATTTAAATTTGGGATAGGTTCTGGTGAGAAAAATTTTTTTAGATATAAAATTCTATTAAAAAATTATGTCTTATGATTTGTATTTTTAAAAAAAAAGGGGGTGTAAAGAAGGTAGCAAGAGCCATTTTTTCATTTCCCTAAAGCACTTCATATGTAAAATTTTAAAAAAATCCCAAACAATATAACAAGGGCATACCAAAAATTCTGGAACATAAAAAATTTTACAAGAAGGAAAAAAATTTCTTTGTGAACAAAAGGGACAGTAAAGCATAGGTTTATGTAAAAGGGTGGGGTGGGGGTATAAATAAGGGAAAGGGAAAAACATTTTTTTTTTTAAAAAAATTTTTGGGGTTAAAAAAATAATTGGGGGTTGGGCAACAGGAGTGGTTAAATATAAAATGAAAAGGGTTTTATCTGAGAAATTTTCAAAGAAAATGTTATATATATAATTGGGTACTTTTGACACCTTTGTTGCATCCGGCTGAATCAGCTCATTTGTTTCATTTCTTTTTGCAGGGTTTAAACAAGTAAGTTCAAGTTAAACATATGGTTTGTTCTCATTGGGTTTAACCCACTGGGGCCCATTCATTAACGGTGACACACCATTTATCGGGGCAGCCCCCTTTAAATTTAAGGGGTTGGCGAAAAAATCAACCAGTCCCGAAAGAACAGGTGAACCCGGTTTTTCCCAAAATAGGCCCAACATCAGAAGTATGGTTTTTGGGGACGTTGGGGCCCCGGGAAATCCTTTCAGGCTTGTGTTTCCCTGAACTCCAAAAAAAAGAAGTTCATTTTGGGTTTAAATTTAATTACAAGGTCTATAGATATATAGAATTGATAATTTTGAAAATAGTACATGTACATAAAACCAAGAATATCGTTTTTGTTTTTGAAAAAGCAAAAATTTAAATCTTTTGAGTTGATAAAATTTGATCATTTTTAGTTCATTTAAAATTTTGATTTATATTTTTAAGTGGGAAAAGCTTAAAATCTTGATTTAATTCCTTTTAATTTTTTCCTTAAAATTTTTACTACTGAAAATCCAAGAAAAAAAATATTTCTGATATAATTATTTTGGGGTTTGGTAAAAACTCAAAAACTTAAGGTCAAAAATTGCTGCACCATTTTAAAATTAAAAAGGATTACAAAGAAAATAACACAGCAGCCCTGATTTGTACTGCAATTATGTAATACATCACAAATGTAAAGTGATAAACCAAAAATTTTTCAGATTGATCCCCGGGTTTAAAAACAATGTAAAGCGGTCAATGTTTAAAAATTTTTATGAAATGTTTTGCTTTTTTGGTAGTTTTTGATTAAATTTGGGAAAACAATTGGTTTATCAACAGCTATATCTTAACTTTTGTACTTTCATTAAGTCCTTTTAATACATACATTTTGGCCCCAAACCAAAACCTGGAGATACTGTTTTTCATTAATTTTAGGTTTTTAACACAAGTGCTTTGTGTTTTGTGCCCCCGATTTTTTGGAACCCTTTTTTCCCTTCTTTTTAATGGCCCCCTTTGTCAAAGGGTTTTACTGTAAAAATCCAAAAGGAAACCTAATTGAAAAATTTTTTAAAAAATTTGTCCGGAAAAATTTACCAAAAAAACCTTTTTTAAAATTTTTTTCAATTTAAAAAAACCCCCGTTTATCCCACAAAAAAAAAAGGCCAAAAACTTTAAATTTTTTGATTCTTCTTAAATCTCGGGCCCCATTTTTTTTTTTAAAGGTTTTTGTTTTTTTTTTAAAAAGAGGGTTAAACTAACATTTGAATAAAAATGCCAAGCAATACTAGTTTGATTAGTGAATTTATGTTCAACTGATTAAATAATTCCCCAAACCCTCCTTTAGTCAGTTTTTTAAAAGTATGAAACATATTTCAGATGATAGAAAGTAAAATTTATATTAAACATTGAAGTAGTTATTAAAAAGGGATTTAATAATTATTAAAAAATAAATTTTAAAGAAATTTTATTGTAGATCTATTTTTCTTTCACAAAACAAAAAAATTCAACATAAAAAAAGATATTGGTTCAATTTTTGAATGAAAAATTTGAAAAATATATTTATTTGAAAAATAACTACAAATAATAATAATTTGGGAAATGTTGCAAAAAAAACAACCACATCTTTAAGTTTTTCTTTAAAACCCCGAAAAAAATATTTAAATTTTGACACTTTTCAATAACAAATCACCCACTAAAGATTTTTTATTTTTTTTTTCAGTTTAAAAAATAAAATCATTTGAAGTTTTAAAATTAAAATGAACTAACCATATTTTTTAACTTCCCCTGACATATTTGTAAATTGCCCGAAACATCTTTCTATTTTTTTTTTGTGTGCAAGGGTTATAAGGAACCAGTTTAAAAAAACGGTTTGTTTAAGTCTGTTTGGGGGTGGCTGTATCAGTTTTTTTTGACATCCATATAAAGGTTTTTCTTTCTTTGTTTTTCAGAAATGTTTTGAAAAACATGGCAGTTAGGCTATACCTTTTACAACTTTTTTAAATCCTTTAAAAAAAACAAGATATATCCCGTATTCTTAAGATGTTATCATTTTTTGATTTATGAGATCCTGAACTTTTCAAATGGGGTTAAATAAAAAATGGAATGATAGGTTTGGGGTGTTGATGTGAATAATGGGATGGAACGGTTTTTGGGGTATATGGGCATTGGGCAGGATAAAAGGCATGGAAGCCTAATAAAAAAACAGATCTTAAAAAATGGACACACACCAAAGGGAAATTTTTTAAAAGGCAAAAAAATACATGATGTATTCTTTATTTTTTTTCGGGTGTTTTAAAACCCCGGGGAAAATTCAACTCAGGGGCCTGGTCCCTCTTCCACCATCTCAAAAGGCGAACCTTGGGAAACCCCTCTATGAGCAAGTAAAACTCAACCAGCTCCTGTTAAAACCGTTGGTAGATTTGGGGATAGGGGATTATGACAACGTGGGAATTAAATTTTAGATTATGAAAATTATATGTTGGGGAAGGGGCATATTCTGGCTTAACAAAAGTATGCGAAATAGCCAAAGGGGGCTTTCAGAGGGTATTTTTTAAAAATTCAAATGTGAGTCAAATACAAAAGTATATTTTTTAGGCTATTTGTTTATTCACTTATGCATTATCATTGATGCAAGTTAAAAAAATTTTTGGGCTTTGATTTAATTCCTCAGGAAAATTTTTTATGTACCCTTACTTTTTTCCTAAAACAATTTCCCATTTAAAAATTGCAATGGGATATTTTCCCAAAAACTGCTCATTTTTGGAAAATTTATTTCTTAAATTTAAAAAGGGGGGGTTGGCATGTGGAACAGGGTGGGGTTGGCATATGGAACAGGTGGGGTTTTCAAAGGAACGGGTGGGTTGGCATTGGAACAAGGGGGGGTTGGCATTTGGGGAAAAAGGGTGGGTTCGCATTGGGACGGGAATGGCATGTTGGTGGGATGTTACCCGGATTTCATTTTGATGGCATTTGGGTTGAATGGTGGGAATTAATTCCCGTATCTGGTTTTGGGTGATTGCATGGAGTATAAAGGGATTGGGATGACATTTTGGGGCAGGGTTGGATGGAATGTGGGGGTCTGGAATATATCAAAAAATAACAGTAATTTTTTGTATATTTTAATTCCCTTTTTCTCCGTTAAAATATAGTTTTATAATTTTCTTTAATGTTTTGGTGCATTTTTTCTAAGTGACTTTGTTGAAATTTTTCTTAAATTGACACCCGGGTTTCCCTTTTTCTGAGTTTTTCTGGGGGGGAAAATAATCTGACTTTTATTGTCTTAAAAAATCTTGGAAAACTCAGAATAAATTTTAAAAATAATTAAAAAAGAATGCATCTTTCCAAAACTTAAATAATTTTCAATCATCTCCCCCGCTACCCTATTTCTGTAATACTTCCCTCAATAAGTTTATTTCTGAAATAGCTTTGAATAGGGAAAACACCCTTTTTCCGGCAGTTTTTAAGTTTATTAATATTTTCTCAGGTTTAATTTTTTTTGAATTATTTGGGGGATTTTTTTTTTTTTTATATTGTTTTTTAGGTGATGAAGAAGATAACTTGGTTCACTTCTTACCAGAAACCGATGTTGATTCCCAAATATAAACCTCCCAAAAAAGTTTAATTATTCTCGACTATTCAAGATTGCCCTTTAATATTCTCTCTCCCGGTGTTGGTGCCCCGTTAAAAATTTTTAAATTAAATTTTTTTAAAATTTAAAAGTTTAATATGAATTTGGTTTTTACAAAATTCATGGGGAATTGGGCTTTTAAAAAAAAGTGTAGGTTTTGTTATTTAAAAAATTAAAGTTATTTCTTTAAAAATGAAAATTTTTTTCGGGTTTAAAATTTTTTGGGTTAAAATTTTTATAACTGGGGAAAGGAAAAACAAAAAGTCCCCCCGGCAAAAACATAAATTTTTTTAAAATTAAAAATTTTTCAAACTTTTCCCGAAACTTTGATTAAAAAAATTTTTTATGGGAGGATGTTGGAATCTTTTATTTCTTTAAAATCACCTCAAATTTTCTGGGTGATGGAAAATTTTTCTTTTAAAAGTCAAGGACATTTTTTAAATTATTAAAAATATGCCCAAAACTTTTTGTCCCTCATTTTAAAATAAAATTTTAATCCTTTTATAAAAAAAACATTACAATCCACTTTTTATTCCCCTTAAGCCCCATTAAAGGAAAAACCCCTTTTCATTTCCCTAAAAATAAAATTTTTTAATTTTTCAGGGGGTTGAAAAAGTTTTTTTTCCCCATTATTAATTTTGATTTCAAACATGAATAACCGATAGGATTTTAAAATTTTTTTTACATGTTTGGCAGTTGTAAAGAAATTTTTATTTTCCCTCATATGGGGAAAAAATTAATTTTATCAAATTTTTCTTATGACCAAATGTACATTCATGTAACTTAGCACATGGGGGAGGGCATGTTGGAGAAATTAACCCTATTTAAACCCCTTAAAATTTAAAATTTTAATTTAAAAAAATTTTTTTTTATTGATTTTGTTTGGGGTTTATTTTCTCTTAAAGGGTTTTTTTAAAGGAACTAGGAAAAAATTTTGTTTTACAAAATAAAATTTTATTAATTAAAAATAACATTTTATCCTACCAATTACCCCCAAAGGGTGAATTGTGATAAATTATTTTAAAGGGTTATTTGAATCACAAAAAGGGAAAAATTTTACAAAAAATTTAAAATTCCAAATTTAAAAAAAATTAAAATTTGGGGGAAATTTTGGCAATTTTATTTATTTAAGTTTATAAAATTTTGCCAAAAAGGGAAAACTTAGTAAAATTTTTAAAATTTTTTGATTGGAGGTTTGTGGGAAAATTTTTTGTAAATTTTTTTGATTTAAAAAAAAAAGGCTTTTATTTTTGTGAAATAAAACTTTTCTTTGTTAAAAGAAAAAAGGCCCTTTCAAAATCGGTATTTGGCACTAAATTAAATTTTCCAAAAAACTTATAGGCCCCTTCTTTATACGGGGAAAAGGGCAGTCTTTATCGAGTTTTTCCCCAATTTTGAACCCCCCCCTAAACCCTTAGGGGTTTTTCCCCGCAAATTTTGGTTTGTCCGGGGGGAAAAAGTTAAGGAAAAACCCCCCATCTTAAAAAATATGCCTTAAAATACCCCCTTTCCCGGTTTTTTGTTTTTAGGTAAAAAGCCAACCCACCCCTCAAAAAAATTTTAAAAAACTTTTTTTTGGGGGGGTTTGGAAGAAAAATTAAAAACAAGTTAATTTTTCCAAATAAAACATGAAATTTTTGCCTCTTTTAAAACGTCTAATTTAAAATTAAAAAATTGGGGAAAATTTTTTTTGCATTGTTACCGGTAAAAAGAGTTTATGGGGTTTTTTTGGGGGGTTTGGAAATTTTTCCCAAAAAAAAAAATTTTGGCCAAAATTTTTTTTTGGCTTTGCAAGGCATTTAATTTTAAATTTCCTCTATTACAAATGGTTTTTAAACAAATTTCCAAAAAAAATTTTTTCCCGAGAAATTTTTAAAAAATTTAAACCCTGAAAATGAAAAATTTTTTAAAAAAAAACCCCTTAATTTTTTTAAATTTGGGTTTTAAACAAAATTTTTTTTTCCAAGTGCTTTTTAAATGATTAATAAATAAATTATTAAAAAAATTTCCACGGGTTTTATTTTTTTTATTTTTATTTTTTCTTTAAAAATAAAAATTTGGAAAGATGAAACGCAAAATTTCTTTTATAATAAAAGAAAATTTAAAAAATAAAATCAAAAATTAAAAAATGGAAAAAAAAGGTAGCGAAAAAAATAAAAAATTAAAATTTAGATTTTAGTTTTTTTAAAAAAATAAATTTCCCAAAAATTTTTTCTTCTAAAAATTTTTTAAAAATTTTCCCAAAAAATTTTAAAGTCAAAATTTTTTATGTTTCCAATTTTTAAAAAAAGGGGGTGGAAAAAAATTTAAAAAAAGGAAAATTAAAAGCTAAAAATTTTGGTCAAGGTAACCCCAAAAAAAAAGGTATTTAATATTTTCGGAAATAAAAAACATTCTTTCTCCCGTTTAACCCCGGGGAAAAAAATTTTTTTAAATTTAACCGTTGTTTTTCGAAAAAAGATTATTTTTTTAGAAAAACCAAAATTTTTAAATTTAAGACTTAAATTTTTCCAAAAAATTACCATTCAGGAAAATTTCCTAAAAAATGAATCATAAAAAGGAAAAAGGTTTCTGGTTTTTTAAAATTAGCCCTCCCGGCGCAATTAACCAGTACTTTTTCCCAAAATTAAAAAAATTCAAATTTAAAGGGGAAAGGTTTTCACAATTTTGGGAAAACCCAAATTGGAAATTTTTTTTAAATAATTTTTAATCCCCCTTAAACTGCTGATTTGGGGGTATGAGCTTGGGCGCCAAGAAAAGGATTTTAAAGGAACCAAGTATTCAAAATTTCCCTTTAGTTTACGGTACTGTTTGGGGGGAGAACCCATAAAAAATACCAAATTTTGGGAATTTTTGCCCCTTCCCGTTTTTTTAAATTTCCCCAAACCCCTTAAAATTTGGTCGGGGGGCTATTGTTAAGAACCTTTGTTTCAATTTAAAAAAAATTTTTGGAATTTGGGGGGGGGAACTTTTTTTGGGAAAATGCCCAAATTTTTTTCAGAACCTGGGAAATTAATGGAAAGTGGGAATAGGAAAGTGGTAAAAAGGGGTTGGGGGAAAACGGGGTTTTTTTAAGACCCCCTTTTTTTCAAGGGGAAAATTTCCCATTGAATTTTAAAACTTTCCCGGCAATTTGGAATTTCCCTTTTCCCCCCCCCCATTTTTTTGTGTTCCAAAAGAAAAATGTTCCCTACTCTCCCGGTTTTTGAAAGCTTTTCCTTCGTGTAAAAACTCCCCTGGTTTTTGGGGGTTTTTGGTTTTTTTTTTTTTAGGGCCCTATTTTGAAATTTAATAAAAAGAAAAATGGCATTTTTCCCAAAATTTTTGGTTGCCAAAAACTATGATTTAAATTTTGAATCTGTGAAAGCAGTTTTAATCAGAGGGGAAATTTTTTGGGTTTTTAACCCCAAAAGAAAAATTTCAGTTTAACAATCCGAGGGGTAATTTTTGCCCAAACATTGGGGACCTTTTTTGGCCCCCCACTTGGGAAGACCCTTTTTGGCACTTTTCAAGAGATGGGGGTAGAAATCGTTTTGAAAAAGAAAAAAAAAGAAACTTTAAAATTTTTTTGTTTCTTTTTTTTTCAAAAAGGGGGGAATTTTAAAATTTTCTTTTTTTTCCAAAAAAATTTAATAAATTTTTTTTTTAAACTTTTTGTTAATTTTAAAATTTTGGGGGAAGGGAAAAAAATTGGCAAAAATTTATAATTTTGTTTTTGAAAACCGGGTGATTTTTAAGGGTTTTAAAGGTTTTCTATTTTAATTTTAAGTCCCAATTAAATTTTTGCCTTTAAAAATTGGAACTTTTTGCTTGTTAAAATTTTTTAAGGCGGAAAACATTTTTTTTTTCAACCCATGTTTTTCCTTTGTTTTCTTTTTGGAAAATGGGTTTATTTTTTCCAAAATTTAATTTTAAAATTTAAAAATTTAAAAAAATTTAAATGGGGGAAAAAAAAGTTGGAGGGGACTTAAAAAATTTATTTTGGGAAAAACCAAAAAAGGGAATAGAAAATTTATTTCATATGAAGTGAAAATTCAAATAAAAAAATTATTTCAGGGGTTTTTATAAAATTTTTTTTAAAAAATAGATTACCCCCAAATACTTTTTATAATTTTTTAAAATTTTGGGTTTTTGCTTTCATTTCCTTTAACAAATTTTAAAATTTATTAATTAATGAAGGGGGGGAAATTTTTTAAATTTTAAACAAATTTTAAACCAAATTTTTTATGGGTTAAAATTTTTAAAAAAACCATTTTTGTTTTTAACCAGGGAAAAAATCTTTTAAAAAATTTTCAAAAGGGAAATTTAATTTTAAAAAATTTGTTTTTTTAAATCAAACCTAATTTTTCGGAAAGTTTTTTAATAACACTTTTTACCATTTTTTTATCACCAAAATTAATTAAATTTTCAACTAAAGGAAAAATTTACAAAGGGGGAAGGTTATCCTTTTTTTCGGGAAAACACCTGAAAGGGAGTTTGGGTTTTTAATAATTTTTTAACAAAAAATTTATCGTTTTGAAATTTTAATTTAACAACAGTAAGATTTGAGTGCACATACAGTTTGATTTTTTGTATGCATGGTACTATCCTAGTAAGTAATCCCTGCAGAATCCATGAAATCACTTCCTAACAATTGTTTTTTTTCCTTGTAAAACTAAAATTGGCCTTTGACAATGAAAACAATTTTCAAGATTACACTCCATGCAGTGATTATCTACATTAACATTCACTTCAGCTGCTGATGAATTCATTTTCATTACCTACTACCCACAATGAAAAAGCTCATATCCATATTCATCATTAGCAAGGAATAACTCTGTGAAAGATTATGGGTGTTATAAATCAAGTTACCATGAAAAACAAACAATAAACCAAATTTATAAGTTTTTCATTTAATTTTGCAAGAACTTCTTGTATATTTACAGGTGCAAAGGCATGAATCAATAAGTGACTTAACCCTTACTCTACCAGCACTTTTTTGAAAATGTGCTCGGGAGATGGAGTCAAAGATCGGGCACCCAAATGGCAATAATATTGCCGTGTGGTAGAGTTAAGGGTTAAAGCCAGAAAGAAGAAAAAACTTAAATATATTCAAAATTAGATGGAGGTTGTGAATTCAGACGATCAAACATTTATGCAGGTAAGTTTTCGCCAGGGACAAATCCTGTATATACACCATCTGCTGACGGAAAGCGGTTCCTTATTTTCAACACGCAGCAGGAAGGGATAACCACTTCCTACTCTGCCAAACCGCCAGTAAATATAATTCCTGTACGAATAGTGCCTATAATTGGCATTAGACCTGTCCTCTTCATTTGCAAGTTCATCCTCCCTGATTCTCATGTTCACACCTAAAACATTGACGTTGAGGCACAGGTCATCAAAAGCATCAGTTTGGGTTATGCACCGGTTGGCGCCATGTCTACAGCATTTGTTCTCAACATCAGTGGGCATGGGCATACATCTACCACACTTGCACCACCCAGGCCTATCTTGTGTTGGGGGCTGTGGATCTCCACCAGCTGGTTCATCATCATCCTTGCTCTCCTCCATCACATCAGCGAGGTAGTCGGGTTGACGCCTCAGCAACTCTGATGTCACCTCCTCCAGTTTCGGTCTTGATAGACTCTTCACAAAATTCTGAAAAAGATTAATATTGTCCCATTTTAATATCAATAATGTTGTGTGTAACTCTCATTTTTGGGGATTAAATAAAAGCAATGAAATTACAGTATGTGTACAGTAATTCATTCTTACTGTTGCTGCTAAATTGTGGAAAAATCCCTATGCAAGTAAACATAAATCTTTAAGAAAAGCTCTATGTAAGGTTAGGCTTCAAAAATTGTTTGGGGTAACATTTTTAGGTCAAAATGAAGTTTTTCTATACCTTTTATACACAAAAGCACAATCATTTTTGATAAAATACTTGAGTAGTAATTTTGTTGGGTACTGTGTGTAGGGTTTACTTTCAAAGGAAAATTTAAGGATGGCCTAAAATGTTCCATCACAGAATTATTTCATCAATACAATGGTTTTAGATAACACTGAGTGTACTTTTCCTGCAGCCATACATGCAACTGGTAGCACACTATTGAAAGATCCCACCAAATTCAAATTTGATACTGTATCATACAGTAGTGTATTCATATTTAAACATGGTATAAACAAATTACCCTACATGATTCTTACTATATAATTTCTTTGCAAAAATGAAATAAATAGGAAATGATCCACCACATAGCATCCCTCTTTCCGCATAGTGACAAATGTGAAACATACAGTCGAGAATTGGATGAAATAAAAAATCTGCATAGTAGCGATGAATGTCTTTGAACTGTATTTAAATTTTAAATCAAATTTAACAAAAACATTTTAATATTAAATTCATATTTGGAAAGAATACTATTTCCTCTATACTTCAAGTATTTCCACACAATCGTAACTGTGGAATAAATCTTGAAAATGACATCCGTCACAATGCATTTTTACATTTGGCACTAAAGAGGGATGGTAGGTGCGAAATGAAACAGATGATAATTTATTGGCAGTCCCCAGTCAGTCATGAATGAATCAACGAATGAACAAAGAAAAACAATTACCTACTTGGATTGCTATTTCATCATCTGATACTGTATTTTGAGTCTGAGCAGCCTGAGGCTGTAGTTCCTCACTTTCCATGTTTACCGATGAATGCCCTTCACTTTTGCTTGAAGCTGATGAGTCCTGAAAAAAGCATAAGAGAATACCTTCGTTTACTAAGAGCACAGCTAATACAATAAAAAATATCATCTTTAAGCAAACATTAAAACTAGAATATTATAGGGTCTAATGTTATAATTGGGCATACTCTAAGTGGTCACTAAATTGGAAACAAAAAACGAGTTTCACTGATTTTTCTAAATTGATTGGCATGGACAAATTGCGAATCGCTAAAACTAGCCATAAGCCCTCCTAAGGCTATTTTTATGCTACAAAACTACGTATTTTAAGTCACTGTTTTCAACCTATGTTAATTTACTGTTCTAAAATTGTATTAAATTCATAACAGCCATGAATTTGATGTCCTTTACCTCTTTACCTACTACTGACATGTTTTAAGCAAATTATACTTCCATTTCCATTGTGAGATAGAGGAAATGTAAAATTGAAGTATAACTCCTGCAAGACTGCTGTAGGGTATACTGTACTAAGTTTATTCAGCCCCACACATAACAATAATAGAATCAAAATTCACTTTAATTTAGACAATGTTCTGTGGTTGACTTACCGGAGGTGGTTTATTCATGCACTGCCTCTTTCTAGTTCCACATTTGCAGTGGTTATTGCAAAAAGAATCTGCTGTTTTGCACGGACAACCACCGCGACTTGAAAGTTTTTGTTGGCAGGTAGATTTGCATCTGCAGGATGATGGATCTGCAACATAGCCGGTGACATCGGCTAAAACAGATGTGCCTAGCACGCTGCTGTGTGCGTAACTCCGGGAAACTTCCATTCCTTCGTCTCGAAAATATTTTCACGATACAATAACTTTATAAGCAATGAAAAACATTTCTTGCCGAACTTCAAACTTTGATTGTAAAAATATAACAATTTGACTGTCAGTAGCGAAGGGAAATAGTGATAAAATGCCAAGCAACTTGCACGGAGTAACACGCTAAAGATCTATATCGATAAATCGATACGTTCGATTGCTAACAATACCAACTCAACTTCGGGCCAACCGCGTGTTGCCAGAACAACAATTTTAAATTACAATTTATATTTTTTTAAATCAAAACTTTACAAAAACACGTTGAAAACACAACAAAATAATAATATACTCTTCTTTTTCAATGCATGTTATTATTTGTTTGCTTTTATAAACAGTAGAACTACCCCAGTAAACATGGTGTCATGCCCACCGTATACAAATTACACGACAATATCTAATTAGGTAACTGAATTTTACATTGCTTAAATATCACGATATTGCCTCTTTAACTATACAAGTGATGTAAGTTTCATCTCACTTGATCGTGCATGGCGGCAAAAACAATCCGCCGCTTGCAAGGCCCTGGCAGTTGTTTTTATACCTTGTCTTATGAAAAAGGTACTGTAATGTGGTTGCATTACTCACATTAGACTCAAATTGGCCATTATAAATAATTAATGACTTGGAATAACCTTGTCGCTGTGACCCATCCAAATTAAACCATCTAGCCTGGTACTTTACATATTTTTGGTATTGGTATACAACATGCATGACTACAAAGAGTAATTAGGAATAGCCAGTATTCTGCCTGTCATTCTGCCTGTCTCGGCCTCGTCTGGGTTTGTGGGTTGGACATGATAGTAGTACTAATTTGTCCCATTAATCATGTTAATCACTGTATTATTATACTGTGCTTTGATGATAATAAATGTATACAACTAGCTGTAAATAGAGCAGAATTGGATTGAGATTCAGAGAGAGAGGAAGTCTCAGATCAGTCAATCATGTAGCTCAAAATATATTCTACTTAATCCTAATATTGCTGTGTTATAGTATTTTCTTGAATATGTGTTTCAAACCGCCACAAAGACTCGGCGACGCTACAAAGTGGTGGCAGCGGTAAAAGAAAATACAATGTGCAGTTCTGTTTTCTTTTCGGTGGGATTTATTTGGTGAGCTCGTTCCAATGATTTTGATTTTGATTTGTACATGACTTAGGTTTAAAATCTGTAAATCCAGTAATTTGATTAAGGTTAAACTTGCTGATTCAGTTATAGTTTTAGTCTATGCAGGAGGTTAGAGGGATTGTGAGTTATGTCCCTGCCGGTTTTCTTTTGCATAAGGTAAATCTTAAATAGCAGGGGAACATCCCACCTTCCCTCTGTGTCAGTAAGTCTTGATTAAATTCAATGTGACTTTTAAGATTTTGTGATATATATTTGTATCATTGCTTGATCTAAATTAACTTAAGTTCAAAATGCCTAACGATAGTGATCCACAGAGTTCAAATGCAACGCTTAACAGGCCTAATGTTATGCCAGATCCTTTCACTGGTAATAAGAAGGAGGACTGGAGAAGTTGGATAAGCTATTTTGAAAATTGTACTGACATTAATGGTTGGTCAGATGATGTACAATGTAAATTCATTAGAGTAAGGCGGAGGGGTTCTGCCTTGAGGGCTTTGCAAAGTTTATCTGGCACCGACATAAGTACTTATACCAATTTGAAAACGGCACTCACTAACAAGTTTACGCCGGTAGAAAAATTAGCTTTGTACAAAACTGAGTTTAAGGCCAGAGTAAGGCAAAAGGAGGCAATCCCAGAACTTGCTAGTAACATACAGTCATTAGCGAAACGGGCTTATCCAACAGCCCCTGCCGAACTTGTGGATGAGTTATCTAAGGATCAGTTCGTAGAAGCCTTAACAGATAAAAGCCTTAGAATAAAAGTAAGAGAAGCTGATCCCTCTACTTTAGATCAAGCAATCATGAGAGCCCTGCAGATGGAGACACTGCAAGAGGCAGAATTTAGGAGTGGTGGCTCAAGTGCTACTGGTAGGGCAGTAAAAGCACCCCATATGAGACAAAGTTATTGGAAGAAATTATCCAGTTACTTAAAAGAGAGCCCGAACCTAAGAATGGCCCTGGGTCAAAGCAATCTAGTGCAAAACCCAATGATATAGTATGCTTCTATTGTAAGAAGAAGGTTCATATTAGGGCAAATTGTTTTAAGCTTAAGAAAAGACAGGAAGGGGCAAGGCCGGAAGGGGCACAGTCCCAGCAGGGAAACTAGAAGGCCGTTGCCGTGGGTCAGGCGACAACTACCGCTGAAAAGATCCTAGATTATAAGTTGAAAAATCAAATAAATATTAATAGTGTGGAATTAAATTATGCTTTATATGTCCCTGGTTATGTCGGGAATCAATTGGTTGATTTTTTGATTGACACCGGGTCATCTGTTACACTATTAAATAGGACATTTTGGGATTAAGTTAAATCCCCAAATCAGGAACTTTTTGATTATTCTGGGTCTTTTGTGTCGATAAATGGTGACCCGCTCAAAATTCTAGGTTTTCAAGATGTTGAAATTTGTCTTGGTGGTATCAGAACCACGCATTCAATTTTTGTGGTGGATAATATTATGCAATTGTGTTTGGTAGGAACAGATTTCTTATGCAAACATCGTGTTAGCATAGAATTGGATCGTTGCCAGGTAAAAGCTGGTGGAGTTATAGTTCCAATTGGGTTGGGTGTTAAGCCTTTGCCACAAATATGTGATGTTTTAATTGCTGATACAGTTCAAATTGAGGGTCACCGCATGAAGCCCTCATTAAAGCATGTCTTAATAATGTTGGTCTTGATGACAATTCTGAATCATGTATTTTCCATGAAGGAGTAATTGAGGGGAATCTAGATCATTCAAACAATAATGATATTGTTATTGCAAGAGTATTGGTTAGTGCTATTGACAATATAGTGCCTTTGCGGTTGATTAACCTTTCGCCTACTCCCCTTACACTTTATCAGGGTATGAAAGTAGGGAAGTTATATCCGTTGCTCTCTGAAGAGTTACACAGTAAAGATGGTTATGGTTACCATATACTTCAAGAGCAGGATAAATGCCTACACACTGTTAATTATATATCTAAATCTAAGCCAACTAAAATCAGCCAGTGTTCCACTGGGAGTAAATTGTTTGATTTAGAAGGCCTAAATTTAGATTCTGAACAAAAGAATAATTTAGTGGAGTTGTTAGATGAATTTTCAGATATTTTCTCCACCGGTCCTGATGATATATTGGCGGGACCAATCATGGTTTTACATCAAATTGACACTGGGAATGAGTCTCCTATTTGTGAGCGACCGCGGTGTTTACCCTACCACCGCCGAGAGGAAGTGAAGACCCATTTGGAGAAGATGAGTACCCAGGGGCTTATCCAACGTTCCACAAGTCCGTGGGCTGCCCCTATTGTCCTTGCTGGGAAGAAAGACGGCACAACAAGATTTTGCATTGACTATCGAAGACTCAACAAATTGACCAAGAAGGATGCCTACCCCCTCCCACGAATTGATGACACATTAGACCAGATGTCTGGAGCGACCTTGTTTTCAAGTCTCGATCTTGCGAGCGGCTATTGGCAGGTGGAGCTAGACCCCTCTGCTCAGGAGAAGTCAGCATTCGTCACTTGTCATGGTCTTTACGAGCTTAATGTTATGCCTTTCGGGATGTGTAACGCCCCCGCAACGTTTCAGAGGTTAATGGAGAGTGTCTTATTAGGTCTTAATTACGAATTCTGTCTTGTATATCTTGATGATGTCATTGTTTTTAGTACAAATTTTGATGATCACTTATTTCGACTTAGGGAAGTTTTCCCTAGATTGGAAACGCAAATTTGAAATTAAAACCTTCAAAGTGTAAACTTCTACAGAAGCGATAGAATATTTAGGTCATGTTATTTCAGATAAAGGAGTTATGACTGACCCTGCTAAAATTTGTAGCATTAAAAATTGGCCAACTCCGACCAATGTCAAAGAATTAAGAAGTTTTCTTGGCCTAGCAAGTTATTACAGAAGATTTATTAAAGGTTTCTCGGAAATTGCTTCCCCCTTGAACAAATTGTTAAGCAAACAGTCAAAATTTGTTTGGAATAAAATTTGTCAAAATTCCTTTGAGAAATTGAAAGTCTGTCTTTCGACAACACCCATCTTGTCATATCCACAATTTGACAAGCCATTTATCCTTGACACTGATGCAAGTGACTTTGGGATTGGTGCTGTGTTATCTCAAAAGGGTGATGATCGCATTGAAAGGGTCATTGCCTTTAGGAGTAGATCAATGAGTAAGCCTGAAAGAAAATATAGTGTGAGTAGAAAAGAGATGTTGTCATTAGTTTATTTTTGCAAATATTTCCGACATTACTTATTAGGACGTCATTTTACTGTTAGAACAGATCATGGTGCTTTGAAGTGGTTACAAAGTTTTAAAGAACCAGAAGGTCAAGTTGCCAGATGGTTAGAACAATAAGCTGAGTTTGATTTTGTTGTAGAGCATCGTGCTGGTAAACATCATGATAATGCTGCCGCATTGTCGAGGTTACCACCTTCTGGCCAGAACACATTTGTCATTTTAAGAGTGTCAAGCAAAATCAAGTCAAATTGGTCTCCAAATTATTCCAGTGATGATTTGAGGAAGTTACAATTAGCAGACCCTGCATTGGAAGTTATTATTGAGTGGCTTGAAAAGTTCACGGAACAACCTTTAAATTCAGAAGTTCAGGGTGCTTCCAAAGTTGTGAAGAATTTATGGTCCCAGTGGGAAAGACTTGTTTTGAGAGATGGAGTTTTATACAGGAAATGGTTTTCTGACCAGAACAATAGTTTATGGTTTCAACTTGTGGTGCCATCAGCTATGATTAATGAAATTCTTTTTAATCACCATGACACTCACACTTCAGGTCATTTAGGAGTGACTAAAACAATTAAGAAAATTAGAGAAAGATTTTATTGGTATGGTCTCAGGTGTGATGTGGAAGATCACTGTAGGTCATGTGAAGAATGTTCAAAAAGGAAACGACCACTTAAAATGCTAAAGCTTCTTTGAAAACAAGTAAAGTTGGTTATCCTTTTGAAAGAGTGGCTATTGATATAATGGGACCCATTCCCAAAACTGATAATGATAATCGTTACATTGTTTTAATTGTTGATTATTTTACGAAATGGGCTGAAGCTTTCCCTATGCCAAATCAAAATGCATCGACTATTGCTCAAATTCTTGTGGATAATTTTATTTGTCGATATGGTGCACCAGATTATATTCATGATACAGACCAAGCAAGAAATTTTGAGTCCGAACTTTTTACAGACATTTGTAAACTTTTTGATATTCAAAACACAAGGACTACCCCATACCATCCACAGTCAGATGGGTTGGTTGAGAGAGCGAATAGAACAATTAAAGCTATGCTGTCAATGTTTATTTGTGACAATCAAAAAGATTGGGATGTAATTTTGCCTAAAGTAATGTGTGCTTATAGGTCTAGTGTACAAGAAACTACAAATTATATTCCATACTATCTCATGTTTGGAAGAGAAGTTCAATTACCTGCTGACATAATGTTCAATATGTTCTTAAGTCCAGATGTAAACAGGATCCTAAAGCTCCTAGTGAACTGAGTTGAAACAGAACTTTGAATACTTATGACAAAGTCAGAGAGAATATGAAATTTAAACAAGAGGCAAAAACAATTTTATGATAAGAAACAACATGGTCAACCGTATGTTGTTGGTGATTTCGTGTGGCTTCATGTGCCTCATGTTCAAAAAGGTATTTCGGCAAAACTTGCTTCGCCTATGAAAGGACCATATAGAGCAATAAAGAAATTATCTGACTTGGATTATAGAATTCAACATGTCAACTAGAACGGTAAATACCGTCATGGTTGGCATGCCCATGCAAATTGACACCCATATCATATGATCCAGCCAATTATGAAAATGGCATCTCACACTTAAGTCCCACATGGCATCCTATGTCCCACATGGCATCCTATGTCCCACATGGCATCCCACCCCATGTCCCACATGGCATCCCACCCCATGTCCCACATGGCATCCCACCCCATGTCCCACATGGCATCCCACCCCATGTCCCACATGGCATCCCACCCCATGTCCCACATGGCATCCCACCCCATGTCCCACATGGCATCCCATCCCATGTCCCATACATGGCATCCCACCCCATGTCCCACATGGCATCCCATGTCCCCATGGCATGTCCCACATGGCATCCCACCCCATGTCCCACATGGCATCCCACCCCATGTCCCATCATGTCCCACAAGGCATCCCATCCATGTCCCACATGGCATCCCACCCCATGTCCCACATGGCATCCCACCCCATGTCCCACATGGCATCCCACCCCATGTCCCACATGGCCCATCCCACCATGTCCCACCCCATGGCATCCCACCCCATGTCCCACATGGCATCCCACCCCATGTCCCACATGGCATCCCACCCACATGGCATGTCCCACATGGCATCCCACCCCATGTCCCACATGGCATCCCACCCCATGTCCCCCACTCCTGTCCCACATGGCATCCCACCCCATGTCCCATCCTACCCCCCATGTCCCCCACACGACATCCCATCCCATGTCCCACATGGCATTTCCCATATCTCTCACATGGCATCCCACCCCATGACCCATGGGCATCCCATCCCACAGGGCACCCATCCTATGTGTGGCCCCCACCATTAATCCAACCCCACATGGCATCCTACCCCATGTCATGACATCCCTCCCATCCTACATATGTCCCATTAATCAACCATATGTACCACATGGCATCCCTCCCCACATGTCCCTCCCTACATCAGTAGCTTCCCACCTGGTGTCCCACCATATGTTCCACATGGTATCCCTCCCAATGTCCCAATGACATCCTACTTTATGTACCACATGGCATCACATCCCATGTTCCCATGGCCTCCCACCCTATGTCCCACATAGCCCCCTACCCTATGTCACACATGGCATCCTACCTTATGTCACACATAGCATCCTACCTTACACTGTATGTCACACATGGCACCACAACCTATGTCACACTCTGTGTTACTGGTGGCATCCCACCATGTCCCATATGGCATTCTACCCTGTTTCACATGGCATCCCACCCCATGTCCCACATGGCATCCCACCCCATGTCCCACATGACATCCCATAGGCTCCATAAGAAGTCTCATCCTAGCTATCACAGTCACTGATTGAGCATACTATGTATGAAAGGGTCAGTTCATATAATAACTTATATGCAAATGACTTGTTGAAATGGAGTGGGACGCCATGTCCCACATGACATCCCATGTCCCACATGACATTCCATCCCAATCCACCCTATGTCCTGCATGGCATTCCACCACATATCCTACGTGGCATTCCACCCTGTTCCACATGGCATCCCACCCCATGTCCCATATGGTATCCCACCCCATGTCCCATATGGCATCCCACATGTCATCCCACCCTATGTCTCACATGACGTCCCATAAGCTCCATAAGAAGTCTCATCCTAGCTATCACAGTCCCTGATTGAGCATACTATGTATTAAAGTGTCAGTTCATATAATAACTTATATGCAAATGAGTTGTTGATTAAGAAAAAAAGGTGGAGTCAAATAATTATGCCTGATATAGCCCTTGGTGTATACAACATGGTAAATATTATATCATATGTCCCTCATGGCCCCAATCCATGTCCCACATGGCATCCCTCCCTATGTTTATATGCAATCACATCCTGTCACACTCCCTGACTGAGCATGCTGAATAAAAAAAGTCTGGCAGGTCATATACTGTAGTAACTTTATGCAAATGAGCACAATAATAAAGGTGGAGTTTAAAAAATCATGCCTGATATAGCTGTTTGGTGCCCAAATATTTTGACGAATTTTAAGGATTTCAAATCTCAAATGCTACAAGAGAGACTTGAGGATCTCTAAAGAATATTGGAAAATTATATCATTTAACAGTTATCTTCTAAGAAAATATCAAATGTATTGTAGACTTTTTAAGGAACTAGTCTTTAATCCTATTTTAAGTACCTCTAAAAAACTTTAACATTTTATACCGCCAGTGCACCACAACTGGTTATCAAAGGCCGTGGACATTGACTTGGTTGTCGATGTTATGTCTGTCCGTACGTCGTACCTGTGTTCTCGTCCGGGTCGTATTAAGCGTTTCGTGATAGCATTTGTACTATCATAACCGAATACGCAGGCGACGACCCCGTCATTGTAATTGTGTGTTCAACTCTCTCTCTCTCTTAACATTTTATAAGAAAATTCTGAGGAATTCTCAAAAAACTTTAACATTTCTGAGGAAATCTTAGGACAAATCTGTGGACGGCCGGACAGACGTAATCGCCATTA
Organism: Chiridota heheva; assembly: GCA_020152595.1. Classification (NCBI taxonomy): domain Eukaryota; kingdom Metazoa; phylum Echinodermata; class Holothuroidea; order Apodida; family Chiridotidae; genus Chiridota; species Chiridota heheva. The sequence goes on along the minus strand of JAIGNY010000285.1, from coordinate 24,634 downwards.
CATAGGATCGCATAAATGTTTCGCATGCGAACCAATAACAAGCAAAAAAGTCAGGTTGTTCATTTCAACAGACTTGAAAAGTGTTTTTCAAAACCAGTTGACAAAAGTGTTGAAAATTCTCAGAGATCTCCTGATGAAGTTGAATCTAAGTCAGGACCTCCTACAAATTCTGAGCAAAGTTCTGATTCAAGAGCAATTTATTAGCAAGAAAATTTAGATGATTATCCTTTTGTTAATACTCAATCTATGCAAAATGAGACAGAGAGTTCTGATTCTTCCTTAAGAAGGTCTTTAAGACAAACAAAACCTCCAGTATGGATGGAAGATTTTGTGGCTGAGTAAATTATTTGATGATTACTTTGTTTATATCATTATGTTTGTGTGATACGTAGTTTTAGAAAATAACAATCTTACTTATTAGTTGCTACATACAATTTCTTTTGATGTTAATCTAAAAAAGAAATCAATTGACATTTTGGGATAACTCTGTGTAGTGTTGAAAATTACCACAAGACTTTACTGGGTGTATTATACTTTGTTCTCTAATTGTGGCTAACTTTGTCAAGTTTTAACCTGATTAATTGACAACCTGTCCTGGTTGACAACAAAAGCAAAGAGACTTGCTTTTCTTGGGGAGGGATGAATGATATGTGGTTGCATTACTCACATTAGACTCAAATTGGCCCTTATAAATAATTAATGACTTGGAATAACCTTGTCCCCCTGACCCATCCTAATTAAACCATCCAGCCTGGTACTTAACATATTTTTGGTATTGGTATGCAACATGCATGACCACAAAGAGTAATTAGGAATAGACAGTATCCTGCCTGTCTAGGCCTTATCTGGATTTGTGGGTTGGACATGATAATAGTACTAATTTGTCCAATTATTCATGTTAATCACTGTATTATTATACTGTGCTTTGATGATAATAAATGTATACAACTAGCTGTAAATAGAGCAGAATTGGATTGAGATTCAGAGAGAGAGGAAGTCTCAGATCAGTCAATCATGTAGCTCAAAATATATTCTACTTAATCCTAATATTGCTGTGTTATAGTATTTTCTTGAATTGTGTTTCGAGACCGCCACAGAGACTCAGCGACGCTAGGCGATGCTACAGTACGTTATAAATTACCCAGGTTTTTCCTGGAATTGTTTAGCATATTAAAAAAGTAGTCTGAAACTTCTCAGCAAACGCTAAATTGCTTTAACTGTTTAAAATCTTATAAAAACCATCATATATAGCAAAGAAATTGATCAAAATCGGATAGACGTTGACCAGTTTACAGCACTTTTAAATATCAGGCATTAATTTGCATATTGTATGCACTTTTTGTGATGTATTACATGGCAACCTCGGTATTATCTTTTCTAATTCCTTTGTTCTAAATGTCTATCATAATCTGATAATTCTTAAAAGTGGTGTCGCAAATTTTGACTAAACGTTTGAAAGTGTTTTCAATGCACACCCCCAATAAAATTCTAGCAGGAATAGACTTCATTATTTCAGGGATTAAGATTGAGGGAGGAAATTGAAAGAATTACATAACAGATTTTGAGCTGTTTGCCACATATTACACATTTTGCATAAATCATGTGAATAGAAAACTTTTTTTTTTTTAATTCAAAAACTGATCTGCTGCAGATTTTATACTTTTTCAACCAAATTATAAATTGGTGCATATCCATAGACTTAAAATAATCCAGATATTTTCCTTCTGTAGTCGTTGTGGACTTGCATATGCAATTCAGCAATTGTATTGTATACAATTGTATATCAATAAATTCAAACGCTTTTTGTGAAAGTTTGACTTGACTTGACTTGACTTGACTTGCAAAAATATGACTTGGTTAAAACTCTGCTGGCTTGGATACCTTTACTATGGTTTTATGCTTATTGCACCTGTTGCCCCCCTCCCCCTCCCCTCCCTCCCTCCTCCCTTCATGGATCCGCCCTTGTTCGTGACCGGACTTACCCAATGATTTTATTGATATGTACGTATACATCACCCAATCTGAAAGATCGTTAAGCTTTTAAAACCTTAACAATCACAAAATGTTTAGGCTATTAAAGCCTAACATAATACCTGTAATAACCGTATCTTATGACTGTTAGGCTTTTAAAGTTTAACAATATTTTTTGGGAATGTTTACGTGGTAAGAGCTATAGCCTTTGAGGGTGACTGATAATAGCCTATCATCTATTAAAAGCCTGTACACCATTAAAACAATAAAAACGGCAGGTTATAACGGTTATCTGGTTATGTTGATAAATTGATAAATAAGATATTACGGCTGGTCGCTTGTAATTTCTTTTCCTTATTTTCTTCATCATTAATGAAATTCAATACGATTATTTTTGCAATCATGAATATAAAAAATATCCTTATTTTCTTCATCATTAATGAAATTCAATACGATTATTTTTGCAATTATGAATATAAAAAATAGATTCCTGAATAATGATATTAGATAAATGAGGAAAATTGAGCAGCATTGGCATTGTTGCACCTCTGCAAATGTCATCCTAGTTACGGGCAGAGGCGTAGAAAATGGGGGCAGGAGGCCAACTGCTGCCGCCCAGAGATGCTTCCACCTTCCCGGTTGCATACTTTCTTCCCGGTTGGGCGGTGAATTGGGAAATTATTAACAAAAAATGTGATAAAATTATTGCATATTTTGGTACAATTTCCCGATAATTGTCCAAACTTTCTCGTAATTGAAGAAAATTCTTGCGCGAGCAATTTTCCCCACCCCCATGCAATGGTGCCAACACTGACTCAGATTAACATATAAGTCATCACAACAGGTCACTAAATAACATTGTTTTAATAATTGACAGAGGTTATGACTTTTAACTGAACTTGTTATAAAAGTTAGATAATAGTAATTTTAAATGGTCTATGTAAAGCAGAAGACAAAATTTACTCTAATTGAACTTGGTTTAGGAACGAAGTATATAGTTAGCTGAATTTTAGGGGGTGGGGCAGGAATACACGGTTTCAGGATAATTATGTTGCTTCAAACTTTCAGAAGGCAAAAAGACTCTTTTCAATCAGCCAATGGGAAACTGCATCTTCCGCTGCTAATAATGGATCAAGCTCATATCTTCATGCAAAGACAGATTTTTTGGGTGGCGTTGAATTAGCTGTAGTTATAGGTCACGGAGCTGGGAAAGGGGAGGGGGGGGGGAAGGGTGCGGCATGTTTCCATACTTTTTCGCAAATCATAAGAAGGATGAACTGCAATTTGGTAACAATTACTATTGCAAAATGTATCAACAACAGATCATGTCCACTAAAAATGATAATTTAAACAAAAATCAAATAAAAAGTGTGACACTGAGGTATATGCCATGTATATGACTAATGTTGCCTGTATCCCCCTCCCCGCCACATTCCCTCACAAACGATGATATTTGTATGGTAAAATTTTATGTCTAGGTCATAATTATATCATTTTTGTTAACAACAGGAGATTAAGAAACAAAAGGAAATTTTATGTCCCATCTTGATTAGAGCGTGATTATTTATAAAAGAAGTGAAAGCCACGAGAACTGAAAACCTGACAACGTGATCACATGTATTTGTTTTTCCATGTCTGCATGTTTCATAACAAAATAAACATTTGTTGCAATATCATATTCAGGCTATCCTGTTCTTTTTTTTATTTTGATGGGAGGATGAGGGGGAGGGGTGAAGTCAGGGACGTCGCCAGAAATATGAAAGGGGAGGGGAGTGGCCTCTGTGAACAAATAGTTTGCACCGGACCCAGTGAGATTATATAATCTTACGCTCACGCGTGACTGGGCGAGGGTCTGAACTCCTTTTGCCCGGAAAGAAAAAAACACCAAATTGTTGGATCTGGATTTCTTAAGGGTTTCAAATTAGAGCATTTTTTCTCGAAAATGTTAACACTTTTATGGAAAATTGACTGATTATTTTGGTAAATTGACTGATTATTTTGGTAAATTGACTGAATGTTTCGGAAAATTAATTGACAGTAAAATTAGCTCAGAAGCCCACAAATCAGTACATGCCATAATTAAAATGTTACAGTTATTCACTAAGTCGCCTGACGGGGGAGGGGGAGGACTAAAAGGGGAAGCGACCTCTCCAAGTGCTCCCCCTGGCTACGTCTCTGTCGTTTATAGATAAATGTAAATTTTCGTCAGGCAAATTTGTGTCACACCCTCAAAATTTGCACTGATGAAGTAAGTTGCTGCTAAGCTGGAAATCCCTTTCATTTTCGGAAAATTTCCTTCATTTTTGGGAAATGTTTTTTAATTTTTACCTTCCAACCATGCAGGAACGTGAAATCCTCTCTGGCAGTATCCCCCTGTCCCGACCTCCTGTGTCTCTAAAATGCAATTTTCGGAAAATTTCCTTCAATTTCAACAATTTTCGGGATATTCTCTTCCTCTTTAGACAATTTTCAAGAAATTTTGCCAAAAATGCAACAATTTTCTTAAATTTACTTCCATTGCTTGTTTAATCGTCTCTTTTGTCACCTATCCTCTGTGTTCTCCAATTGCTCCCCTGGATACATCCCTGTCGTTTATAGATAAATGTAAATTTTCGTCGGGCAAATTTGTGTTACACCCCCAAAATTTGCACTGATGAAGTAAAGTTGCTGCTAAGCTGGAAATTCCTTTCATTTTCGAAAAATTTCCTTCATTTTGGGGAAATGTTTTTTAATTTTTACCTTCCAACCATGCAGGAACGTGAAATCCTCTCTGGCAGTATCCCCCTGTCCCCACCTCCTATGTCTCTGGAATGCAATTTTCGGGAAATTCCCTTCGATTTCGAACAATTTTCGGGAAATTCCCTTCGATTTCGAACAATTTTCGGGAAATTCTCCTCCTCTTTAGACAATTTTCAGGAAATTTTGCCAAAAATACGACAATCTTTTTTATTTTACTTCCACAGCTTGTTTAATCCTCTCTTTTGTCACCTATTCTCTGTTTTTTTTTTGCTTCTAGCACTTTCCCTTCCCCCTCCCTGGCTACATCCCTGGATTAAGTTAGAAAGGAACCGAAGAGATTAATTATTTACCAATTCCCTGACTTTGCATTACCGTCCGTCTTTCAGGTCAGTCGTTTGAAACGTTTTCAAATACCGGCGTTTCAAAACGTTTAAAATACCGGCGTGTATGTATGTATTATGTTAGTTCATTATTTAAAACGTTTGAAATACCGGCTCTGCGGCCGATGATGGTATCCCAAGAGTACGCTGTTAAGATAGCCTTCATAATATATGTAAATGTTTGGAAGAATCCTCCCTAACAACATGCATCCCCAAGGGGATACCATTTTCCTACTGTTTTGTTGGTTTTTGATAATGGACCTTCTGTGCAAATCATAAGTTTGTACATTCAGATGTTACATACTGCACATAATTATGTTAGTTGATTATCTGAAATTCAAATATCCACGTGGATTATTTGTACCGTATTTACACAGGGTTGGGGGAAGGGCATATTAAGGGTCACTTTCTGGTTGCAAGAGAACAATCGCACTGGTAAAATCAAGCTATGTCAAACGTTGCTGCTAATCGGGAAATCTTTCATTTTCAGAAAATTTTCGTCAACCTGGCAAAAAGCATGCAACCGGCAGGTGAAAGCCAATTAGGATAGATGGTACAAGGGATGGGTGGGGGAGGGTGCGTCAGTCGTCACCCCTCCACTTCCTACGCCTCTGGTTGAAGGGGATTTAGTACCTATCATGGGTGTAGCCAAGGGAGATCGAAAGGGTTGGATGACCCCCAAAAAGTAGAATAAGGTAAAAAAGGGTCAATAATAGGCTAAATGGTCCAAATGTTTTCCCTCGGCGACCCCCACTGAGCGGAAAGGCTGGTTACATCCATGGACATACATGTTGCAAAAGGAGAGGGGGAGGTCGAGATACCCCTATAAGTAAAATAAGTTGGAGGGGGAGGGGGGGGGAGGGGGAAGGAGGGAGGAGGGAGGAAGGAGGAGGGAGGGAGGAAGGGAGGGAGGAGGGAAGGAGGGAGGGAGGGAAGGAGGGAGGAAGGGAGGGAGGGCACGTGATACAGAATAGGTTCATTTTAAAAGTTTGATAACATTTACACAAGTTTGTAGTAAATTATTGAAAACCATTTTTTTAGACAACCAATATTTTTCAAGAGTGACGGTAAATCTAACCATGTACAAACGTAAACAATAAAACATTATATTTCCACATTATGCATTTTCATGATTTTGTGTTTTGCACATGTATTATAGCTTTCTTTGACATGAATTTTGACTTGTATAATACACCTTCTTACTACACGTTGTGACATACTTCTTTTCCCTTGAAATGTCAATTTTGCGAGTGCCTCCGGGGGCTTTGCCCCCTAGACCCCTACCGGAGATTCGCCCTGGACTCCACCAGGGCCCCTTAAACGGGCTCCTGGATCCCACGCCGACAAGTCTGGCGCTTTGCGCTTTGATTTTGTGTATTTTATATGGTGTATTATAGCTCTGTTTTAAATGAATTTTGACTTGTATAATACATCTTCTTACTATGCGTTATGACATACTTTTTCCCCCCTAAAATGTCAATTTTGTGAGTTTCCGGGGAGTTCGCCCCCTGCACCCCTACCGGGACTTCGCCCTGGAACCTACTAGGGGCCCTTGAGCGGGCCTCTGAACTCTACGCCGACAAGTCAAGCGCTTTGCGCTTTGATTTTATGGTTTGTATATAGTGTATTATAGCTCTCTTTCAAATGAATTTTGACTTGTATAAGTCCCTTCTTACTATTTGGTATGACAATCTTTTTTGCCCTTGAAATGTCAATTTTGCGCGAGCTTCGGAGGCTTCGCCCCCCTGGACCCTTACCTATTTTTGACAAGAGGAAAGCTAGGGGAGGAGTAGAAGATGGTGAAGTCGTCCGCGTAGAGGGCACGTTTTTGATGTTGGGGCCAAGGTTGTCCGCAATGTCGTTAATGCTCAGGTTGGAGAGAGTGATGGAGAGGATGCTGCACTGGGGGACGCCCTCTTCTTGGAAGTAGTGGTTGGAGGGGTATGACCAATACGAACTTGGAACTGCCTGTGTGAGAGGAAGTTTTGAATAAAGATGGGGAGGTGGCCTCTTAGGCCGATGGTGAAAAGTTTGCGGATAATGCCGTATTTCCAAGTAGGTCGAAAGCTTTCTAGAGGTCGAAAAAGATGGCAATGAAGTATTCTTTTTTTGGAAAGAATTCCCTGATAGCAATGTCGAGAGTAATTAACGGGTCCAGAGTATTGCGACGTTTCCAAAAGCCGCTTTGGTGAGGGGAGAGGATTCTGTTGGTCTTAGGGAACCACTGTCTCTGAATAATGATCCTTTCCATAATTGTACAGAGACAGCAGGTGAGGGCGATTGGGCGGTAGCTGAAGGGGTCGATATTGTCCTTCTCCGGTTTGGGGATGATGATAGCTGTCCTTCAGAGAGAGGGAAAGGAGTGTGAGGACCAAATGTGGTTGAGGATGGTGAGTAGGATAGTGGTGGCCTTGTTGGGGAGGTGTTTCAGGAACTGGCGGTTTTGCAGTCATCAATGAACCAGGGGTTGGAGTGCTTAAGGGGTGTGGGGAATGGAGCAGTTGGCGATGTTAATAAGGATGTTACTGAGGTTTGACATAGGATCCTTACCCTCGAGGAGATGGGGGAGGTGCGAGTTGCAGAGGGTTTCGGCCTTCTCGAGGTTCCAATTGGGGTGTGGTCTGTGGGGTTTGGTGGTTAGAGTGAATAAGAAGAGGGTAATGATCACCACCACAGAGATTAGCAGTAACCTTCCAGTTTGTTGGTTTGATGTTTAGCCAGGTTGGCTTGAGTTTAATGGCATTAGAGGTGTTGGGAGTAGGGAACGGCGGGGTCTTAGAGAATGAAGGAAGGTTGGGGAGAGAAGTGGTGGAGGTGGTTTGGGTAATGGGTGTGATTGGGTTGTTGGCAATGGTAATGGGCTTTGGACTGGGTATGGTAAAAAGAGCCAAGTGAGGTCGGTTTGGGCATGTGAGTCAGTTTTAGTTGTGTTAGGGGGCGGTATTGGTAAAAGAGTAGACTGCGCTCGAGTAGGAAGGTTTGGTGTGGAGGGAAGTCAGGAATTGCTTCCTGGCCTCCTGGTAAGTGATGTTGGGATTAAGGGTTTTTAGTTTGGTTAACGGCTTTTCCTGAAGCCAGGTAGGGCAGTCTTTTGAGAAGGAGGGATGGTTGGCTGGGTGAGGCCTTCGGGTAACTGATATTGGGATTAAGGGTTTTCAGTTTGGTTATCTGCTTTTGCTGAAGCCAGGTGGGGCAGTCTTTTGAGAAGGAAGGATGGTTGGCTGGTTTCAAAATAACCAATATTCGGATTACATTGTGATTAGTTGTGCATTTCAGTTTAGAATTCCACTAAATGTGTAAGTTAATATTTGTTGTTACTCTCAAAAAAGATCGGGTTGGGAATTTATATTTCCGTGAACACTATGTAGGTCACCTTCAAAATTTAAACCACGGGCCAAAATCTTCAATATTATTATTAACAATTATTTTTTCTAAATTTATTTTTCACTTTCATCGGCACAAGGACAAGCAAATATAATGTAGGCCTATGAAATATGCTGTCTAGAGCGTGCAGGAAGATGGTCCGTAAGCCGCCGCGCCATGGCAAAATCGAATATTTCAGTCTCGCAATTCATCATGTGATAGCGTTTTAGTTAACAGCCGTTGCGTGTGCCGTGTTTGAAGATAGGCTACATGAAATAAAACTGTTCTCGTATCTAAACATTTTTTCCAGAGAATAATATTCAGAGAAAAACTAAAGGCACATTCATAGCAAAAATCAGAAAAAGAATGACAAATTTTTAAGGAAATAATGTACTTCAAAGTTTATGAAAATAAGCTTCAAGTTAAAAAGGCAAGTAACGACATGGACCATTGTGTATTTCACACGCTATTGATCGGAAGGTTTAAAGTATTTGCATGCAACAAATCTTGCGAAACTCCAATGCCTCGTTGTCGGTAATATTAAATTTATTACCGACGTTATGATTTTCGACCTAACCTTTCATCATTTTTCATGCCGCCACGACCGCCACGCAACTGTCACGATGAATATCATGCAAATCATTGTTACGTGGAATACGTGGTTATCGTGAATTGTCATGCTAAGACTTTTGGGGTATGTTTTTTGTCAATTTTTCTACGTGACTAACGTGGCGTCACGATATTTCACGTTGCCACGACTAACTTATTGCGGGCGGTACTGTATATATATATATATATATATATATATATATATATATATATATATATATATATATATATATATATATATATATATATATATATATATATATATATATATATATACATTATACATATATATATATATATATATATATATATATATATTTATATATATATATATATATATATATACATATATGTATATATATATATATATATATCATGACATTGCCAAGTTAGATGTCCTGGTTCAATTCCCACCTGGTCTTTAACTGTCAGTTTTTCGCATGTAGATTATCTCTATTTAAACTTAACTGTTGAAGAGTAGAAGTAAAATACCCAATATAACCCAATATATATATATATATATATATATATATATATATATATATATATATATATATATATATATATATATATATATATATATATATATATATATATATATATATATATATATATATATAATTATATACATAAGCATGTCACATAAGGATGGCATGCGCTTGTAACAATTTAAAACGTTCAAGATTTTTTAACTAATTCCCACACACTCATTGATATGTAAGATATCGACACCATTTTTGAGTCATGATTAATCAATGTACCAAATTTGACATGCCACTGCTGTACGGTGCACGAGATACTATGTTTACAAGCAGTTTTCAGTGAAACCACATTATGCCCCGCCCACATTTCATATCTGTGATTTTGAACCTTTTTATAAGATAGGCATCTACACCAACCCTAACACCTTATTTATGTCGGAGAACATGCAGGACAGATATATGGTTATCAAAATATGAATATTTCAATAATTTTACATTTTGCCCTTCCCATTCATTAATATGCACGATATCGATACTAAAAACAATAGGTACCGTCTATGGGTCATGATGCATCTATATGCCAAATATGACAGGGCATATACTGTTCAGGCGATATCGTGTTTACAAGCAAAGCTCGCGTGACTCTGTGACAGACATACGCACGCACACCCTCACACACACAAATATACACACACACACACATACACACCTACACTGTGCAGACGACTGAATAGGTTCCTGGTGCTGATAGTATCGGAACCAAAAAAAAAAAAACTACTAAAAGAAACCCTTTTCAAATACTTGTTTTAATTTATACAGCATTATACTTTTCCCCATTGAACAAATGACTAATTTGTCCAACAGTTTGGGCCAGTAAGGTGTGTTCGATGATGATGATGATGATGATGATGATGATGATGATGATGATGATGATGATGATGATGGTAATGATGATGATGATGTAATAATAATAACAATAATAATATTTTCAAAATTTCAGGCATTCCACTTGCTTTTAGATACATTACACCAATCACAAATGAGGAAAAGTGCCCCCTTTCAGAAGAAAAAGTTCCCTTTCATGAGAACAAGTGCCATTTTTTAAGGAAGGAACATCACGTTTCAAACCTTGAAAGACTATGTCTGATCTTTTCATTAAGGAAAGTAACACAAATATCGCCCTAAAACTACTAAAATTGTAAAATTTCACACATATATTCTCATTTTCCCCATATCCATGAATTTTCACTTGTTTGGGGCTCAACAGCTCTAACATATTGGACGTTTTCATCTTTAAAATGTCTTCGCCTCTGCCTACCTTTATTTCCCAGCTTATAACTTGTCTGTTTGTAAATTAAAACTGTACATAAAAATAAAATACATTTTTAAATAGGGCCTTTTTATGATGCCACCCGAGCCACAACAAATTTCATTAGTGGGGCATCTTTGAAATGGGACATGCAGTGCAACACTTACTATTTGGACCCGGATCATTGTCATGAAATAGACTGACTTATCTGTAAAGGCGCCCCTTTACAAAGATGAAAAAGTGCCTTTTAAAGTAGGCCCTATCAAGATATATTCTAAGTCCTCTTGTGATATTTCTATTGACAGTTTGAAGAAAGTAACACAAACATCACACAAAATACCATAAAATTTCAATTGTAGAGCACCTTTAATTGGGTTCTGTAAAAAAAAAAAAACATATGCTGTATGCAATGGGGACCCTGCCACTGATTCACCAACGACCTGGTGTGAAGTTGGGCCATCTGATTTAATTTATACTGATATACCGAGTTACATTTATTCTTAGGGAGGAAAATAATAACGGCATCCGAATAATGACGGCATCCTGAATAATTCTAAGAACTCCTTAATTGCTTTTCACATTATTTTAAACATTCATTACCAATACAATTGGCTAATCATGATCTATAATTATAAATCTTTCAGAATTCAAGAATGATCTATGAATTTTCCAATTTTTGTAGATTTTAGTATGAAATTGTTATGCTTGATCGAATTTTGGACCAAAATATCTTGCACTTTTGAAATTGTTAATTGAAAATAGAAGGGGTCATTTGTATTTCTTAAAACAATAAAAGTTTTAAAATTTCCGGTGTGTGTGTAGGAAAGGAGGGGGGGGGGGACCAAACATTTTGACATTTTCCGGTGCGGGAGGGGGAAGGTAGGGTTGACCCTACGAAGCTATTGTTGTGTAATATTCATCCGTCCTTCTTTTGTTCAACATAACATAGTCTGGCCTTCATACATCCTACTCATTTAATCACTTCCTGAGTAAGTTCCCAGTAGATTTTATTACCCTATTATCATTATTATTATTATTATTATTATTATTATTATTATTCCTCTTGTCTGGTCTCAGGAAGCACCACACCTTAAATTTGTATTCTTGTTTCACCCATGCATGGTCAGCACATGTTAATCAAATGCTGACCTATGATTGGTCCAGCCACCCTTGAGTTGCATGAGGTTGGGGATGAAGAAACAAACTAGAGAGCAGACGGATGTTGGACTTGAAACTATTGAGGTTTGACTGAGAGATACTTGTGAACATCGAAATAAACTGAAGTATCTGAATCAAGCTTATTTTTTAATTATTTGTTATGTTGCCCTGAGTATTACACAGCACTACACTGCGATGCTTTTAAAATATGGCAGATAGAAAGTGCCCCTCAGTGCCCCCATATTCAAACATTTTCCGCCGCCCCGGGCCTACTCATAGTTTTCGAAATATGGCTGATCAAATTTTGAAGTTTCCTTAATCTTTACTTTAAATTTCTTCCAGAATTTTCAGTGAAAATGATAAGAAAATAATTTTACTGCAAGTATATTGTACAGACAAAAAACACTTCGTCAGAATTTGCTGTATCCTTTCAAAGACTTATGATCGACAAACATAAATTAAGAATTTTCAATAAAAATAAAAAAAATCATTGAAATTGGCACAATATGCTTGAGATTCTTTTTTCAATTGCTAATTTAATATGATATATTAATGTACAAGCCTGAAATTGTAGAAAACCTCGTTTTGAGTATATTCCTATTTGACCAGAGCCGTCTTAACGCATGGGCACGCTAGGCAGTTGCTCGGTGCTCCTCGATTTGAGGGGCCAATGCGTGAATAGAGTATCAAAAATGATGTGACCAAAATGTTTAGCCATCACACGACGAAAGCAACAAATTATCCTTTCTTTCATCTTTGCTTTAATATAGGCCTATTGTATTTCATTATTGTATACGTGCAATACTTATACTACATAATTTAAGTGTTGAAGAGTTCTTTTTAAAGTGTAATGTACTTTAGAACAGCTGATTCATCGCCTCTATAAAAGTATGATACTCACGTATGGGACTACTGCACTTACACATGACCGTTGCATGTTGATCGATTATTCTGCAATGTCTGTAAATCTAAAAATGTTAGATTATCACTAGTTCAGCGGCATAGGAACATGTCATTTTACATGGGGAGAGTTGACAGGGTAGTAGGGGGGAGGGGGGGGGGGGAAGGGGGCAGATCTTAAATTTCTTCTAACACGCCTGATACAAATCTCTTGCATTCAAAAACTAAGGGGGTGGAGGAAAAGCAACATTTCCAAAATATGAATGAAATTTCCGGAACATTGCAGAAAACATCGTGCAAATTCACAAAGATTTCCAGAAAATGAACGTAAATTCACAATAACAGAAGCAAATTTCACGATAACAGAAGCAAATTTTACGAAAATTAATGAACTTTCCCGAAAATTGAACGATATTTCCTGAAACTTGAATTGAAGAAGATTTACCGATTAGCAGCAACATTTTATGGAAATTCAATTTACTAGTGCAATTTTGCCGCTTGCAAATTTTGAGGGTTCTTGCCCGCTGAGAGGTGCCCCTGTTTTCAGAGTATTCATGTGTATAATGCACGACCAACTGTACGGGAAAACGCTCATATTATGATATAAACTAACAAAGAGTCAGCGCAAAGGGACTACAAGAATCAGCACAAAGGTTCTACAAGAATCAGCACAAAGGGACTACAGCCTGACAGCAGTGGTTGAACTTGTGGCTTTCACTCATGTGTACAGCCTGAAAAACGTTGACTTCCAACCAATCATAATTCTCTGCAAAAAAATGTTACAAATGTTTGTGTTGAATAATTGTTGCTTTCAATTGGTGGGTTAAGGGTTGACAGGAGCACACTCCTGAATACATTCAGTGGCGTATTCAGATTTCGGTGCAAGAGCGAGGGGGTGGGAGAGGGGGGGGGTGGGAGAGGGGGTGGGAGAGGGGGGTGGGAGAGGGGGTGGGAGGGGGGTGGGAGAGGGGGTGGGAGAGGGGGGGGGCGGGAGTCAGGGCAAAATCTAGTTATTGATAAAAGACTGTATATCGAGAGGCGTAGGAAGCTGGGGAGGAAGAAAACTGCCCCTAGTATGTATTTTACATTCACGGTTAGAGCTTTCTTTTTGGTTGGGAGGTAAAATTTGTTTTTGTTTTTAAATGAAGGTAAATTTGGAAAAAAATCATTGTAAATTGGGGTAAAATTATTTGAAATTTTGGTAAAATTTTGAAACGTTTCGTAAAGCTATCATTGGTTATTTTGGTAAAATTATTTGAAATTTGGAAAATTATTGCACATTTTCCCAGAAAATGTAGGAATTTTACAAAAATTGAATAAAATTTCCCAAATATCGAAAAAATGCTCTGCATTGAAGAAAATTTTCTCTAAATCCAAGAAAATTTCAAAAAACGAAAACAGTTTCATATTTGTCATATGCTATTGCTTGCAAACTATAATCAGTATTCGGTAATTTGTTCACTTTTGCTCAGGCCTATCATTTTTGTGCTGCAGTAGCATGACCATACATGACTGTTCGAATGATTCAATAACAACTACGCCTACATGATTTGATTATGATATCTAGTTTTTAACTCACATTAGGTTGGTGATTGAATGTCTCTGCAGACACCACTGAAGTATAGCATCAATATCCTTTCCATGTAATTTGCAGTTATAGAAGACCAGATGGTTAAGATTAGATGCAGGTACATCATCCATCCATTGATTCCTGAATGCATCATATCCAGTTCTACAAACCTCCAACCCAGCAAGGCAATGATCACCACCATCAAGCAGCAACTCCCGCACACAATCAGGTCCTCGATCGAAACATATCAAATGTAATCTCATAGATGACTAAAATGAAAAATAAGGTACATTAATATCGTAATATGACCACTTCAAAGAATATTAAACGGACAACATACTGAGTCCAACATCAAGTGCGCTCTTTACCTTGATAACCTCACTATCTACTACTCCTTCCCAGCTTAACTCTCTTTAAAAAAAAACTGCCTCCAACTTATTCAAACACCTTCAGCTTGGTGCAACGAACCAATATGGGTTTTGTCTGGTGGGTTGGTTGGTGTGGTAAGTACTAATGGTACTCACAAATTAGGTAGAAAATTACAAATATAACTACTTGAAATCACCGTCCATACTCAGTACCCTCGATATCCTTGGGGTATCGGTCCCCTAAATTTTATATGGCGGGATTTAACTGCCAGACATACATAAGACATACATACACTAGCGGTGTTTTGAGATACCCAATCCGAAAATAGTTTAGCTTTTAAAAGGCTAATGTTGTTTTTAAAAGTTAAGCATTCAAAAGCTGCTGTTATATAATTTTGTAACACATAATACCAACATTAGTGCTTTGAATGCATAACTACTTAAAAGCAGTACCACAGTATTATAGTTTTGGTGAAGATTGTGGACACTTGAGACCAATTCCATGGCTAAAATGCAGTAATCATATGTATTTTGGAGAGGAAAGTAGTTGGAAATGGCCTACAATAAAGAGCAAACCTGCAATGCCCTTTTGTAACTAAGATGTCTCTATTCAAAGAAATTTGTGAAGGACGCTATTTAACTGTTTATACAGTTCACAGTACAACTGAATCATTGCTGTATTCATACCGGCAATTGTTATGAGGAAATCGCTCAGGGTTAGGTGAGAGGGATCAGTAGCTTATCCAGCTTGAGCAGCCAGAGGGGTAAACATTACCTAAAAACAGGTGCAATTATCGCCGAAAATTTGCCACAAATGTGTTTGTAAATGCGTGAAACGCAAGGTGGGAAGGGGAGGGGGCATCACATAGAGACATCCCATGAAATACTTTCGTTTTTTTCTTATTTTCAATACCAACATCTTTCTAGAGTTTTGTCTTAACTTCAGGGTTAGTTTATTCATGTTATTTGCTTTTCGAATTAGATTTGTTTGGCTGCCAAAAATGTTGTTTGGCTTGAACTGATAATTGGCCTTTTGGGCAGTTGGGGGTTTTAATGAGATTTTTGGTCGCAAGAAACTTATTTGGTCGCAAAAAATATTTTTTGTCTTGAAATAATTTCGGACTTTTCTCTAGTGTTGATGGGGAATCAAAAGAAATTAATACGATAATTTTCTGATGACGGTCGGACCACGGGATATTGTACATACGCATGAGTTACGAGAAACTGACAGGAAGGACGTGATATTGTGCAAGTCTGGACACTTGACGCCTCCCGACAGCCCAAGAGCTTCCGCCAGTAGTGGCCGATCCCTTTAATTTTTTGGTCTAAAGGCCGTGACATACCAAGCGCAATTTTTGCCAGAGCAACTCGATGCCAAAAACGCGTACATACATTTGCATAAGCCGTAACACACCGAACGCGACGCGGCGAGCGATTTTTTTGATAATCATACAGGAAACAAATATTATAAGATGCTTTGACCAGGGAAGTGCCATTTAGAAGGAAAAGTAACTTCCAAAATTTGATCAACTTCCCCAATTATCCACCCACTGATCGTCCACGCGTTGCCTTTTATAACTCTCACCATTTAACCAAGGATGACCGCCCCAGGAGGGCAATAAAAGTGCTTTTGAATTTTCAACATCATACCGCGTTCTCGTGCTGCCCTCACTAGGACCAGCGTGTACTGTACTTCCAGGTTCGTGGATCACTGCATTGTGAGGGGATTACCCACTTACTACGGCTGCGCAGTACTTTATTTCTTGTGGCATTTCTGGAAAATCAATGTGCAGAACAAGAGGAAATGTTTAACTTTTTGTTGCAAAAAACGCATTTTAATCGGATATAATTTCAGTAAGCTACGCGAATCCTTTTCTACATAATTTTGACTTCATAATGATGTATGTTTACAATGTTTTGGTGCTCCCAAATTATGATTTTTAACCTAACTCTTCATAATTCTGTGCCATTCTGTGGACTCTGATCATAATTCTCTACCAGCACATTGTGTTTCTGTGGACTCTATTGTGTACAGTTGTGTATATTTCGCGGTTTAACCCTTACTCTACCAGCAATAATACAGAATAAAAACGAATGAATAATACAAAAAAAACAAAAATACGGCATTTCTTTTTGCACATTTTGCCGCTTTTATAAGATTTTCACTGTATAGTCATAGCAACAATGCATGCTTAGATTTTTGCTTCGTTTGGGGTTTTGGCCTATGATGATATTGTTATGTTATGAAGCCATATACCTACCTAATGTAGCCATCAGCAGTACTAGGGCCCAGACTAAGTTAGGACTTTGTTCCTAATTAGAAAATTAATTAAAATTGTTTCATTTTAAGAATTTTATTGTATGATCTTGATTATTTTCAGAACAAGTAGTTTTTAAAAAATCCACACGTAAATTCTTATGAAGGTGTGTCATGTTTCATCATGGTCCAAGTTGACTTTAGGCCTAACATAGTTCCTGGTCATATTCATACTTAACATTTTTAGGCCTAGATCTGGGCAATAGATGGGACCCAGCTAGCTTTCTGCAGTACGAGGAGAGGTCACCAATCATTACCGCCAATAAGATTCAGTAATTGTGACATAGCCTATGGCCTATTTATGGAAAAATGATTGCACGTTTTTCATTGGAATCAATGAGAAAATCCAACATATTTACAATATTTTGCCTCTAATTAATTGCTGCAAAAATGGCATTATCCTACTTCAGCTTCTTCATTTGTTGGTAAAATTGTCTTAGCTCTGCTTTGAGTACAAAGTAATTTAGAGAGATATAACATGTATATTTGCTGTTTTAAAAATATTACATTTAAATTTATCAAAAGAATTGTTCAATTCTATGTAACATGGTGAACCCACAGTTTGTGCGCCTGAGGAATTATTAAAGTTATATTTTATTTCTTAAAAAATCAATTGTTTATTTGTCAAAAATATTATAATTTCTTTGATTTTCCTCATTATATCTGATAAATTTACAATGTTGTCCAGATATTCATGAAAGAAAGAAAAAACCTGAATTAGGAAGTGCACTTCCCTGCATGAATACCAAAGTTTGTGCACCAATGATAAACATATTCAACTTTCAGCAGCTGTACCATTAAATTATAAAAAGGATTGAACACAGAAACCAAGAAGGAAAAATTTGAAAATATTAGTTTCCAAAATGCTAATTGATTGAAAATTTAGTCAGTTTTATTGAGAATTTCTCAAATTAACTGATAAATTAAGTTTGATCTTTTGTAGAAGTAGAAGAAATATTGTATTGTACTAACTTTGGGCCCACACGAACTTCATTACCATATTGCTTTTGCATTTAAAGTTTAGAAATGATACTCACATATTTAAATGTATTGTTCTTTCTCTGTTTATTTTATTACAGATATAGCTACAAATAATGATTTTTACGAGCAAAATCTGAAATCAATTTGCTGTCTTTGTGGAACAAAGCCAAATCAAATAGCTCTTCTTACCCCTAAAGAGCAATTGTCAAAAGACATCGAGCAAAGTTTGAGTATAACATTTTCAGAGGATGATATTCATATTCATCCTTGGGGTATTTGCCGCCTGAAAATTATACGGTGGAAGAAAGCCTATGTGAAAAAGAAAAGGGAACTTAGGCCTCCAAACATCGTATTGTATGGATTCAGAGCACATGATGGGAAATGTAGATTTTGTAATTCTGAAAAGTGGAAAACCAAAAACCTACTTTCATTTGCTAAAGATGCAGGATATCAGGCCTGGGTGGCATCTGATGGAAGTTTTGTTGCCGTGATGTTGCACGAGTTTGGGAGAAACGTTCAAAAGAGTGTGGTCGTCCGAAAAGAGACGGTTATTGTACATATGTTAGGACGACCGTTGAAACGATCATTTGGGTCTCCCATCGAAGCCCTCAAGGAAGTAGCAAATTTGGTACTATGTGTTGGTAATGAGGATTATCAGGTTCTTGCTGAAAAACGCCAGAAAGAAGGATTTGTTGGAAGTAAGGGACAAACTCTTGCTGTGGTGGAGGACTTTTTTCAAGATAAAATGTAGGCCAGGATACAGACAGTAAGACATGTCAATTGCCACCTTCTTTTGTCACTTGAAGAAACTTCAAACACTAGGTCTGCCAACAGGTGCTAAGTATGTCAAATTTTTCGATCCAATCTTTTTGTTAAACAAGCAGCCCTTAACAAGAAAGCAAATGTTTCGTCACAGAGTCACACCAAAAATGTTCTGCTTACAAAGGATCAGCTAGTAATGAAAGTGACTCATTTAAGTGAGGACAAGAAAAGACTTCAAGCGAGAGAAGGACAGTTAAGATCAAAGGTTGCAAAGCTCATAGAAACAGAAAGTGTGTCTGTTGGAGACAATGAATCAGAAAAGCTTGATCAGGTCATCAAAAGTCACGAAGCAGAATTGGATGCGTTATTCCCTCCAGATACATGTAGCTACAGCAAACTTCTGTGGGAACAGCAAAAAAAAAAAATGAGACAACAGAAATCTGCAAAAGGAATGCGTTGGCATCCTGCTGTGATCAAGTGGGCAATAGCAATCCATTCAAAATCTTATCTGCCTATGATGTGATGCGTAATACTGGTTTCCTTCTTCTCCCTCATCCACGGCCACTTTACAATTATACGCACTTCACCAATCCTACTTCAGGCACGAATATTGATTTACTGAAGGATTGGAATATGGATAAATCATCCAAGCTTGAAACCTTCGTGAGTCTATTATTTGATGAGATGAAAATTAAGTCGGGTTTAGTGCTTTCAAGAAGTACTGGCAAGTTGGTTGGGCTCTTGGACGTTGGACCAGTAAACAAAGAAAATGAAAACTTTGAGAGGAAATGTACGAAAGCAGGCACTGAAAATCCTCCAATGGCTACACATCTTCTCCTCTTTATGGAAATTTCAATTTCGATGTTAATCCCCTTAACATCGAAAATGAAATTTCCCACAGCGTACTTCCTGACTAACAATGCAACAGGATACCAAATTTACGAAAGGGCAATAAAGTGGATGAAAGCCTTGAAACTGCTTGGACTAACCATACTGAGTCTTTCTTCAGATGGAGCTGGTAGTAACAGGAAATTGTATTCAGTGTCAGCAGGATCTTCGACATCTTTTTATCCGTATCACAAAACCAAATATGTCTATAAAGTGGGTGAAGAAGTATTCTTCATTTGTGACCCACTGCACCTGATTAAAACCCTCCGGAACAATTTTGAAAATTCAAACTGGAACAAGAAGAGCAGAAAATTAATGGTGAGTATATTCTTATTCTATATTATTTGATTGATTTAATTGTGTATTAATTTCATGTTTTTAAAAGTTTTGAGTCTTCAATCACAGTAGATATACAATACAGTCCTGTATTTCTTGTTGCCAGCTTAAAACTCTCTGATTGCAGATTTCAAAGGGTTTATTAACGTTGTTGTTAAAAATACCTGCCTAGTGATACATCTAAAACAGAAGCTACCCCTACCAACTGTTTTCCTACAGCAGCAGGGAGTTTGTAGCAATCAATAAGAAAGTTACAAATCTCCACATTTTTGACCCTGCTTATTTTTTAAATTTTACCTTCTTTCTTTGCAGTTCCAAGGAAAGCCCATTCAATGGAGACACCTACTTCAACTTCGAGAATGGGATGAAGGTCAGCATCGGCTCACTCCAGGGTTGAAGCTTGTGCCCAAATTAGCATATGAACACCTACATTTGACTCCTGATTTAAGAATGAAAGTCAGCCTTGCAGCTCAGGTGCAGCTTTTTCATTAGTTTGTTTGCTGTAATACCCTACCAACCTAACAAAATTAGTATCCTCTGAAATATATATATATTTTTTTAATTTGGTCTAAATGGTCATGCTTAAGTGTATAAAAGTTATAAAAGAAAACTTGAATTTGGCTCCCAAAAAGTTTGCCTACCTACTTGATTTTTTTGCTGAAACCAGGGAAGTGCCATTTAGACTAGAACTCCCTGCTGAAACAGCAAACCAAGAATTTTTCAGCACTGCTTGTTTTGGTATTAAGCAGGGCAACTGTTAACTCTTTAATACTTTTTCTATAAAACATGCTATGGCAATCTCTGTTTTCTATGAAATGTAGGAATAGTACTTCTGAGTTGCTGTTGTATACCCAAATGGAGTGTTTATTTTTATTTTTTTTAGGATTGGACTTGTTATCTGCAAAAATTATTGCATGCACATTGGAGATATTGATATTAGACTCTTTTTCAATTTGCATTTTACTGTCTTAATTTCTTAACAGGTTTTGTCTAACACAGTTGCTAATGCTTTGAAGATGATGAAGAAGCCAGAGTTTCAATCTACCATTCACTTCATTACCATGGCCAACAAGTTTTTTGACTGCTTGAACGTCTCATTAAAATTTCAGGGGCAGAGATCTAGGAACAACAACCTCAAACCCTACACAAGTGTGGATGACATTCGTATAAAGACGGGCACCTGAAAGCTTGATAAGAGTTGTCTGTTTCATTTTCTGCCAAGATAGGAAACGTGAGTTTTTAAAGTGAGCAAGCAAAAGATAAAAAGGATGGAAAGCTGAATTATTATTATAACAAAATCTTTCTCAGATATTGAACTTTAAAAAAAGTCTGTCTACTGTAATAAAATATGACATGATTTCCAACTCTAGTATAATACAACTTTTGTCAAAAAATTTGTGTACTGAAATGTTAATGTGCACCTCTCTTCTTCAAATATTAATGTAAATATTATGAACTGTTATTGAGTTAGATGTCATTTATTTGAAATAATTTATAATATTCTTGCTTCTACAGACCTGCCAACCTTTAGGATAACCAAACTATATTCTGGAACTACAAAAGTTGTATTTTTGATATAAAAAAAAACTGTACTCTTCAAACAAAATGTACAAAACAAAGGATACTGATAGAAGTGGAGTACTTAAACTTGATCGGAACTCTGTTGCTGGTAGCTTGCCTTATGCATAATTAACTTGTAGTCTACACTTTTTGGCGGCAGCCGCAAATGGTTATAAATTGTATTCTGAATCTGAATCCGAGTCGGTTAAATCGGCAAAAATCCTTCAAGAGGACATGAATGCCAACCGAGCGTAAAAAGTATGAGTAAAAAAATATTTTAAAAAATAATAATAATAATAATAATAATAATAAATCAGATTTATAATGCGCACGTATCCACCCAGAAGGTGCTCAAGGCGCCGTACAATGTGAAAAACATAAAGGAATAACAATTTAAAAAAATAACAAAAACATACATAGGGGCCTACACACGCACATACACCAACATATGTATACACAAAAACAATATTAAATAAAAGCTTTGGACATGAGATGTGTCTTTAGATTTGTTTTAAAAATTGCAAGAAAATTGGATGATCTGACATGAAGGGGTAATTGATTCCACAACCGTGGTGCAGCTATACCAAAAGACCTATCACCCCATGAGTGGTTAGATTTTTGTTCACATAAAAGTAATTTGTCACTGGATCGAAGAGCACGAGTAGGAATATATGATTTTAAAAGGTCAGAGATATAATTTGGAGCACACCCAATCAACGATTTGTAAACAATAAGCAGTATTTTATATATTATCCTATATGACACAGGGAGCCAATGCAAGTCTTTTAGGATTGGAGTAATGTGACAAGATTTCTTTGAGAGCGTTACAAGGCATGCAGCAGAGTTTTGAATCAGTTGAAGACGGTGAATTTGTTTTTGAGGAAGACCATACAGTAGAGAATTTCCCATATCTAGACGTGAAGTCACAAAGGAATGTATGATTTGAACAGTAGCAGTAGAGTCAAGATATTTCATGCAGCAGAGTTTTGAATCAGTTGAAGACGGTGAATTTGTTTTTGAGGAAGACCATACAGTAGAGAATTTCCCATATCTAGACGTGAAGTCACAAAGGAATGTATGATTTGAACAGTAGCAGTAGAGTCAAGATATTTCCTTATTTTACCAATGTTTCGAAGATGAAAAGCAGCAGTGCGGGTAACCCGTGAAATATGAGAGTTCATACTCATGGTCGAATCAAAGATGACACCTAGGTTACGTGCTTGAGAGCAAGATTTGATATTAGAATCACCAATGACAATATCTGGCATTGTAAATTTTGCAAGTTTTTGTCGAGATCAATTAACATATACATTGTTTTGTCATCATTTAGTTTTAAAACTTTTGTTTCATCCAAATACGAATATCTCTAATACAATTTTCTAAGCATTGGATGGTTGAAACACTATGTTGCTGCAAAGCTTTGAAGGAAAAATAAATTTGTGTATCGTCAGCGTAGACGTGATAAGCAAGATTATATTTCATTACAATGTCACGGATAGGATATATATATGTATATATTGTAAACCATTGTGGTCCTAGAACAGAACCTTGTGGTACAGAAAAATCCAGAAAAACAGGTACAGATACATCATCCCTATACACACGTACTGAGGCCTATGAAATAAGTAAGAATGGCACCATTTCAATGCAATATCATTAACTCAATGTAGTCCCTTAGACGTGAAAGCAAAATACTATGATCGACAGTATCGAAAGCGGCACTAAGTCAACAAAATCAAAGCAGTTATTTTACCATCATCCATTGCGGATAAAATATCATTGTTAACTCTAAGTAATGCCGTTTCAATACCATGGTGTGCTTTGTAAGCAGATTGAAATGGATCTGATAACATATTGATATGCACATGATTTGAAAGTCTAGGATACAACACGCTCAATTGTTTTACCCAAGAATTTTAAATTTGCAACAGCTAGGTCTGTAATTTTTCAAAACCTCCCGATCAAGGCCAACCTTTTTCAGGAGGGGACGAACGTGTGCAACCTTTAGACTGTCAGGAAAACACCCATCTTCTAGAGATTTATTTACAATGACAGTGAAATATGGTACAAAAATATCAATACATTGTTTAATTAAGGAAGTAGGTACAGGGTCAAGTTCACATGATTTTGATGGTGATTTCATTATGATATTGCGTATTTCATCCTCACACGCAGGTTGAAATACAGAAATATTTTCTCTAACATTTGGAGCAGGAATAGTAGATGTACAAATAGAATCAGTAGTATTCATATCAAAGGATTGCCGAATAGTTTCAATTTTATTACCAAAAAGTTTGAAAATGTTTCTGCAAGAGTTTTGTCAGAATCTGAAGTGGGAAGGACTGGTTTTTAGACTTGTGCAAAAGGCTGTTAACAACATCGAAGAGCTTTTTCTGATCCCAGAGCAGTCACCAACCTTACTTGAATAATATGCCGTCTTTGCCTGATCAATCAGCTTAACCACAATATGACGCTGCATGCAATATGCCTGCCTGTGGACTTCCAGCTTTGATTGAATCCATTTCCGCTCTAACTGTCGACGAATTTTCCTAGCAGATCGTATCTCATCAGTAAACCAAGGACTAGCCGATCTTAGTTTAACAGTCCTTTTCTTTACGGGTGCATGCTTGTCTAAAACTGCTTGAAGAACAGTTTCATATTTTTTTTATTATAATAATAATAATAAAGCGTATTCTGGTGCCAAAAAACGTACAATCGTATTCTCAACATTTTCCTGTATTAAATACGGCAAAATCGTACTAGTTGGCAGGTCTGCCTCTATGATTTTGATAGATATACAGGGCTGGTTATTATTTGGTTTATTTTTAATGTTGATTTCTTTTTAGTGGTTGAAAGATGAATTTTTTGAAGTTCCTGGATGAGTGGAGACAGGAAGGAGCACAGCATCAACTTAGTGCAAAAGAAAGGAAGAAATGATGCA
>JAIGNY010000284.1:20000-90481 GCA_020152595.1 Chiridota heheva | reverse complement strand
CTACTGTACACATACAGTTGGCAATATAATGAAAATGTATAATGAAAACAAGAAGAAATAGCAATGAGGTTAACCAGCATGAGACAATTATAGTTATTCACAACTTGCTTATGCAAAGAGAAAGAATTAGGAAAGTTTCACTTTACAACATGACATATGTGTCGTAAGAATAAAGAAACTAAACATATATAGTATGAGAAAATGCATTCTACAAATAACCCGCCATGTGCAGTTCACCATATTCGGTCCACAATTTACGGTCCACCATGTACGGTAAAATTATTGCTTTGATATAGCCCATCTCTCAATCATTTATGATTTGCGGAATTGGTGGGTAACACCTAAGAAATAAAGAAAATTAAACGAGCACACGTGTATCTAGCCATTAATACAAAATTGTAACTTATGTAATACAAAATTCTTTGAGAGAATTGTTACGTGAATGTGATTTATATCAAACACATGCAAAAAACTAGAAATAAAAGAATTACCTTTATCATAAAGATTTCTCCATTTCATGTATTGATTTTGGGAAATTAAAAAGAAAAACTTTCAGTGCAGAAAATTTTGAATTTGAAAAAAGATTGATTTTTGATTGATCGTCATGTTATCTTTTGTGTTACATTTTACCTTTACCACTATTGTTAATTTGCTGGTGTGTAGTGTATCAAAAGGCCATTATCATTTAATTAAAAGTGCTTGTTCTCAGCCAACATGAATACGTCTGAGATTTCAGCTTACGACGGCGAATTGATCTTGTTTTGGGGTGAAAAAAAAATTCGTAAAATTGTGAAGGAAAATCATGCAAATATTCCAATTAAATGTATAAAATATTAAGATCTGTACGTTGGGAATAGTTTCCTTAAAGTCCTATATCCAGTCAAGTGCGCGAGCGAATATCATGCAATAAGGACAGATGAACTTATTAAAGTAAAAACAAAATATCTCGTTTTTACCGACCCAACCACATTATATAAGATTTAAAAATTATGTAAGATTTATTAGCATTTTAGTTGAAAATTCACCCACCGAAAACGTTCTGGAGTAAGAACAATTTTAACTTTCCTTTTATATATCGTTGCTCGGGGAAACGGATTGTCTCCTTAAAAGAAACATCAGAGATAATAAAGTTAAAACTGATATAAACGGCTTTATCTAAATAAACTTATTTCCTGTCAATTCAACAACAATTTTTATCAAGTGACAAGAGTTGGACATACCAAAGGAAAATTCTTCAAACAATTTAACGAAACATAAATCCAAATTGACTACAATTGAATACGACGCAATCATTTTATTTAACTTTTGATGATTCATCTGGCACTGTATGGTAGTACAAGGACCCCTCCTGTGTACTACATGATCCATCTAATTAGGATACCGAGGCAATATTTGTTATTTCCCTTTTGGAAAATGAAAACAAACAGTAATCAGTAAAGCCAAGTATCTGTTAAATATTACATTTTTATGTATGATGCTAAAGCTCGAAGATTCTATTCAATTCAGCAATAGAAATGCGGGCTCCGTGTTCACCTAAAAATAATTTCAGTTACATTATTGCCCCATATTTTCGCAATAAATTTATATCGAAAAGAGGGTCACCTCCGGTAAATATATGCATAGGCCTAACTTATTACTAAGGCATTGTTAAAATTTTCAATTACGTATCAAAACATAAGATTTTATAATGAAATAAAACAAAATTTGTATATCTTATAACATTTCAAGGATTTGTAATTTCTGCTTTTTATATATCAAATTTTGCTGCATAAAGCCTAAAATAGTTTTTAGTCCTTAGGCATTATGTACTGTATGAGAGTTTCATATAGGGTTGTTATATATTTTGATAAAAATATTAAGAGTCCATGAGAAAAATAAATTTGAAAACATATATGACTAGGTTTGAATTATGAACTTTATCATGCCAAACTTATATAACTTTAATAACTTATAAAAGTTCAATTACAGTACGAGCATTTTGCAAGCTAGTGGGGAATTGAATCAAATTCATGCCAAACTTACATATTTTTTATAAAGGTTCAATTACAGTTGGAGAATTTGTAAGCTAGAAGGGAGTTAAATCAAAGCCTGTAAGGATATCATATTGATCCATCATATTGATCCATCATATTGATCCATCATATGAAATAACTGTATGTGTTGATAGTAGCCCAGGTTGTTAGATGGGAACCAGGTGTTGGACTGCTGCTTCACTCAGCGGTCCGGAAGCATGCCTATTAATAGGAACATTTTTAAGACACGAGAATATTGAAGTCATGCAGCCTTATTGTTCAAATGTTGCGATAGAATGTCATAGATTCTAACTGATGTACTTGAAATATTAAAGATCATTGTGTTGAAAAAAAATTGAATTTTCAAAATGGCCGTTTCCCGCCTAAAAGCCTAGCTTTATTGTCTATTATTCATAATATTTCGAAAACGGCGTGGTGAACATATCAAATGGGAGGGGAAAAGTTTTAGCCATTACTGTAATGAAGGCATTTTCATGAATTTTAAGTTTCCTCCAGCAAAGATATATTTCCCAGAAGTATTTCAAATTTAAAATGTGTAACATTGTATAAGGCATTCACGTTAGGATAACAAAGGATCATGAGAAATATCACAAAATGGCGGCTTCCATGTAGCAAAATGTTCCCATTTTTAGGAACATTTATGTTCACATTAATAGGCATGATGCCGGATTGCTCAGTTTCAGTCTGACAACTAAGGATTAATAGTAATTATTGTCGAATGCGGACTAGAAATCTAGGGGACCGACCTACATGCCTTGTACAGTATGTAGATGCAACCATATTTCAGTCCGACTGACTTTGGAATTATTTCATACATTGTACATGAATTATAAAGTTGTTTACTGATGCCTTTGTTGCCTTTTCATAAAGAGCATGGGTGTAGTCAAGTGCTTCGACAAAATTGTACAACTGCCCCCCCCCCTCCCCCCGT
This sequence comes from Chiridota heheva, assembly GCA_020152595.1. Taxonomy (NCBI): domain Eukaryota; kingdom Metazoa; phylum Echinodermata; class Holothuroidea; order Apodida; family Chiridotidae; genus Chiridota; species Chiridota heheva. The sequence continues at coordinate 87,517 of JAIGNY010000284.1, read as the reverse complement.
CCCCCTTGCAAAAAGAAAATAGCCTTAATTTGACTTTGTTAGTAAACATTCCCAGACAAGCATTGGTGCTGTTCTTGTGATTATCATTTAAATGGTGCCCTTACTTAAACAAAATGCAGCCCTTTAAGCAAAGGATTAGTTTGGTGATTAATCATTATATCTATCTTACATGACAGAGGGCAGAAAAGGAACAAAGTGGTCTCTTTCTAGTAGATCTTCAAGTTTGAAGTTCTGTAAGATTTGTGCAAAATGACTGAAATCAGACTATAGTTATGACATATATCTTACATGAAAGAGGATTTTAAATGAAACAATATAGTAAAGAAAACATTCAGAAGGTTGACGCCATTATTATCATATTCTTAGAAATGTTTAATGTATTCTAAAGACAATTTACTTAACGTTTTTACTATTTTATTTATTTTGCTTCAGACTTTCATCAGGTAGCAAATTATATTTACCCTCACTAGATTCTGTTTTACTACTTTCCTGACATATCCAATGTTTCTCAAGCCACAAAATTGCATTGCAAAATATGAGAGATATATGTAATATAGATATATTAAGACTTTCAGAAATCTGAGTGTGTGACGTCACAAATAGTCTGATTTCAGTCGTTTCTACATAAATGATACCAAACTTAAAACTTAAAGATCTCCTTAATGGAATAAGATATTGAAGTGGTTTATTTACCATTTTATTTTGTTGAAGTCCACTGTCATATAAGATGGACTTACTTGCTCAACCCCTGAACTAATCCTTTAATACAAACTTCAAACTATGTGTGTCTTAATAGAACAAGATTATTTGGCAGTTATCATCTCATACTTGGTTGCCTATCATGCAATATGGACATGTCTCACCACTGCGCTCATTCTGGAAATCACGTGTTATAATATCATCAATATTGACAGGACAACATGTCATCGTTTGACTGTGCTTATCGAAATATGTTCAAAAAAATCAAAGAGAAAATGTAGGCTTAAACTTAATTGAAGGAATGATGTTAGTACTTACAATCATTGACAAAATCATTTGACCCTTTTTCTTCACCCCTTGTACCCCATTTCAATGTTGGGAGTGAATGTTAAAAGTTGCAGGCCAAAGTCATGTCCCAACATTAAAACGAGGTAAAAGGTGGGGAAAAGGTCAAGACTTTTGTCCATAATTGTAGGCCCAAGATAATTATCTGATTATAGGGAAAAGGAAAAATCACACATTGGAAGCATGTTTCTCGGAATAGTAATTCCTTTTGAGCATATATACCATGAAGCCCATCAGCCCATTTAGGTATGAGCCTGTAAGAACATCAGACCATCTGCCCTTAAGAGGTCGTACCCTTGAGCATTTTTGTCTTAAAATATCTGGGGCATCTCCAAGATATTTTTTAGCTTCTATTATCTAAACAAATGAAAATGTAAGTGCATCCTTCAAAACTCAAGTGATTTAAAATCAAATGCCCCTTCTAGCTAGCCCTATTTCTGCAAATACTTCCCTCAGTAAGCCCATTCTCATTACTAGCTTTGAATATTTGAGCATGCTATCAGAGTTCCGATAGTTCTAGTTCAAGTTAGTTCTAGTTCAAAGGACTGGTTCATCCTTTTACTGCAACTAACATATATATTACCTTCTATGGTAACCCAAGGTATAGTTTTGCAACAAACAGTAAAAGTTGGTGTGGTTAACATGTATACAAAATAAGCACAGTCCACTCTTGGTAAAGAGGTGGCAAAAAATTGTAGGAAACAAAATAGTTGTTGTGAGCTGCGCAAAGCTATTGTCTGTATTGTACTGAGGCTCTGAGCTGGTGAAGAAAAGGACACGCCTCCAAGAATCAACCCATGAACTCCCACTGATGAGATCCTGTTATTGGTACAGCCTTTTGACATCCTCATACTATGATGGATAAATGCTATACCATTCACTTATTGTCCAGCGAAAAATGAATGGCATGGGTGCCAGTGTGATGAAGAAAACAATCTGTGCCATTCTGGAAAATCACACACTTAAATCATTCCTGGGTACAAACCAGGTTCCTCTAATCATGGATTTTAATTTTTTCATATATGATAAAGAAAAAAATGTAGAAACAAAGTAGTGAAAAAACTATGTTAATATCTTATTCCGTTTAGAAGTTACAAACTTTAAAAAAAAAAATGGACAAAAGTGACTGATTGGCAACATATGTGATATCATAGAGACAATTTCAACAAATCGTCTTTTGCATTTCTTTAAAAATGATTTGAATTTTTTCTCATTGAAAATGTGATACACACCAAGAAAAAAACAAAATGTTTTTTGTAAATTATAGATTCCACCCTATCTCTATATTGAATCAAAAATGCTGTTCAATAATGTAGAAAAAAGTGTGATTAAATTTATAAGAAATACATAAGAACTGTGCTGGAATTGCTTTGATGACATCACCAAGCTGAAAGACATACTGTGCGAGGTGTTTTTAAGAACATTGTTTTACTCTTTAATTGTTACAACTTCTAAACGGAATAAGATAATAACATAGTTTTTTCACCACTTTGCTTCTATAACTTTTTCTCTATCACATATGAAGAAAAAAAAATGTTCAGAATTTCAAGCTCTTTCTGGTGCGTATGAAATCTCTACCTGTCCATATACTTTAAAATCAACAAACATCATACAATACTCTAAAGCACTCTCAAATAATATTGCTGTTTGAGTGTTAAGATTTTGTTTTTTGATTATTTACAACCAAAATCTTTAAAAATAAGTAATTTTCTATACAAATGATAATCTTAACCAATATATATCCATACTTTCTCAGTATGTGGCTTCAGTCTTCACAACCAACAAAAGTTATTTCCAGCAAATGTATGTAATTATGATTTTCTAAGCGAAAATACAAAACAATGGGGCTGCTTTTCTTAAAAGATTTCTTTAATTACACACGAAAACCTGAAATCTGTGGCTCACATTGCGAGCACAAATACGGCAATAGAAATAATCTAACAGAGTACATCAAATGTTGCTACATTAGGAGAACATCTTGTCTTCACCTCCTGCTAAACATGTGAACTGTACATCACAAGCACCACAATGGTTTACAAAAAAAACATTGACTATTAGTCCATTCAGAGGAGATTTCATCGAAACTATTCCTGTGAGATTGTATTACATCTTCTAACTTCAAAGATGACAGTTTCTTGAATGCTGTTCATTTCATGCCCTCTCGTATTAAAATGTGTAAAATAATGCAATATGGCTTGGCTTTGTCAACCTTCTTCATTCAGGTACTTTATTTTTCATTGCCAATGGCTAGAGGTTTATTCACTACAAGCAGCAGAATCCGACTTTTCTCAGACCTGAGATTATCCTCCATTGTCAAAGTTCAATCACTCGTTTCATGTGGAAACACTTGATGAAAATTCTATTCTGCTGTTGGTCATCATTATCCCAGATGTGAGAGAGGTACAAAGTCAACCTTTATGATAAAACCAATGAAGTTCCCTGCCGAAAAAGTTACTTCAACACAAACGATTGTATTCACCCATGCTTCCTGAAAAGAGAAAAAATGTAAAGATGAGCAAAACAGAAGATAATCTATCTCAGAATAGGACATTTTGATTTTTAAAGGAGTCAGGATCCTAGAAGGTTTGTCAAGACACTTCCTACAAATGTAACACTTGCTGAAAATGTAAGGATGCTAATAAATGCTATGAACAATATGTCTATAGATTTGTGATGTCCCAGTAAACCACACAGAGGGACATGTACACCAAAACAGTGGGGCATCAAATAAACATAGAGACGAAAATTTTGCAATCCTCCCCACGAACATGAAATTATAGCTGTCCTGATATGTCATTTCCACATGTAATCTGCATATTAAAAACAAAAAAATGGAAATAAGATTTTTAGAAAAATAATTTTACATATATTTAGATATTTTAAACACATTTGTAGTTTTTCTTATTCTTTTATGCTTTCTTTCTTTGACTCTAAGGTTTTATGAGAAAAAGGAGATCTGCATGCTACAAACCTAAGCAGTTTTCCAGAACTAATAACCATAACATTGTTATATGGTGATGTATCACAATGTTTTTGTCCATAGCTATGGCATGGTCTTGTCATCCCTGGGCAAGCCAGGTCCCAGTCTGAATGTAACCATAAAGATGTAAGTCAGCTGTATCATTTAAACCTTAAGTCAGTTTAGAGACTCCTAAACCAATACAACCAACTGAATAAAACATGAGTGTCTAAAGCTTTTCTTATAAACCCTGTTTACCTTGTACTACCAAGCAATAACCCTTAAACAGTCCAATGGGAACAGTCTGCTACATGAAAGCCGGAATGAAGGAATATTGTGATATTCCCATGATCCTTTGCTATCCCAACTTTAAAGCCTTATGCAATGATACATTTTTTAAATTTAAAATACGTCTGGGAAAAAGATCTTTGCTAGGGGAAATTTAAAACTTATGAAAATACCATCATTACTGTCAATGCTAAAACTTTTCTACTCCCATTTGATATGTTCACTACGCTGTTTTTGAAATATTAGATAAAATAGACAATAGAGCTAGGCTTTGAAAATTAAAATGTTTTTCAACACACTGATTTTTCATATTTCAAGTACATAACTTAAAAACCATGATATTTTATTGCAGCATCTGAACAATATGGCTGCATGATTTTGATATTCTTGTTGTTATAAATGTTCCTATTAATGGCATGCTGCCGGACTGTCAAACTGTAATTTATTGATAATGGTGAGCATGATCTAATTACACTTATAATTAGGTGTCTTAAACAGCAGCACTTGAATATTTTCAAAAGTCAGGAGGGAAGTTTTTCAGGGAACCCTGAATACTTTCAGTTTTTATCATCCTTCTATTTTTACTGGCAATTAGATTAGATTTGACTGTAGAAAAATGATGAGAAGAATGGGGGAAGAAGGAGGGGGTGAGACCAGAAGTAGCATTCCTGAAAGGTGAGGAGTGGGAGACGGCCCCTTGATCCCCCTCTGACGCCACTGGTCCAAAATCAAGTGAATTTTGACCGTTGACAACATTTAAAAGAAATGTTCAACCATGTATTTCATGTATGTTTTATAAGGCTTACCTCGGCAAAGCAAAGCCAAACATGCAACAATTCATTTTCAGGCAAAGTAAGACAAAACAAACCTAAGCCAACTTAAGCAGGCAATGTCATAGGAAATTGAATATCTTTAGAACTTTATCAAATATAACGCAAATCAGTCTTCATTTTAGATGGTGCTTAGTTCCTTGCTCAAATACCGGCCAACAGATTAAAATTACCTGATAAAGAAAGCACTTTCAAAACATATAGAGTTGTCCACAGTAGTTTTGGCTACTTGGCACTTGATTCAAACATTGCACAACATATTCTCAATGATATGAATCATGGGACTTTTCTGTAGTGGAAGTCAATACTACAGAAAAAATTATAGTAATTTAATAAAAAAATAAAAAAATTAGGTCTTTGCTCTAATCTCACTTAGAATTTTATACAGTGAAACAGTGATGAGGACAGCAGAATCTTACCTTAACTGTAAATGTGCCCATTTTCCTGTCTGTACACTCTTGGCAATGTCTCCTATACCTTTGCCAATTGCTGGGGGGCATGGGTGGTGTCACTTTAACTCTGGCATAGTACCACAATTTGGAGAGCTTCGGTCTTGACCATTTGGCTGCCTCTGAAATAAGCTCACTATGCATATTAATGAAATTCAACGTTTTTACATCATGAACATGTACATATCAGCGAACAACATAATTTAACCAAATATGCAACAAAAAAGATATCCGGTTGTTAGAATATGAACATTTAAAGAGTTTTACATTAAGCCCCGCCCACTCATTAATGTGCATAATATCATCACGAAAAACAATAGGGCACATCTATGAACCATGGGTTACCTGTGTACCATATATGATATGAATCCACTCTACCGTTCTTGATATATTGTGTTTACAAGCTTGGCGTCACACACACATACATACATACATACATACATACATACATACATACATACATACATACATACATACATACATACATACATACATACATACACACATATATACATACATACATACACACACACATACACATACACCTTCATGACTGCATAGGTTCCTGATGCTAGCGTATCGGAACTAACAATGGGGTCACACACAAAGTTCATCTTAATGAGGTCTTACATTCCACATTAATTTCTTGGAATTACCAAGCATGCATATCATTGTTTCTAATAATGTTTCTACATATGGAACACTTTTCACGCAAGCATTAATACCTCCCGACAGATATATCCCGTTAGTAAATAAATCCCCAATTATGCTTAGTCCAGGGTCCTGGCAGCTGTAATTTCGACAGCTCTGTGGTAAACCTGAGAAGGAAATTGGCCCCGGGAAACTGTTCCCCACGTGGTACATACTGAAATGCTTTCCACGTGGAACGAGTACTGAAATACTTTCAGAGCTGTGAACATTTAGGGATTTTATTAAACTTGTACACACCAAAAAAGCGAGCGTGTATCAAATAAAATCGTTTAGTACAGTAACTTTCGTAACCAAAATTGCTCCAATTTACAATGCTAAGTAAAAAAAATCGCGCAGCCAGTATGGCAAAAGTATTCGACTCCCTTGCCCAAATAGACACTGGAGTTTTGCTTTCCAAATCGTGAAAAGTGCATTTTTTACAGTATAAATCATCATTTTTATGGAAAATGTGCATGGAAAGAACAGAAAAATTCCCATTAATGTCATTTAATCTTAACACCGCGTAACTTTATTTGACGTACTCGCTAGGGCTTTAAGTGAAAATCTTAAATACTGTGATACCTTGGCGCCACACCGTAATCAATTTCAAAACTACGCCACTACGCCGGAAATGCAATTTATCAGTCTTCTCTTATAACACGGCTACAATCTTTGCAAAGCATGCAGAATTTCAGCTCTGCTGAAGCCTTTTTTTGTGCGTTAATTTGGCAATATTTCTTTCTTTCTTGCAAAATTTAGTTTGACTCATCAGGTAATGTTTACATGTAAACATTAAAGAATTTCCACTGTGTATTTTGGGGTAAATATCACAGCTTGTAAAGCGGGTCTTGACAGTGAGATCAAAACCTAAAGTTATTTTATTGTTTACTTGTTTCAGCGGCCCATCTATGATAGATTGCGCTGGTAATTTTGGGAAAATAAAGGTCTTTCATACTTAAAAAAATATTTGTTCCCAGGGATTTTACTCTTAAAACACGTTTTATGAGCAGAAAACAATATATTGCAGGATGTTGATGTTACATGTTTGAGAAAAAATACTGCCTACGGTACAGTAATATTTGAAAAATCGCTGTTACTGCTTAAACAGCACTGTTTTCAGAACAGCGGGAATTTCGACCCCTGCCATTAACTCTATATTATTCAAAACTTAGCTATAGGCTTTAAGATCTGAAGGAACTATTCCATTAAGGACACACCCAGATATCGGATTTGTTCATTGCCCAAGCTTATGTACTCAGGGCCGGATTTAGCAATGGGCAACGTGGGCAGTTGCCCATGGGCCTCCACAACCAGGGGCCTCCACATATTTCATGAAAAAAATTGTAAGGGAAAAATGTGGTAGCAATCTGTTAATTTGCATTGGTCAGTTGGTAGGAGAGGTAGAAGCCTGTTTATTTGTACTGAAAGTTGGGCAGGCAAACAGGCTTACAAATTGAAAATTCTTGAACATAAATTTACTTCCTAAATCACAAAATACTGCACCATTTTGCATCTAAGCACCATTGATTATTCCAAAAAATTCCAAAGGGGTACACCCCTCCCCTTAGACTCCTCTCTCTTAGACACCTCCCCCTTAGACCCCTCCCCCAGCACGGCAGTCATTAAAGTAGTGTGGGCCTCCACTCCTGAAGTTGCCCATGGGCCTCCACATGTCGAAATCCGGCCCTGTATGAAGCGCCTTTACATTTCCGGATTAACAAATCATTTCTGTTTATTAACATTAAAGATGGAGACCGACTGACTGATTGGCAGTGGATTAAACAGGACAAATTCATACTCATTTTTAAGAAAAGTAAAACGTTTTTTTATTATACTTTGTAAAAAATGGTTGGTTTGGTTTGTTGATGTTTAACGGCACCGTGATAGTCAGTGTCAAATATGCCAAGAGGGTCTTAAAGACTAAGGTGCTTGAGTAAGGACAGAGAGAAAAGGGAGGAGGGATAGATGGAAGGGAGGAGAGAAGGTGAATAAGGGCAAGAAGTTAAGGTAAAAAAAGGAAATAAAAGGAAGATAAGGGAGGTATGGCAGAGAAGCAAAGGAAAAGGAGGTTTAAATCAAGTGGAATACATTGCTGTTGCGGAAAAAGGTGATGAAGTTAGAGGAAGAATTGTTCTTGAAATGATCGGAAATGGAGATGGAGGGGAAGATGTGTGATCTGGCATTCAGGAATATGGGACATGTTAAGAGGATATGCTTGATCGAGAGATCGGTGTTGCATGTAGGGCAGAGAGGAGCAGGGGAGCCGGAAAGTAGGTGAAAGTGGGTGAGTCAGGTGTGGCCGAGGCGGATGCGGGTGATAACAACGTCCTCCCTGCGGTTGCGACTGTGCAGGGGGACGTTGGGTTTGATGGTGTGAAGTTTATTACTGGTCTTGAGATTCAAGGAGTCTTGCCAGGCCTTACTGACGTAGCTAGAAGTGGAGAAACGGAGGTCTGAGTGTGGAATAAAAGGAGAGATGTGATTTGACAGAGCGTTGTTGGCATTTCTGTCGGCTCTCTCGTTGCCTGGAATGCCGACATAGCTGGGGATCCAAAAAAGGATATTTTTTCCCTAAGGAGGAAAGAGAATGAGGTTTATTGAGGATTTGTAGGATGAGTGGATTGGACCAGAGCATGTTCAGGATGCCAGTGAGGATGGATTTCGAGTAAGAGAAGACAAGGAAGCACAAGCGGAAGGAGAGTTGAACAAAGTTTAAGGCCAGGAGGATGGCCTTTGTTTCAACAGAGTAAATTGAGGCTCTATCGGGCAATCTTGAAGAGAGGATAAGGCCAGGACAGGCGGTGGTGACTGCAGGGGAGCCTTCACAAAGGTGGAGGTAAGTCCATTCTGCAATATCAACCTGGATCTCGGTATAGAAGACTGATATGATTATCCACTCACTGTCACTAGCCCCTTCAAGACTTTGTACTTAGTGTCCTACATGTAAATAAGAGCCTAATTTTTATGAAAAAAACATTCGACAACATAAATTGCTGGATACTGGAATCCTGCTTCCTGCATATTCCGCTGAAGGAAAGACCTCCTGATCTTGGTGACAACGCATACCGGAAGTGGTACCCTTACATGTTTGCCGAGATATCCTTAACTCCACCGGTATCTGTAGGCAGTATAAGGATAGTGTCTGTGAAAGAAGAAATGCATTTCATTAGAAAAATATATGACAAGCACTGGATACAAGCACTCATAAATTGATTGACGCTAAACTAAAACATGACTTTGCCACTTGGCAGGTACAGTATAGAAATATATAGAAATATATTTCTTTGTTATGTGTTGTTTTATTAGTTTATTATTGAATAATATGCAAGTGAAATTTTGCTGGAAATAAAACTTGTTTGTTCAGACAAAATACAATTCTGCTTGTGCATATAAGATATTCTGCTTGTTCACAGAACGTTTATAATCCAATTGGAGGACTGTAATTCATCGGAAAAAGAAGATCTTTAGGTGTCCTGTGTAGCCTGACAGGAGCTTTATCTTACCTGAAAAGCAATCATTTCTTATTTACGTTATTATTATTTCTTATTATTCTTCCCATACTTAAAGCCTTGCTTTGGTCTGACATTGCAAATACCATTCCTATCAATTTCTCCATGAGATGGGAACCTTGAAAGAATGATTAGTGAAATGAGAAGTAACACATTCTTTATTTCATGGTGAACAAGAGAAAAAGACACTAAAGAGGCTGCTAAGAATTTTTTTAAATGGTGCATGAGCTAAACCGTGCTTGAACATGAGGAAAAACAACCTGTATTCAGAATCATCCTAAGATATTTCAATATTATACTGCACTACACATAACTCTAACATGTCAAAAATGGGGTAATTCTCTGTAATAAAATGCAATGCAATTTTGAAAATATGTTATTCCAAACATAATCTAAATGACTTGCAATGCTACTCACTCATGAAATTCAGTATCAGCTCTATTTCCATACTTCTGACTGTACTGGAATAGTGCAACTTGTAAAACATGGTGATTCAGACAAACTGGCTAAAATCCAGGGTGGGCATTCCATGTCTTCTTCCTCACTTTTCATCTTAACAAGAACCCTCTGCATCTCTTAGCAGCATCGGCATTCGTTCACTGTTGGCATAAACTGACAATTGCCACATGTGCACCTAAAAAGAATAAATGATGAAAGAAATTATAAAAACCTTGTGAAGAACAAAGTTTACTTGTCGAACCAAAATAGGAACTAAGTGATACTGCACCTTAGGCTCATTGGCATAGCTAGACTTCTCCAGCAGTGTCAAATCATAGCAAAATTTACAACAACAAAAATTGGCAATATTTAAGATATGTTTATATTCCCCATATTTAACTATTTTTCTCTATTTTCGCAGCAATGCTTTGACAGATATATCTAAAAAAAGGACATTTAAATGAACAATTTTCCAAAACATAAACCACATTTTTTAAAAGAACTCAAGATTTATTTTATTTTTTGCCTTTAAAAAATTGATTGTGCTTCAAGACATTGATATTCATAACCAAAACCAACCAAGTTCCAAAATGATATCTAACGTTAGGTACAGTACCATACAAAGAACAGAGTATCTGTGACTTAATATGGCTTATCTTGTCTTTTTTCAACTTGATGTCGGCAAACAACATACAAAAACATAGGGATAGACGTTAGGCTACAGTAGGTCTACTCACCAATCAACGTTTTGTAACGTAATGCCTACAGCCTGCGAAGGCCTTCATCTTCTTCAGCTTCTGCCTACAGTGGTTGTTGATTGCCTTCTGATACCTCTCTGCTAAGGGCTCATATTTGTAGGGTTCCACTCCTTTGATTACTTCATCACTGTAATTATCCCTCTTGTTTTTTATTTTTGTCAGAATCCGAGCAAGAATACAACAAAGCGAGTTCGGAAATGTCATCAGAGCTGTCGCTACTTGAACTACCCATCGTACAATATATATGGCGATGCACATTGGGCCTAACGTAAACAATGAATCTACTCACTATACCTACGTCATCAACAATAGTGTGACGTCATAAAACACAATATTTACTTTTTTGAGCGCTTGGGGAAAGTGGCATTTAAAACCTTACATTTCGAGTCGAGTCTAAATGGCTATTTTTCGTAATTTTTAAGTAAGATATACGAAATTGGGAATATTGAACACCTCATAATGGCTTTTCAGCGATTTTTGATTTTTTGCATGGCAGGCCCTCTTTATTGTTCAAACTTGGTTTTCTCAACAACCCAAAGGTCTACCAGGGTAAAATTTGAAATGAGTTTAAATTGGACAAGGGGTTGCCCAAAAATGATCATAATTTAAGTGATAACGTATTATTTGGAAATTTAGTGGCATGCCCAACGTTACAAAGTCACCAGGTAGATTTTTTGAACTTTAAATGCATATTACCTTTTAAAGTTTCCAATAAATATAGCTGTTGACTGCATTTTTAACTGTGTGGAGAGTGTTTTGTTTATTCTTGAACAAAAATTTGGAAGTGGAGCTATTTAGGGCCAATAGTTTTAGCAAAATTTATCACAGAAGTGGCGACTCAAGTTAAAAAAGACAAGTTACGTTTCGTTAGTTATTAACTTAAGGAATTCATCTTGCAATTTTTAAGTTTCATGACCAGGGACTTTCGCATCCCTGGTCATGAAACTATCAGACAGTAGGATTCCTGACACATTATTACAGGTTGGACAGTGTCTCGTGTTCTCTGTCTGTTCTTCTTCAGCCTAGCCTAGTCAGTGATGTTTTGCCTACCGTTCAAATAGCCTAGCCTAAGTTATATTACTAACGTTCCACTACATATGCAAATAGAGCTTAGTGTTACACATATCACGAGCTTGCAAAACTTCTCAAATGCATTTCCTCCTAACAAGAATTATGATAGGCAAAGTATATTCACAAGAAAGTCGCTAAAGTGTGGTGACATTCATTACCTGTTGTAAGTTTTGGGACCTAAACGGCAAGGGAAGTACCTGACCGTGTCCCAAGACCCACCAGTGTCTGCGCTGCCTTCGACGTTGTAATCCATTGTGGATGGAGGGTGGTGCTGTGAAAGAAATTCAAAGCGAAGATTGAACATTTCTCATTTTTCGTTCTATATCTGAACAGGACAAATCAGCCAGCAGGAGGTGGCTACCACCCGTTCAGCCTTCTTTAGTTACCAAATTGAACATTAACAGCATTGCCTTTTGTAAAATATTTCTTAGCTAACTATAACATATGGGGTATATAGGGTCCGAAGCCCAAGCACAGTGTGTGTATGGGTGTGATGGGTAGGCGTCGGGAGGGAGAGGGGGTTGCATCAGCCTGGTCTTTAAAGGTAAATTTACGATCAATGATAGTGCCTAGATATTTGTAATGGTCCACTTGTTCAACAACTTTATTACTATCACTGATTGGAGCAAGATCACATGACCGTTTCCTAAAACCAAACACCATCTCCTTGGTTTTTTTTACAATTCAATATCAGATAGTTTTGATTGCACCAGGTAATTATGTCACCAATTTTAAATTAATGCACATATCAGTTAACATTGCACTGTGAGAAAGATGTTCATCTTTAAAATCAATAGTGTCAAATCTAGAGTAAACCTGACTCGAGTTCATTAGCAAAGTCCTTGGTAGCATTTCTATTTTTTGACTTTCTCAGTTTGTGACCAGTGATGTTAAACATAACTTTCCACGCTGCTTCACTATCGTTGCACTGAAATTTACTTTCAAGTTTCTTTCCGTAATTACAGCGTTTAGTTTTCCTGTTAATTGCCCTTTGTTTGGCTTTTGCTGTTGCGTAATCTTTGTTATGGTAGGCCTCATGCTTCTGCTTAAGCAACATCTTCAATTCTTTTGATGTCCATGGTTTGCTGTTCAAGAATAGCCTTCGTGTAGTAGTGAGTACAATAGACACAACACAAAGGTTAATATATTAATTGACAGTTATAACCTTCTTATTGATGTCGTCATCATGAAACACACTGCAATCAGTGCTTTTAAAACACCCGCACAATTCATCCGTGACTTCGTCTGACCAGTCACGGTATGTAACTTTTGTTGGTTTCTTTTGTTTGACCATTTGTTTGTAAAGCGGTAGTAAGCACACAGTATTATCATCGGAATTTCCAATGGGTGAGCAGAGTTTAACCTTGAATTTACATTTAACGTTTTCAAAACATTTGCCTAAAACAGCATTCCTTCTCGTACACTTGTCAATATATTGCACAAGATTAGGATATCGAAAGTTACATTGATTGAAATCTCCCATAATAAAGTGTACAGCGTCAGGATTTGATGTATTAATATTCTGGATCCTATCCGATAGGGTTTCAATAGCTTTACTATTGTTCGCATTTGGAGGAATATAAACAACAGTAATGAACAACTGACCGAATTCCCGGGAAAGATAAAAAAGGCCGCAATCCGACGGCCAGTAATTCTATGTCCTCACAACAATATTTCTCCTTTACCAGTTACCAGAAGGTTGCAGCTATCGAAGGTAGATGTGCGGTCATCCGTTTTCAGTAGAAGCGATCATCTGCATGTCTCACACACTCCTTAAGGTCTGCTTCGAGCCCGTCTGCCATTCACCTTCCCCGTCATGGGTAGCTTCTGTAGTTTGTCTCCCCTTACAACATGTCTGAAATACTTGAGTTTTCTTTGGGCTATCAGGTTATTGAGGTTTAAGCATTTTCCCTTTACTTTGATTAAGATATTTGTTACTCATATGTGTTGTGTTTGGGACTTAAATCATATCCCTATGAATCCATATTTCAAAAGCATCAACCTTCTTCATGATATGTTGGTTTAAAGTCCAGGTTTCACTAGAATATTGGAAAGTTAACAAAACATAGCATCTAGTGAGCCGCTTTCCAGTTGCTATTTTTACTGATTTAGAAGTTAAAATGCCTTTCATGTTGATGAATCTTTGGCTGGCTATTTTGATTCTTTTTGTTATCTCTGTGTCTGTTGTTCCATCCTCTGTAATTGATTGACCGTACTTGAACGTCTTCACCTGCTATAAGCACATTCCCTCTACTACAATGTTAACCTTCCGTTTCACCACTGCTCTACTGACCACCATTGTTTTTGTCTTTTTCACATTCATCTTCAAACCTTTCTTCTTACTTTTTTTCATCTACTTCTACTATGTCGACAATCTTTTGTAGCGATGCTTCTAACTCGGCAACAAGGGCGTGTCGTCCGCATAGCGCAAGTTTGTTATGTTGTTCCCACCAATGGTAATCCCTGTTTCTTTATTTGCTTTTCTAAAAATCTCTTCTGTGTACAAATTGAACAGTTTTTGTGAAAGGATGCATCCTTGACGTACACCCCACTTAATGTCGAAACTATTGGATTCTTGATCACCTAATTTGATACTTGCAGGTTGGTTCCAGTAGAGATTATATATGAAATGTATGTCATTGCTGTCAATAGGTAGCTTTTGCAATGATTGTATCAGGATTTCTTGTTGACTCTATCAAGCGCTTCCCATAATCTATAAAGCAATAAAGCATATATATACATATATATATATATATATATATATATATATATATATATATATATATATATATATATATATATATATATATATATATATATATATATATATATATATATATATATATATATATATATATATATATATATATATATATATATATATATATATATATATATATATATATATATATATATATATATATATATATACATATATATACATATATATATATACATATATATATACATATATATACATATGTATATATATATATATATATATATATACATATATATACATATATACATATATATATATATATATATATATATATATATGTATATATATATATATATATATATTGTATATAAATATATATATATATATATATATATATATATATATATATATATATATATACATGTATATATATATATATATACATATATATATATATATATATATATATATATATATATATATATATATATATATATATATATATATATATATATATATATATATATATATATATATATATAAATATATATATATATATATGTATCTTTTCCAACTTCGAGGTATTTATCCAGGATTAATCTTAATTTAAAATTCCTTCTCTGGTTCCAATTCCGGTTCTAAAACCTGATTGTGTGTCGCCTATCTCCCTTTCAGTCTTACTTTAATTTCGTTCCAAAATGATCTTTAATATTATCTTTACCATGTGACTCATTAGACTTATAGTTCGGTATTTTGTGCACTTGCGCATTACTTTTCTTTGATAGTTTTATGATGCTGGAGTGTTTTAGGTCATGTGGTAGATGTCCAGTTGTATACACTTCTTTACACATATCAACTACTATGTCTATAGCTTCGTTGTCTAGGGTCTTGAAATGCTCAATCAGCATACCATTTATACCAGCTGTCTTCCCTGGTTTTATCATCTAAATCGCTTTCACCACCTCATCTTTCAAGGTTTCTGGATCGGTTTCTCTCTTTGAGAGCTGTACTTTTGGCCTGTTGGGATCATCATATAACTCCTGTATGTATTCGATCCATCTCTCCCCAATTTCTTTTTTATCGAATAACACTGTTCCATTTACGTCCTTGATGCACTCGTTATTAGCACTTACTTGTCTCTTTCTGTCTGTTAGTTGACGAACTTTGTCATGCATTTCTCTCACTCTATGCTGCTCTCTCTCTCTCTCTAGATTGTCCACCTCCTTGCATATATCATTATAAAACTATTTTTTTCTCTGTTTACATTTCCTTGGAATTTCCTTATCAATCTGCTTGTATTTAGGCATGTTTCTCTTTGCTCTCCTCACATTCATCAACTCCAGAATTTCTGAAGTCATCCATGACATGTCGTTCTTCTGAGCTTTTTTCGGTAGTGTTTTGGTTTCGGATTCTTTATGATGGTTTTAAATGCCTCCCAATTCTTTTCAACAGATTCTTGTGCATCAAGTTCTTGAGATGTATTTTCATCCATAAGCACATTGTACCTTTTCCTGACCTCCTCAGAGAAATTGTGTTTGCAGTCTTCTTGCTTTAACAAGTACAGTTCATATCTTGTGCATCTTTTGCTTTTCCGCGTTTTTTTAATTTTCAAACGTAATTTTGCCTGTAAGAGGCAATGGTCAGACATTATGTCCGCGTATGTCTGCGTATGTTTCTGCATTCTTTACATGGTTTCTGAATCTATTTTGACCAAAAAAAAGTCAATTTGGGTTCTGTTCCGGTCTCTAGGGCTGATCCATGTGTAAAGCTTTTTCTTGTGATCTTTGAACATAGTGTTTGTGATTATGAGGTCTTCTTCTTGGCAGAACTGTATGAGCCTCTCACCTCTTTCTTTATGCTCGCCCAGGCCATATGGTCCTGTGACTCCAGATTTTTCCCTTCCTACTTTTGTATTAAAGTCCCCTATTATTACAAGAACATCAGTACCTTTTACTTCGTTCATGCATCCTCTTATTTATCCATCAAATTGATCCACCGCTTCATATGATTGTTATGTTGTTGGAGCGTACACCTCAATGATGACAATGTTAAATGGCTGTGCTTAAATTTTCAGCATTATTACACGATCTGACTTTGCTATATAACCTTGCACTGATTTTAATATTTATATTATACCTACTCCTCTCTCATGTTTGTTTCCTCCTGAGAAATACATTGTGTGATCTTCTTTGTATATTACACCTGAATCTGTCCATCTGGTTTCGGCTATACCTATTATATCAATGTTTAATCTTTTCATTTCCTGTAAGCAATTGCCTAACTTCCCCGCTTGATAAAGAGTTCTCACATTCCATATTGCTACTCTCAAGAGACTGCCATGATCGTTCATGTTTATCACATTCTCGGACTGTAACCGCTATGACAAGTTTGGGCTATCTTCGTTAATTACGTGACACTGTACTGCCTGGTGCCTCTTTTTTCCTGTCACTATAAAAAGAGGTAACCGCAGGGGTCTCAGCCTCCCTTCTATAACGATCTAATCTACTTCTACTGAAATTAATGATGACTAACTATGCTTGTACGCAGTAAGGGCGCAATCCTTTCTGCGGTGACTAGCCCTGTATACCTTATGCGTCAATACTCGCCAGGAGAGTCACACGTCTTGCAGGTTACGCTGTCGGAACCATTGACTTTATATTTTGAGTTCCTCTGCCTTTTTTACCTATCCTGTCTTCATGCACTGGAAGTTGACGTCCTTCCATTCCTCAGTGACGTGCACAATCACTGCTTGAAGCCATTGTCTATTTATCTTGTGAAGATCATCTGCCTTCAAAGAGCAAGGTTACCGGTTTTAAGGCGCCGAAAGCTCGCCTTCGCCTCTCATGTTAGTAGAAACAGCATACCACTGGAAGGCCAGGAATGGGGCTTGGTTGTCAGAGGCTATATATTGCGCAGCCATAACGCTGGAGGCATTTTATAGGTATATAAGAGCTCATCCCCATATACTACCTCACTGGCATGTAACGAACCATTCATATTTCTCCTTTACAACATAATTATTGCACCAGTTATTAATGAAATAAAGACACACACCACCTCCTTTAACTTTTCCCGACCTATGAGAACGGCCAGCTCTAATAAGAGTAAAATTATCAATTTCAACTGCACTATCAGGTATATCGGTATTAAGCCGAGTCTCTGTAAAACGCATAACATTAGATTCGCGAAACTCGTGTTCAACTCTCTTTGTGACTGAAAGTTCATCCATTTTATTCTGGAGGGATCAAACGTTCCCAAGTATAATTGTGGGTAGAGGGGTTTTATGCCTCAGACGTCTTATACGAACTCGGACCCCGCCTTTCTTACCTCTTTTGCGCTTCTTTATGTTCTTATGGTAATTATCGTAGTCGAATGGGCTAAGCACTTGACTAGGGCACCGTTTGAGTTCAGTAGTGTTGTAAGTCCCGGTACGAGGCAATCACTAAAAGCTCCAAGAAGAGTACAAATCACAATAGTCACCAATTTGAGCACACAACAACATCTACCACCAAAATTGATGTTAAAACGAAAATATCCACGGTAAAAATGTCAGTCAAAAACTTGAGTTTTGCTGACAGGATGTCACCACTGAGCAGTGCCAATTTCAAGTGGAGAATAAAGTCACTTTCCTATCCCTACACGCAGGGATTGTAGAGCAATTTTTGAAATGTGTGTGGGGGGGGGGGGCGGCTGAAGAAGTAAAAATGGCGAAAATAAAAGGCACCGTTACATTAAACCCTGTACTAACTCCCAACCACATTGGTACATATAATGTTAGGCAGAGGCGTATGAAGGATTAACCCCGGAGTAGGGGTGTGTGTTGGAAGGGGGGAGGGGGTCAGTTTCATCACTGACGTTGCTACTAATCGGGAAATTTCGTTCATTTTGGGACACTTTCCTTACAATTTCGGTGAATTGTTCGACATTTTCTGGAAATTTCGTTCGTTTTGGGGCAATTTTCTGGTAATTTTGTTCATTTTCGGGTACTTAAATTTTCCTTAAAATTTCGGTAAATTGTTTAGCAATTTTTGGAAAATGTTGTTATAACTTCCGGGCACTTTCCTTACAATTTCGGTGAATTGTTTGACAACTTGTGGGAAATCATGTTCAATTTCGGGTACTTTCCTTCAATTTCGGTGAATTATTTGGGGGAAGTTTTGTTTATTTTTTGGCAATTTTCTGGAAATTTCATTCATTTTTGGGCAATTTCCTTAAAATTTCGATGAATTGTTTGACAGTTTTAAGAACAAATTTTTATCGCAATTTCTTTCGATTTTGAGAAAATTTTGTAAATTTTCGAGAAATTTGACCAGAATTTCAAATAATTTTACCAGCTTTTCCTTCAATTTTACCTTAATTTTTTCTATTTTAAGAATATTTCCTTCATTTTTGGCAATTTTAGGAATTTTTTTCATGTTTTAGGAATTTTTTTCATGTTTTAGGCAATTCTAAATGACTTACTTTTAATTTTCAGGAAATTTATTGCCAAATTTGACTAAAATTGTTTATAATTTTACCAAATTTGGCAGTTTTACCTTCATTTTTGTAAAATTTTCTTCTAATTGAAAAAATTGCCTTCATTTTTGGAATTTGTCTTTAATTTTTGAAAAAGTTTCTTCATAATGTGGCAATTTTGAGGAACTCTATGTCAATTTTCTGAAAATATGTTCACATATTTCAGTAAATAATATGTTGACATATTTCAGTAACATTTCGAATAATTTGACCAAATGTTCCTTCAATTTGACCAGTTGTTTCAATTATATGTTTATAATTACCATGTTTTACCTGCAAACCGTGGAGGTGAAATCCACTCAGGGAAGGCTATATTTCTTTGCCCAGCAAAAACAGTACATGGGTATGACCATGGGCGGAATTTGCCTACCAATTGTGTGTGTGGGGGGAAGGGGGAAGTCAAAGTGGGAAAACCACAAAATCATGAAGATGCAAAAACTCGCCATACAGACCTATTTAATAGTTCATTGCGTTATCTTTCTTATATATGTATAAATATATATATATATATATATATATATATATATATATATATATATATATATATATATATATATATATATATATATATATATATATCTATATATATATATATATATATATATATATAAATATATATATATATATATATATATATATATATATATATATATATATATATATATATATATATATATATATATATGTATATGTATATATATATATATATATATATATATATATATATATATATATATATATATATATATATATATATAGATATATATATATATATATATATATATATATATATACACGTATATATATATGTATATATATATATATATATATATACATATATATATATATATATATATATATATATATATATATATATATATATATATATATATATATATATATATATATATATATATATATATATATATATATATATATATATATATATATATATATATATATATATATATATATATATATATATATATATATATATATATATATATATTTATATATTTAGATAGAGCTACCCACATACCTTTTGATAATTTGTTCCGACTTAATAGTGAGCATATACGGATTGACTGATCAGGGGCGAATTTTTTTCTCTAAAAATAAGGTTTTAGCACTTTCCCCATGAGCGGCGGTAATTTCACCGACCTGTAAAAACTTACTTATATTGATTATTGGCTTATTCCTGCCTGACCGCAAAACTTTCTTACCATAACAATAAGCTTACCTCAACATTTCCAGGGGATACTAAACTCCAGTATTCCTTTCTATATTTTCCCCTCAATAGAATTTCCTTTCAACGGTTGCGTATGAATAGTTGAGGGTTGCGGGAATCATCCCCAGATCCCCTGGCCGAAGGAATTTAGCATAGGCCTATATAATAACATTGGCTCGGGATATACCACCGAACATCTCCGATTTAAATTAAGCGATATTTTCATTGGCTGGAGCATCAAAATACCGTCTGGCAACATATGCTAATCGAGCTTGATATCCCGTGGGATTTCTCTCTATGTGTAGTCCAATTGGGGTATAACTTTTGTAGTTGATAGCTCATTTGGGCTATAAATTTGTTTGGTTATATGCCAGCTCTCCCCCCACCCCCACCCCTACCCTTTCCTCAATTTTTCTGGGAAAATTGCTAATTTTCGGGAAATGTTGCTTATTTTCAACCTAATGAACCTATTGTGTATATATTGGTGAACCAAACATTGTCCTCAAAACGTAAGCCATTTTTGCGTGATTGGTGATTCTGCATGGGTTGCCGCGGAAACCGTAGACACTAGTAAATGAATAAGATCCAGTCAGACACCAGTTGAAAGGAAAGTTATAATCTCTGAAACACATCAGAGAGATTACCCGCAATCTATGTGTGTAGACCCAACTATTTTGTTACCAATTCGAACCAAATCCAGATTGACGTATCAGAAACTTGCTTCAAATCGTGTCAATTCCACTCTAAAGTTAAGTAAAGGAATAATAAATTTTGGAACGAATGTTAAAATGAATGATCCTATTGACTGCAACATGTCGTAAGTTGGGGTCCAGGATGATTTCCATGTTTTTGATGTGACAATAAGGCTTTGAGAGAAACATTTACAATGTTTTTTTCCTTATACAAATGTCAGAAGTTGAGATTAAAAAGCATCAAAATATATTCCAAGGACATTCATGTTTCGCGCCCCTATCATCATTTGGCGCCCTCTCGCTGAAGGGAGGGGCAGTTTTCCCCTGGCCCCCGACCACCACGCCAATGCTCTGCAGTATGGCGGCGTATTCTCGCATTATCATGGCTGCATGGAAGAGCCCTTTCATAATTGCAATATTCATATTTATTTCATCATTATTCTCTTTCAAAGAATCGGAATTACCTCTCAGTGATCACTTCTTTTAATAAGAGTAAAAGAACTTGAAATTAACAAATCTAAACAAAAAGATTTTGACTATTTCTACAATTCAAAATTACTTCAGTGGGAGCTATAACTCACATAATGAAAAAGTCATCCCTTACGGTACTATATCTCTAAATATTGATAGCGGTTTATTATTTTGTTTTCCACTTTGTTAGCATATAACATCAATTTTATGTACAGTATGTGATTTCTATAACGCTATGTATCAACATTCAGACAGTTGTGATTTGTAGAGATATAATTTGCAAAAAATAAAAAAAATAACCATAATTATTAGATGGCGAATCATTTCTGAATCTCGTTTGACTCAAGTACCGGTAAACTCCAAATTAGAATTGTAATTCGAAGGAATTGCCAGTTAGCGAATTTTCCGTTTCTCGGATTTTGTTTTGCACGAGGCTACTTTATTACATTAAATTATGAAAATGGACTTATAAACGGCGGTATATGTTGTTACAGCAAAAGGAAATGTTTTTATTAGCCATTTAGATAATGCAATTGAAATATTTAATTTATTCAACAATATCAAACAAACAGCTTCTATTTTCAAAATGGATTTCTATTTTCAAAATCGATTTCTATTTTCAAAATCGATTTCTATTTTCAAAATGGACTGGAGTAAAGCCTTCCCATTTACCATTAAACTCTTTTTTGGTACTTGATAAACTCTGTAACAGAATAGCTAAAAGAAAAATTGTTTGCTATTCTGGTGCACAGTTTATTAAGCACCCAAAAAGAGTATAATCGTAAATGTGAAGGCTTTGTTGCAGTCCATTTTGAAAAAAAAGAAATTTATTTTGAAAATAGAAGCTGTTAACACAAAGTAATAGACGTAACGAAAAAAGACACAATCTTCTATTACAAATATATACTGCATTTATACTTACATTATTTTATTTCAAAGATTAAAACAAATTAGAATGTACAAAAAGTATGAGCAAGCCTGGTAACATTGATCTATATACGGTTACTTCAGATCATATTTAACAAAAAGAAGTAACTAGCCAGCATTGATCTTTATCGAATCCATCTTCATTTATTTGATATGCTTATATCATATGATGAATGAATTTGATTTGATGAAATTTTCTGGTGTTCTAATTTTTCTCACAATAACAAGCAATGTTTTGGTTATTGTGTATCACAAATATCGAGGAAATAATAATACTAAATTAATTTGTAGGTAAATGAATTGGTAAGTTCCGCATGAACTTATTTCATGTACACATTAATTATTGAGGATTCCTGTTGGACAAAATAAGAAGCTGGAATCGTTATCGAACTTTTTATGAGATGATAATTGAAAAACGTTAAGCAAAGGTTCTTGCATAAAAGAATGAAAAGTAAAAGGTATATAAGCCAGGTTTTTGCATTAAGAATAAGGTACTATAAGGTACATAAACTAATAAAGGTAAGTTTTTAAAAAGGTCAGTTTCTTTCATAGAACAGTAGATATTTATTGATAATATGAAGCAGGTAACTCGTTTTTTTACTCATTCTAGAAACATATGTGCTCACCCATTTTGATAAACAGATAAAGGATCAAATCATCATGCTAGAATATTAGCAAGGTTTCTTAGCAATGACTTACAAATTATAATGAACTGATACATGGATAAACGCATAAAAGATCGGAACATGTAGAATGGTTCCAGTGTGGCTAACTTTGTATTGCATCAGGTGTCATTGAGCACTGGACATCAGACATTCGTATTTCTAACATAAAGTTAGTATTAGTAATTTTGATCAGGTCAATTTTCAGCCCGTTTGTATGATAACATCCTTCATTAATTAACTTCAATACATGTAACTCTGAAAGTACAACTTATAGTACAAATTTAGCATTTCGTCGATGTTATATGCTAAATGTGTGTACGTATTAAATATCATTGAAGGGTACGGATATGGAAATGTCTTTGTCTTTCACAGTTACGTACCTTTGAAGAACAAAGGGTATTGTAACTCACATGCAAACTATAAAATTAAAAAAAATGGTGAATATCAAGATTTTTGGAAACTAATAAAGGACTTCTCATAATATTGAATAATACAGTGCTTCTCATAATATGCTTATCTGGTAAACAAAAAACTCTCCACCAATAATAGTGACGGCTTTTTTTTAAATATCATTAGAATACAATAAAAAAACACCGAAAAAATGTTTCCACAATAGCCTCTTTCGATTAGAAGACCAGCTTGCACCCTGGAACATCAACGTGTGAAGCGTTTTAGTCTGTATGACAAATTACAATCGTATTTTGAAGAAAATAAACAATAACAACTTCTCTTTCCTTTAAAACAAAAGTGTTCTTATTCGCTTCGAGGTAAATTGCTTGTGGTTGCCTTTATGTAGTACACGTGTGCAGAAAAATATATTCCATAAATACGAGCACACTAGTTTGTTCAGATCGGCGCCAAAAACTGAATCCTGATACTGATCACGTAATCCCAATAATTATTGTTTTTCTTTTATGCGGGCAAAGATAGGATATATCAACAGGGAATGTACTGTGATGTTGATTAGTCTAGAGATATTATTCTTCCTATGAAAGTGATGTTGGTGCTTTCCAATTTCGTTGGTTTCCCTACATGACTAATGGTTGGTCTCGACAGGGCACATTCCCTACTCCGTTCTCAGAAGCATGTTCATTGGAATTCTTGGCGTATTTATTATGCCCTGCATAATTTGGTAAACATTGTAAACAGGCAAGGTGTCCAGGAGGTGGAATTTCATCTATCAGTGTTATATCTGTGTAGTCGCCTTTGTGTTCTTTACATAAGAAGTAAGATAAGTAGAGGCTCAAGCAAGGGCGCAAGATTGGTCAAATGCGCTAGAAGAAAAGTAATGTTTCAAAAGAAAGAAAAAAAGGAAAAAGGAACATTGAGCCAAAATGTCAAAATTTGACCTATACCAAATTGTGCATAGAAACGCATCCAAATTTCTTCACGGACTATATAGTATGTCTTAGCTCTGTAGGTTATCAGATTATTTTCCATAAAACACATATATACAGATTTTAAAAATTAAATTTTTCAATAATAAGATATGATAAAATATATCTTAAAAGAAATATTTATAGCTAAACCTGATATTTTCTTTTCGTCTCTTCAAACATCTGAAATGCATAGCTACTAAAAAAAAATTGTAAAAGTGAACGTACCGATTCTATGCCATTTTATTACTTTCTCTTTCATACTCCTCTTGAGTTATCTGTGTGAGAAAATGTTTATAGGTAGGACAAAATGATTTTATAGTTGAGTAGTACAATCCGAAGGTATTGGGAAAAATCTAATACACCATGTCAATTAGTATAAAGCAAATCAGACATGATTGTGTACATTTTGACATATAGGGAGTTTTACACTAAGGCCGCCTACTCATTGATATGCACGACATCACCATCAAAAACAACAGGATACATCTACGGACCATGAGCTACAGTGTAATTATGTGTATTGTATACTACATATGGCATGAATGAAGTTGTTCCTTCTTTAGACATGTTTACAAGCTTTTTTCAGCAAAATCACATTAAGCCTGCCCACTATGCATAATAGTAAAATTAAATGTTTTTATGCCATGAACATATACTCACCAGATAACATCAGAATTATATTAAATATGAAACAAAACAGGCATGTGGTTGCTTAAATATGAACACTTCAAGATTGTTACATTAAGCCCCGCCTATTCATTAATATGCATGACATCACCATCAAAAACAGTAAGGCACATCTACAGAAAATTGGCCACATGTGTACCATATATGACATGAATCAATGGTATTGTCTTGTGATATCAAGTTTACAAGCTCTTTTCAGCAAAATCATATTTTAAGCCCCACCCACTGTGCATATTAATTAAATTAAACATCACGAAAATATACACACTAACTCACATCATAAGTATACCAAATATGAAACAAAACAGACACGCGGTTGTTAAAATATGAACATTTTAAGATTTTTATATTAAGCCCCACCCACTCATTAATATGCATGACATCACCATCAAAAACAATTTGACAAATTTAAGGACCATGGGCTATCTGTATTCTGAATATGGCAGGAATCCAGTTTATCGTTCTTGAGATACCGTGTTTACATGTTTTTCAGGAAAATCATCTTAAGCCCCACCCACTATGTATATTAATGAAATTCAACGTTTTACATCATGAACCTGTACAAACTAGCTACCATCATAATTATACTATATATGAAACAAAACCGACATGTAATTGTTAAACTATGAACATTTAAAACAAAATTATATTAAGCCCCGCCTACTCATTATTGTGCATGACATCACCATCAAAAACAATCGGGCACATCTACGGACCATGGGCTATCTGTGTACCAAATATAACATGAATCCAGTTTACCGTTCTTGAGATATCGTGTTTACGAGCTGGCCATCACATACACACACACACAAAAACATACATACACCCACACACATACATTTTTCAAAATCTTACCACACTTATGATTCTATATACCTTGTTGGATATCCATATATCAATTTCAACAGAAATGGCATCCATGTCTCTGAAAAAATGGAATAAAGTTTTTCTCATATTCTGTAGCATCACTCTCTCCTTCTCCCATTCTTACCAATCACATTGCCAATCATGAGCTATCTAATTATAGCTACACTTCAAAATGTATACCAATTAAAATATGCAAGCACTGTAAACGATCTCCTTTAAAAGAGCAAACCCAGAAATAATTTTACTGCAATTTTTTATGGAAATGTTTTGTGAAAAAATCCTGTACAAAGTGCACTATGGGTCCCCCAATAAGAGCAATGGAGGGCAGTATTTCTGAAACAAAATTCACCATATACCAACTTCAAGGTCATGTGTGTGTGATCTGTGGGTAATAGACACACATTTGTAACATCAAAAATCACTTCTGACATAGGTTTTTAAATCCTACTTACATATGTTTTACATGAAGCACTACGGGGCCCTGGATTAGGGCCCCGTAGTGCAAGAGGACCTCATAGTGTATTACAGAAACTTACACAGGGCCTTATAGTGCTACTTCTGTGAGTGCACCCATACACACATACATACACACACACGCCATCATGACCGCGTAGGTTCCGCATTGGAACCCAAAATAGTCTCTTAGATATACTTCTAGCAAATTCTATTTTAGAAACGGGTGTAGCCTTCGCTGATGTCATTGGTGTTATTTTTTGTCACGATGTTTCAGTTCTAGCAGATTGCGTCAGCATGAAATCATCTTGAAATTTTCTGGAAGTGTGCCACCAATTATTGAACAAATGTTTCTTGCGCAATAGACTTTACTCGAAAATCCTAGCAAGACATTGAATCATATAAGTTGAAGTTGAACTTCTATAACCGTGCGAACCTCTTAGATATATTTCTTGATTTGACTAAAGAGCAGATCAGTGTAGTAATTGATATAAACAAGTTCGGAAGTACGTTATTAACTGGGTTTAAGGGGACAAGTACACTTATTGCCATTATTGCTGAGATTCACGGCAAGGAGTGAGAAGGGCATAACAAATATCAGTAAGAGCATGCCAAAATACCTCTCTGGCTGAAATAATGCATACATTTTATATTGTTTGAGAATAGTGTATTGCTATATTTTCAAAACTTGTAAAAATCCATCTCTCCAATACTTACAAATCTTAATCATATTCAACATGGAGCCTGCTCGCCTCCAATGTTTGAGAAATTGAATATTCTTAGGTGCTCAGGATACCTTACAGAGTTCAGTATCCAAAAGAGCTTTGGATAAATTAATGTCAGCCTAATCAATGATGTGATTTGTAAAAAAAAAATGCATATCTTAAAGAAATACTTCAGGGGTCAAGCAAGTCCATTGTATTTGAAAAAGGACTTCAAAAGAAACAAAATGATGAAAAAGCGTTCAATAATCTTATTCCGCTAAGGAGATATTAAAGTTTAAAGCTGTGTTATTTTTGTAGAAATGACTGGTGTAGTGAGTCTACTATGGAAATTTGGCATCTTCATCCTCACAATTTGTAACAATTGTTAATGTATTTTAAATTAAGTTCATTTAGTAGTATATAACAAATACCATATTTATATTATACAAATATCTATCTGTCTGTCTGTCTATCTATCTATCTATCTATCTATCTATCTATCTATCTATCTATCTATCTATCTATCTATCTATCTATCTATCTATCTATCTATCTATCTATCTATCTATCTATCTATCTATCTAAATCAATTTAAATACAGGTGGTATATTATAAATACCTTTGCGAGTCAGTTTTACTACTTTTTGACATATCCCATGGTTGTAAGCCACAAAATTACGGGACAAAGTATTATACAATACATAAAGACTTTTAGGAACCTGAGGCTATGGCATCACAACTAGTCTGGTTTCAGTCTTTTTTACACAAATGATATCAAATTTTACACTTATATATCTCCTTAACGGAATAAGATTTTTGACTGCGTTCTTCACCATTTTGTGTCTTGTGAAGTTCTCTTTTTATATAAGATAGACTTGCTTGACCACTAAACTAATCCTTTAAACATCGAGTACCATGTCAACTTAATTTCACTACTTTAGTCCTATTTCAACAAATATTGGTAAAGGTACTGTTACTAGATTTTTACCAATGATTTAGACAGTGCCGTCTGTAGATATTTCTTGTGTTCACTGACGCTGATCTGTTTTGAGGAAAGAATAGTAATAAAAGAGTAATATTTATTTTTTTGTAGAGTTACAAAACAACAGTATTATCAAAAGAAATTGTAGTGTTACATATGCTTAAGGTAAATCGTTTTAAGAGTATAGCTCAGGTCTGGAGCCATTTCAACTATAATGTTGAATTTCACAATCAAATCAAACAAAAACTAGTCCGATCCTATACATCATCTTCATTTCTGTTACTCGCTTTATGTGGGATTTGAAGAGCGGTAACTTCTTTACCTTTTCTAAGGTATCAAACATTTAAAACTTGTGACTCAGCAGCTTTATCGTGGAATTAATTACAAGATGTTTTAAGAAGCATTTGGAAAGACATGTGGTGTGCAAATTACATCCGGAGTGTTGATTCAATTCAACTTAAAACTTCATTTTCTTTTAGTAATCTATTGTTAATTCATTAATAAATACATGAAATATAAAAGATTGTAACTGTAAATGATTTTTGGACGTTCATTAGTCCGCTATATAGCTTGAGATGATAATGTTGACCATTGGTATCACGTAAAATGTTATTGATATTGTGTTATTGTGTTAGTAGTAAGGGGCCGCTATACAGGTAGTGACCAATCACTACCTGTATAGCGGCCCATGAGATTTTTCAGGTCATCGGATTGCGTCACAAGATATTCTCGACGGACTCAGCTTCTGATTGGTCACTACCTGTATAGCGGCCCATGAGATTTTCCAGGTCATCGGAATGCCGTCACAAGATATTCTCGACGACGGAGCTTCTCATTGGTCACTACCTGTATAGCGGCCCCAGAGAATTTCCAGGTCATCGGATTGCCATCACAAGATATTCTTGATTGTTCTGCAGTGTAAAGCTTTTCCTGTCTGGGTGTGTCAGGTGATTGTAAAGTACCTCAAACGTGAAATTAAAAAGAATCTTTTTGTAGGTATCTCTCAATATATAAAGACATGTCGTACATGATAAGGATCATTTACGATGACGTCGCATAACGACACGTTAGACGGGACGTTGAAACACCCATTTACCTGTATCATTGCAGGTCCAACGGGATGTGGAAAGACCCGTTGGGTTAGAACATTGTTGGAACGTCGTACAGAATTCATCGACCCACCACCCGAACACATCTATTGGTTCTATGCCGAAAACCAACCCGATTATGAAGCGCTGAAGCGAGTTTTACCTCACGTGGAGTTTATTAAAGGCCTACCCACCAAAGACGATCTGAAAAGTTTGGATCCGGAACGTAATAATATTATTGTCATTGACGATCTCATCCCGCAAAAGTACAAACGACACGTGCCACGTCAACGTGGTGCAGGGATTTTTTTTCTTCTCAAAACAACGTCGCCCAGTACTGAAACAGCTTCCGAGTTTGTTGCCTGCCGTGATCCCTCTCCTGTTGTAATCATGAAGAAGATGATGGTTGTCAACCCGGATGCGTTAACGCGCTAAACGCAGCTGTTTGAAACACCGGAAAAGACCAAGGTGATGGTTTTGAATTACAAGATGCGAGAGATTCTGGAACGACGTGATATTACCGACGAGGAAAAAGTCAAGTTGTACGAAGGTGCTTTTGTTCTGTACACAACATACCGACGGAAAACGCTCGGCCCGCCAACACCACCACCGCCACCGACACAACCGCCAATCCCCGAGAGACAATTCATCGAAGAAGTCATTACCAGCGTACCCAAAGCGTTACGAGCAAAAGCAGAACAGTTGACCAAGACGGTGCTACGCGAGATGATATGGAGTCTTAAAGGCGAACTGATGGTCGACGGACAAGTCGTGCCTGGAACCCACGTTGTGGATCTGTTCAACGACGCAATCCGTTCCCGAAAATCATTCATCCCGCAAGGACGCAACGTATTCGTGAAAGGCTTGTCGCGCATCAATGTTCCTCAAGAGTTAATCGGCAATCGTGACGTGTGAAATCGACTTCAACGTTTTCAACGTACAGGAAAATTTGACAATGGCCACCCAGTAGAACGTGAAGACATTCTTCCCGTGGCAATGCGCATGGGGTCCTGGGAAGACGACGACGACCAAACGTTGGAACCACGCACATCTTTCATGACACGTAATCGACACAGAGATCGTTATAAACAAAAGGACCGGTGGTTGCAGTACCCTGAGAGCTAATAAAATTCAATCACTCCCATCCTTCCTATTTAGTAACGAAGTAGCCGTCATGGCAAACATATCAGCACCTTTAGCGACTTTAAGCAATTTTCTACAAAACATTACAAGCATCAGCGCTTGCTGTAGAGGACGTGTGATTCATCATGACGACAAAAATATCTGTGACGGAAAAAGAGAAAGTGGAAAAAATCCTTCGAGACATCTACTACGATCCATCACATTCCGCTAGTTTCGCCGGAGTCAAGAAGATACACGCAGTGGTCAAGAAACAGTTCCCGAATCTGACGAAGACCTCGGTTCGATCTTCGCTTGAGAATCAAGATACGTACACGTTGCACAAACCCTCACGGCGCAGATACCCCAGCAATCGCGTTATCGTGAACGGCATCAACGAGAGATGGCAAGCCGATCTCGTCGATCCTAGTGCTTATTCTCGATATAACAAAGGAGCGAAATGGCTTTTGACGCGCATCGAAATATTTTGCAAATATGCTTGGGCCATTCTTCTGAAAAACAAGACGGGAGCGTCGCTCCTTGTTGCGTTTAAAAAACTGTTCAAAGAGGCTGGACGTGTACCGCTGAAGCTGCAGACAGACAAAGGATCGGAATCTTACAACCGCCAGGTGAAAGCATTTTTGAAAGAAAAAGGCGTCTAACTGTTTTCGACGGAGAACAAGACTAAAGCAAGTGTCAGAGAAAGATTTAATCGTACGTTAAAATCGAGTGTGGCGTTATTTTACGGCCAATGACACGTACAACTACGTGGACGTCTTGTCGGATCTGATGGCGGCATACAACGCCGCGTGCCATCGAAGTATTGGACGAGCACCCAAAGACGTGAATTGGACCAGCAAGTTAGACGTGTGGCAAACACTGTACGGAGATGCAAAGTCTACGGTCAAGCCGACATCGACTTTATGCGTCGGAGACGTCGTTCGGCTTAGTATAGTGACGCGTCCATTTCGAAAAGGTTACTTACCCCAATGGACGAAAGGAGTGTTTGTGATCGACAAAGTAATCCAGCGACAACCCATCGTGCATATGGTGAAAGATCTTGACGGCGAACCGGTGAAAGGCACGTTTTACCGTGAGGAATTCCAACGGATTGGTAAAAAGGAAGCCGATGCCCTCAACAAAATTGAATAGATCGTGCAAACCCGCAAACGCAAGGACGGAAGGCGGGAGTATTTTGTCAAAACAGGGAAGTGCCATTCTAAAATGGCACTTCCCTGGTCAAATGGTACGGTTATACCAGCAAATGTAACAGTTGGGTCGATGACGTGGTTAAATTCTAATGTGTGACAGTCAAAACCTTCATTAACGTAAACGTCATTGTCATGGCCAAATCGTTTTACATAAGGCTACCCAGAAACGGGTCCATGGACGTGTTTACTGACAACACGGTCACCGAGTACAAGAACAAACTCCCGAGACCTTTGCATTTGGACGACGAATGGGAAGTCGGACTTGTCGAGTGCACGTACCCGTACTCGTGGTTCCAAATCTGTAACGAAACCAGCAAGTTTTACTTCAAGGAATTAGCGACGCACTCGAACTGGAATCCTGTGGAATTACATCCGGTAAAGTCGTTTTCCAATGAACAGGCAATCTTTGACAGAACATATCTACCAACAACTTTAAATCGAAGAGACGTATTGCGTTTCGGCGGTGTCAATGGCAACGGTCAACTGAAACTACGCGCTTGTCCTAATTGTGAAGTGAAACTGGAAGGCAAGATCACGCAAACACTCGGTGTATCCAACCCACATGAGCTGACGAGCGAATAGGAATACGGACGCTATCCATGGCTGAAGCAGATTGTTCACCAATTGTTTGTGTACACAGACATCATCACATCCCATCCGGTGGGAGATCACGAAGTACCGTTGTTGAAGAGTTTCAGCGTCACAATTCAGCCGGATTTTGGCTCGCCCGTGGACGTCGTACCTCCACTCGTCGCCTACTACCAAATGAACAGAAACCCCATCGATACGATCGAGATCGCCCTTCGCTATGGAACAGGACAAAAAATTCCGTTTACGTCGGGACGTACCATCGTCACGCTACATTTTCGTCAACGACGTTTTGCGTGGCTCTAGCTATATAATTGTGTAGACTGCGCATCAATCCCCATTTACACATCAGATAACATCATGGCAGAACCTTTACCCGTATTTGCAGAAACTGGAAATCAATAAGGCTACGGTTTCGGAGGAATGCTTTCGGGATTATTTAGGACAGCACTACCGTTTGTGAAACGGGGTGCTGCGAGCTTGGCAAAAGAAGTCGGTAAAGAAGCTTGACCACTGGTGCAGGAATTCTGGAAGACGTCTTGGCCAGACAAAGCGTGAAACGAGCTGCTTTCCGTCGAGCGAAAGCGGCTGGACAACGTTCGACACGCAAAGCCATGGGTCGCGCTAAAGCGCAACTGCAACAGCTTGATACTGGTACAAGGAACCCACTTCGTCAGCGAAAAGCCAAGATAACAAAGCCGAAGAATCCCTGGAGTGATGCTCGTTTAAAACAGTATTTACGTCAACGACCGTCGCCTTACGTCCAATCCCAGAAATAAGAAGGAAAACACTTGGGTCAATACTCATTTGTCATTTTGTGTCTACGGAACCGTCAACATGGCTCTCGTTCACGCTCACGCTTTACCGTGCTCCAAATCCGAAATGAAATTGTTTACCGTGCCGCCAACGCAGATGGTTATCGAAGACAGCAAGTACGTCGAATACCGTCCGTTCGGAGGTTTGAACGCCACAGGACCTATCGAATTCGTCATCACCGGAACCGGAACTGAGTACATTGACATCAACAACACCCAACTGTATCTCAAAGTCAAGATTACGAACGCAGATGGGACAAACTGCGACGCGACCGTCAACGACAAAAAAGTGGCCCCGTCAACCAGTTGTTGCATTCGATGTTTTCTCAAGTAGACGTGTCTCTCAACGGCAAATTCATCAGTGACTCAACACCCACGTATCCGTACAGAGCGATGATTGAAACGCTGCCCAACTACGACAAAGAGGCCAAAGACGCCCACCTCCAATCGCAAATGTATTTCAAGGACACCGCCGGTCACATGGATTTCCACGACTTTACGGCGGAAGTCATTCCTAATACAGGTTTGAAACATCGTTTCAACAATACCAAAGGCAGCAAAGTCTTCGAAATTATGGGCCTGATTCAAGCTGACATCTTTGAACAGAACAACGTGTTATTACCCGCCATGGAAGTACGACTGAAGTTACATCGCACCAAAGACCCATTTTGCTTGATATCAGGAGCTAAAAATGCCAATTTTCGGGTACAAATCTTGGACGCCATCTTGTACATGCAAAAGATGACGTGTAGCAACACCCACGTGTTAAACGACATCGCTATGCTCAACCAAGAAGCAGCCAAGTACAAGATTCGACGCACCGTCCTCCGCAATATCGTCATCCCGATGGGCACCCAGAATTTGCAACGGAACAACGTGTTTTGGGGTGAACTACCTAAACGGGTAGTGCTTTGTCTGGTGGACACGTCTGCATTCAACAGCGACTACACCAAAAACCCATTTCTTTACCAACGATTTAACCTGAACCACTTGACCTTACATGTCGACGAGAAACAGTATCCTGCCACACCGCTCACCCCCAGCTTTGGCTCACACCAGACCCTACGCAGTTACCTTCAGTTGTTTTCGGCCACAGGTCGTTTGTATAACGATGGGGGTATGGATATTACGCCGTCTGACTTTCTCGACGGTTACACAATGTTTGCGTTCGATCTGACACCTGATGGATCTCATGGACAGCATTATTCAGTCAACAAAAGAGGCAACTTACGTCTGGATCTAAAGTTTGGAGCCGTACTACCGACTACCACGAACCTCCTCATCTACGCTGAATTTGACAACATCATCGAAATAGATCAAAACCGTAACATTCTCTACGACTTCACCAATTAGTCATGGAAACGTCACTGTTTGATTAGTGATGTTTTTTAGCGCCATATAACCTGCGTGTTTTTTTCTGGCGTATTATGTCCTGTACAGTGCTAATATGCGGACGTCCTTTCCCTGCAAGTTATTTTCTGACGATAATGCTGTGTCAATAAATTGGAAAAAAGGCAAGTTTGATGTGTCAACGTGTTTCTTGTATCTGTTTTACCTCCTTTTCAATAGTATTTCCCCCCGGTTATTCCATTTTTAAACGATACCCTTTGCCCTCCAACCCCCAAGCCCCTCCCCAATCCATACCCCTTTCTCGTTTAGAAAAACATGCATCCTCGCTGCCCTTTATTCCCTTATAAATAAATTCATACCCCACCTCTTTTCTCGTTTAGAAAAACATGCATCCTTCCTGCCCTTTTCCCCTTAGAAATAAATTCACGCCCAACCCCTTTTCTCGTTTAGAAATACACCCTCTCCCTACCCTTTTCCCCCTTAGAACTACATTTCAAAAGTGTGATCAACGCATGGTATGTTTCCAGTGGCCAAAAGAAAAGAGAGCTACGCCCTTTGGTTATCTACCAAATGGAATGTCGATCGACGGAGCAGGCTGGATTATTGGTTGTTTACATACATCGGGTACTTACGTATGGTGTAATTGAGCTTATCATAGCGCTCATACAATTTGACAATTATTCTACGTAATTTCCCCAGTAAATCGCACTTTGTCCATTCAAATGAAAAACACTTGAGCAAAAAACTGCCTCAATTGACAGTGTTTCAGAAAAATTGTTTCTCAAATAATGAGTTTCAGAAAAAATGTCTTCTGAAATCATTCACGTTTTTAAAATATCGTCGCTCAAATTTTGCTCCCTATGCAAAGTCAATAAGATTTGAAAATAAAATTTCGTGCCAAATCGTACACGTTTTAAAAAAACGTCTTCTCATATTACACCGTTTAAAAAATATCGTCGCTCAAGTCACACCTATTTTCAAAAACATGTTCTCAAAACATGACAAGTTTCAGACAAAACTGTTTCTCAATTGTCAAGTACAATGTCTTCACAAAGTGTCGAGAAAAAATAAAAATAAACCTTATACAAAGTCTTCCGGAAAAATCAATACGTCCACTTATCGATTTTCCTCGCGAGTTTATTTGAGTGCTTAGTATGTACCAACTGCCGTTAATCGGTGCTGCTTCTGGGGTCATTTCAGGACATGCATTAAACTTCTAACTGTAGATGAAACCGAGCGCAATTTGACCAAGGAGTTGTCCCTGATTTGACTGAGTTATATCTTTCGTTAAATGGTAAAACGGGCCTTTTTTAATGTAGGATATACAGTCGATCCATTTTGTGTACATCATGCGTATTTTTTGCTATCCGCTGTTACGTGGCTTTGTAAGCCTTAATTTTTGATTATATGATGTATAATAATGGGGGTTAAAATGTTGTAACGCCGATCGATACATCATTTCTGTACATAATGCGTGTTTAATAATAGGGTGGTAAAAAGTTTGATTATACAATATTGGGGTAAAACTATCTGTTAAGATGAAACCTGTTTGCGTGGCAAATCGATACCAATTGTATGAGAACAAATATCCATAATCCATGTTTGTTTATTCAATATTGGATCAATATAGATCCTTTGTTTAAATGTCCTTGTGTTTGACAAAGAGAACCGATCGATACATCATTTCTGTACATAAGGCATGTTTAATAATAGGGTGGTAAAAGTTTGATTATATGATAATGGGGTAAAATTAGCTGTTAAGATGAAATCTGTTTGCGTGGCAAATCGATATCAATAGTATGAGAAAAAACATTCATAATCCATGTTTGTTTATTCAATATTGGATCAATATAGATCCTTTGTTTAAATGTCCTTGATGTCTGTTACCATGGCATTATGGGATAAGGGATGAAAGACTTATATTAAATAATGGTATTGGTCCATTACATACGTAACAGAATTATGTCATTTTGAATCAATCAGATTGGTCAATTATTAGTGGTGTGATGACCATATATGGCAACAGTATTGAATGTCATTCAAGACTGAACATTTAAATACGGGCTGAAGATTTTGTGTTATCATTCATTCGTTAGCGTTCGTCAGCTACACTAACAACCACAACGTGTAATTATACATTGAGTTATATCAATTATAACGTGTTGACATTTCGTGTTATATTTACCGTGGTGTATTACTACATTGTGTGCATACTGCGTGTTTGATTACCATGACTCACTATAAGGAGAGAAACAGGAGAGGTCAATCATCGTTTAGGAGAACAGCAGGGGTGGTGGAATATGAGCCTGATCCTGAGGACAATGAGTTGTTTTGGCGTCGCCCAATTATGAGGTGCAAATGGATATGGAGGAATGGGATATCGATGAACCAAACTACGAAGAGCAAATGGACATGAAAGAATGGGACGTCGATTCGCAAGAATGTCAACCGACCACCGACGGACTGGACAACATGGTGGCTCGAAGTGGGGTTAAATTGCCTCAGGAACTCGACCAATTCGTCGACCACTTAATACAACAGTACAATGTCGGAGAACAAGTAGAAATGGGTGGCAACGTTGAAGATCGGGAGGAGGTCAGAGGAGAACAGGACAAGTTGGAGAATATGGACGTAGAAGGCAACGAAGTGGGGAACGAGAAAGTCACTGCCGAGAGCTGCTATCACATCGCCGAGACTCGAGGACGTCAGATTCCAAGGTACCATTCTAAAGCCAACGAACATGTGATTCGTTTTGACGGGGAGAGAAATGCTTAACTGGTCAATAGAGAGGCAGACGTCGTCATTGCCTTACACGCCATTTTCGAAAGTTTGATCGAACGACTGGTCCAAGGCTTTGCAGCACACGATCGTGTGGGTTTTGAAATTCACGCACCGGCGTTAGACATCCCGATATGGATTCAACTTATGCGGAGAGACCAAGTAAGTGTTCAATGTATCCTATCCGCAATCGCCCGAGCACTACAATCCAAGACCGCTTTCGTACTCGACGGCAATGTTAAAATCCGAGTCCTCTACATCAAAATGCCTCGGGGTAGCGGACGCAGTAACATGAAAGAATGGACTCAAAGAAAACGATCCATCATCCGCATTACGAACAACGAGCACCTCTGTTTAGCCCGAGCCCTCGTGACCGCCAAAGCTCGCATCGATAAAGAGACCGATCGGACTGTCAAGTGGGAAAACATTCGTCACGGTGAGGTGAGCAAACGAGACTCAGCCAGAGAGTTACACGAACGAGCCGGCATGGCGCTTGGACCTTGTGGGTTAGACGAAGTCAACCAATTCCAAGCCGTGTTACCTGACTACCAAGTGAACGTCCTTACGACAAATCCCCGCGACTTGTTTTTGTTCCGGGGAACTCCTCGTGAGAAATATCTTTATCTACTCTATTACGATGCTTATTTTGACGTTGTTACTTCGCTACCGGGGTTATTAGATGTGGTCAACTTTTGCGATCGCTGCCTGAAAGGGTATGCCCACTTTAAGCATCACCGTTGCCGTAACGTCTGCGAGTGCTGTTTTAATGCAGAGAAGGAGGAATGCCAATTGACTGAACGGATACATTGTAAAAATTGCGACCGATCCTTCAAGAGTCCGACATATTTTGCTAATCACAAGAGGATCCCGAAAAGAAGCAAAGTCACGATCAAACCTAAAACCAAAACTACACCACGCGCGATCTGTCAACGCATCCGTCGTTGCCCTACATGTGGTACCACTATTAAGGATCGACACAAATGTGGTCACCGTTACTGTCAAAACTGCAAAAGTTATTATTATTATCATTATTATTATTATCATACATTTATAGTGCGCTTGATCTTGAAAAGCTCTAAGCGCATTACATAATAAACATCAT
The DNA here is from genome assembly GCA_020152595.1 of Chiridota heheva. Lineage (NCBI taxonomy): Eukaryota > Metazoa > Echinodermata > Holothuroidea > Apodida > Chiridotidae > Chiridota > Chiridota heheva. The sequence continues at coordinate 49,138 of JAIGNY010000284.1, read as the reverse complement.
ATACATGGACATACAGAAATGTTAAAATAAGATAAATAGGTAAAAATATTCAAAAATGTTATAATAAGAGTAATACTGAAATTGTTAAAAAGGAAACAAATTTAAAAAGTAAAACACCACTGTTCATTAAAAGCAGTAAAATAAAATACTGAGAGATGATTAATCAAAACATTAAAATTACAGATCGCTGTAAACATGATACTTATGAAGATAAAGGGCTATTCACATAAGAAAGCAGTTTAAAATGGCAAAAAAACACAGGAATTAAAGGACATCATAACACATAGCTTTCCCTAAAACGCTAAGTTTTGAGTGAACGTTTGAAAGAGTAAAACGAGCATGTGGTACGTAAATGAATTGGCAAGTTGTTCCAGAGACGAGGTGCGGCAAATTGAAAACTCCTATCACCAAATTTGTTATTTGACCTTGGTGCAATAAGCATGTTTGTAGAACTTGAACGGAGGGTACGGCTTGGATTGTAAGATGAAAGGAGCTGAGATAGATAATCAGGAGCTCTGTTGTGTAAACAATTAAAAACAATAATTAAAAGCTTAAAAACGATTCGTTGATCAATTGGAAGCCAATGTAACTGGTAGAGAAGAGGGGTGTCATGACAGGAGCGAGTTTGATTCAATATAAGCCTAGCCGCATTGTTTTGTAAAATCTGTAATTGTCTAATAAAATTAGAGTTTACTCCAAATAATACACTATTGGCATAGTCAATACGTGAAATAATGAAAGCATGAACTAATATTTTCGTGGCTGTCGGCGTTAAATAGTGACGTATGCGTGAAACATTGCGAAGATAATAAGAACAGGTTTTTACTTTATCATTTACGAAACGTTCCATGGAGAGTTTAGAGTCAAGATAAATATCTAGATTTTTAACATGATCAGTTGAAGTTATTGCGTTACTGTCAATTTCAAGAGATAAACTGTTCAATTTAGTTTGATAGATTATGAGATGAAGCAAACAGAGATAATTCCGTCTTGCTGGGATTGAGTTTGAGGAAGTTGCTGGACAGCCAACTACGAAAGTCAAGAATGCATGTTTGAAGTAGCATAGTTGGAGTCTCATCTGGATCACAAACTACATCAAGTTGACTATCGTCGGCATAAAAGTGATAATTAATATTGTGCATCTTGGCGATGTCGGCCAGGGGCGATACATACATTGAAAAAAGGGTCGGGCCTAGTACAGAACCTTGTGGAACGCCAAAGGTCATTTTAGCAGCTTTGAATGATCTCTCCTTAATGCAAACTCTTTGGGCACGATTGGTCAGGTACGATTTAATCCAAAATAAAGCAGGCCCTTGTATATTGAAACGATCTTGCAAACAATTGAACAAAACATTATGATCTATGGTGTCACAAGGCGGCACTCATATCAAGAAGCGCAAGAACCATTTTACGGTTGTTCACGGCAATAGCAATGTCATTATGAACACGAAGGAGAGCAGTTTCAGTTGAGTGGAATGATCTATAGGCACTTTGGTAGGTATCAAGAAGATTGTAGATGGAGAGATGTTCTGTGATCCTAGCTGTCACAACCCGCGCCCGCACTTTTGATAAAAAACTGAGATTTGAGATCGGACGATAGTTACTGAAATTGTTTGGGTCTAATTAAGGTTTCTTGAGAAGAGGAGTTATTAGTAATATCTTGAATTGTGTTGGGACTTCAGAATCTTTGAGAGACAGATTTATGATATGAGTCAATGAAGGTATAAATTCGTCCATGCAATTCCTCAGTAGCCAAATTGGCAGAGGATCGAGGCTGCAGAAAGCTGACGGTGCAATCAGTATAAGTTTCCGTATTTCATCATCAGATGTAAGCTTGAAAGATGTCAAATATGGGACATTAATAGGGCGAGAGCGTGGAAAGGGACTAAGGTGGGGAAAGTGTTATTATCAGTGGTGATTGTCTGACGTATTTTGACTATCTTTTCTTTGAAAAACGAACAGAAAAGTTCAGGAAAATCTGCTATTGGTTGATTCGTAGGTAAATCTGTTCGTTTGTTCCAATTCAGAAATCGCTTTGTAAGGTTGAACAATTTTCTCTGATCATTACCACAGTCAATAACTTTTTTTGGAATAGAAATCAGATTTGGCCTTCCGGGCAAGATAGCAAACTTTATTACATTGGGCACGGTAAAAAGAGCGATCGTTGTCTGACTCTGATTTGAGGTACTGGCGTTGAAGTCGGCGTCGAAGAATCTTTGCCTCCCTTAGCTCATCAGTATACCAGTCTGTATTAAGTCGGACAATAACACAACTCTCACGTTAAGGAGCATGTTTATTCACAATCCCTTTAAGACCATCGTCATAGCAATGAAGAGCTTCAACAGCATTGTTTAGAGACGATATAGATGTCATAGATAAGGCAGTAATATCTTCTTTGAAGGCTGATTTGTCCATGGCCTTGTATCTGCGGCGTTTGACCCGTACTGATGTGGTCTCTAATTTAATATGAGGAGTAAAGGTGAAAGAGATCAGTCTATGATCAGAAAGACATGGATCAGAAATATGTATTCCTTTTGGAATGAATTCTGGCTCTGATGTAATTATCACATCAAGACTGTGTCCATTTGAATGTGTGGGACCATTTATAAATGGTATGAGATTACAGGATGACAATAACGAGAGAAAAACGTTAACGTTCTCATCAGATTTGTTATCAAAGTGTAAATTCAAGTCACCTCCAATAAGTATATAGCGCTTATTCACTGATATGTTCATGATAAATTGTTCAAACTCAATAAGAAATTGTCTAAAATTACATCCATGAGGATCAGGCCTGTAGATGACAGCAACATAAATCTGTTTATCAGAAGTACAAAGATTACACTCCAGTAATTCAAATGAGCTGTATTCATCACTTTGAATGACTTCAGATTTAAAGCATGACTTATATAAAAGGGCAATACCGCCACCTTTATGGGTGCGAGGTTCATGGGAAAACGAGTACCCTTGTGGACATAAGTCACCTATGACAGCATCATCATCATCATGACCGAGCCATGTTTCACATAAAAGAAGAAGTTTTTCATCCCAAAAAAGCTCATTTAAATCGCATGATTTATTTCTCACAGAACGGGGATTAAAAAGAGCACAACTTAAATTGTTAAAACGACACAACTCGTTGGTGGCCTTCATTTGAATCAGATTCTGATGGTCACTAGAATTGGTATGTGGGGTAATTCCCCTGGTTGAAATAAGTACCTGGACTTTCTTTTGAGGTTTACACCATGATCGTTGACCTGTTTTGGAGATTTGGATGCACAAATTTCAAGGTCTCTCAATCTTGTATATGTAGCAGGAGAAATCCTTTTATCACCAGCACCTCTTAAGGCAAATAGTTCCTTCTTTGTATATTGTATAGTGCTTAAAGTCATGATGACCATGATGACAAAAGATGTGAAAACAGTCAATATAAGCAGCTTTGCCATTAACACACAAGTCAAAATAAACAGTTTCAAAAGCTATTCAAACCAAATGGAGCATAAAAGAAAACAGAATAAAGTTGATAAACAGTTAAAAGCACAAGGGCCTAAGCATTAGACTGCTATCAGCTATAAACACACCAAGAATATCTCCAAAAATTCTCTGAAAAGAGAGTTGAAAATGTTGAAACAATGGTCCAATAGTAATCTTGACATGAATTTAAACAAGTGTGCGAAAGATGGACTCACAGAAAGAGCTATTAAAATGTAAAAAATCAGATTTACTCAGAGCATAAGAAGAGTGCAACCACACAGGCGCAATCCAATAGATATATGTTACCAACCAAGTTACCAACAAAACGACCATCTTTGCTACATGCAAGTAAATATGGATAGACGAGAAGCAGGAGGACACGTTGAAATCGATGACGAAGAGGCTCGAGTTATTCTCGGTCTGGAAGACGAGGTAGAGGGGGTAAAAGAGACCCTTCCGTTGAAATACATTTTCTTCGATTTCGAATGCATTCAAGAAGATAAGCTCAACAACGGTGGTTACATGCATGTGCCGAACTACTGTGTAGCGCATCGTGTTTGTTTGACCTGCATCCACGACAATGATATCCGTTAAGGCTGCGAGACATGTGGCGCGCGAGAACACCTCTGTTCAGGAAAAAATACTCAAAAAGACTTTTGCCAATGGTTACTTTCTCCAGAGAACAAAGGAGCCACGGCTATTGCACACAACATGAAAGGATACGATGGCCATTTAATTCTCGACCACATGAACAACATCGGAATGTGCCCCAATGTCGTGATGAAAGGATCCAAACTGATGTCTATAGACGTAAAAGAAAAAGCCAGAAATAAGAAAAAGAAAGATGTCACAACATTGAGGATCATTGACTCGTGCAACTTCATTCAGTGGTTCTCAATATATACCAACCCAATTCGCAGCATTGTTTTAAAGCACAATGTGTCATATCACATATATGCTGATGACACTCAAATTTATCTTGCTTTCAAACTTCATCAACAGAATTGTGATTACAGCATAAATGGTTTACAAAATTGTGTTCAAGATATCCGTGCTTGGATGAAAATTATTTTTTTAAAGCTAAATGACAATAAAACGGAATTTGTTCTTCTCGGTTCCCGTCAACAACTGAATAAGGTTACTGCTCCACACATTGCGGTTGGTGAATCATTTGTTCTATCTTCAACCCTAGTACGAAATCTTGGTGTCATTTTCGATGCAAAAATGACTTTAAAACCCCATATCTCTGATGTCATCCGCATGGCTTCATTTCATCTTCGTTATATCGGTAAATTGCGTAAATATCTTAATCGTGCTGCTACTGAGCAGATTATTCATTCCTTTATAACATCACGTTTAGATACAGCCAATTCAATCCTTTACGGCTTGCCGTGTGAACAAATCAGTCGTCTCCAAAGGCTACAAAAGACTGCGGCCAGAATTCTTTCTCTCTCTAAAAAGTCCTGTCACATCAACCCAATTTTGATTACACTGGCTTCCTGTATCATATCGTATCATCTATAAGATATTGCTTATCGTATACAAAACTCTCCAAGGTCGTGCTCCACTTTACATATCTAATTTGTTAAAACTGTATATTTTTCTGTCCGTAATTTACGTTCTTCAGATAAATTACTTCTGTTTGAATCAAAATCTAAGCATTCATGGGGGACAGGTCTTTCGCTGTCGCTGCCCCACGGTTATGGAATGAATTGCCATTTTACATCAGATCTTCCATTACTATTTGTTCCTTTAAAAAGAATTTAAAGACTTACTTAATGTCTAAGGCTTTTGTCAATGTTCAATAATTGTTGTTTTGTTTTATAATTATTTGGTATTTTTGTATTTAATGTATGGCGCCTTGAGCACCTAGTTTAGGTGGTTTGTGCGCATTATTATTATTATTATCATTATCGTTATCGTTGTCGTTGTCGTTGTCGTTGTCGTTGTCGTTGTCGTTGTTGTTGTTGTTGTTATTGTTATTATTATTATTATTATTATTATTATTATTATTATTATTATTATTATTATTATTATTATTATTATTATTATTATTATTATTATTATTATTATTATTATTATTATTATTATTATTATTACTATTATTATTATTATTATTATTATTATTACTATTATTATTATTCCGGCTCCGCTGTCATCCTTTCCCAAGACAATCGGATTGACAGAGATGAAAAAGGGATAATTTCCGTACCTTTTTAACACCAGAGCTAATGAAAATTTCGTCGGTCCATGGCCTGCAGTTGATACCTATAATCCCGATCACATGAAACCTGCTCGACGCAAAGATTTTCTCGTCTGGTATGAGGAGCAGAAGGCCAAGATTTTGACATGGCTCGAGAAAAGTACGAGTACTGTTGCAGCGATGTAGAACTCCTTCGTCGAGGATGTTTGCGATTCAGAAAAGAGTTTTTGGAGACCACCGGAGAGGATCCCTTCGAAGAATGTATCGCTATCTCCATGGCCTGTATTTGGATGTTTCGACGAAAATTCCTACGCCCTAATACGATCGTTTTGGTTCCTCATCGTGGTTACGATAATGATACCCAATTCGTCAAAGCTCTCCAATGGTTGAAATGGCTGGAGCACCGAGACGGTCGACGCATTCAGCATGCTCGGTCTCGTGGAGGAAAAAAACACTTAGGGTCTTACAAAGTTGACGGCTGGGATGAAGCGTCAAAGACTGCCTTCGAGTTATACGGTTGTTTGTGGCATGGTTGTCAAACCTGCTACAAAAGAAGAGATAAGAAACTGCCAGGTGTCGAAACAACCGTCGATGATGCTCTCATCAAGCTCAACCGACGACGAGAGTGGTTGATTAACGAAGGTCGTTGTCAAGGCTGGCAATTAGTGGAGATTTGGGAATGCCAGTTCCGAGATGAACTGGCGAGGAATCCGTTGATAAAAAAACTTCATCAATAACCTGAAACTGACATCAACTCTCCAACCAAGGGACGCTTTCTTTGGAGGACTCAACAATGCCATTAAACTGCACCATGTCGCTGCGAACGATGCAAAATTAAATACATCGATGTCTGCTCACTCTACCCGTGGGTCAACAAATACTGCAAGTATCCTATCGGCCATCTTACTATCATCAAGACCCCGAACACGACCAATATGAGTGACTATAAAGGACTGATCAAATGCACCGTCCTATCTCCTCGTGGTCTGTACCATCCCGTACTCCCGTACCGATGTCATGGAAAATTCTTGTTTCCACTATGTGCCACCTGCGCAGAAACACTAGCCAAAGAACCATGCAAACACCACCAAGATCAACGCGCTCTCCATGGAACTTGGGTGAGCTGTGAGTTGCAGAAAGCTGTAGAGATGGGGTATCGCGTTATACATGTCGAAGAAGTGTAGCATTTTAACCAAACGGTACATTACGACCCCTCAACCGGAGCAGCAGGTTTGTTCACGGCTTATATCAACACGTTCCTGAAAATGAAACAAGAAGCGAGCAGATGGCCTCCAGGATGCGACACCAAAGAGCAACGTCGCCAGTACATCGAAAATTATGAATCTCGCGAAAGTATCCGACTCGACCCACAAACATCGAAAAAAAACGAGGGAAAGCGTGCCTTGGCTAAGCTGATGTTAAACTCCTTCTGGAGAAAGTTTGGTCCACGCAACACACTCACGAAGACAGAGTTTGTCAACACCCTGGAAAAGTTCTACAAGCTGCTGATGGACAAATCCAAAGAAGTGAAATATGTGCAGTTCAACGATAAGTTCACCGCCAGGATCCAGAGGGTCGACACCGATGAGTATCTTGAAGTGTCACCTAACACCAACATATTTAATGCAGCCTATACCACGGCCCACGCCCGCCTCAAACTATACACCTACCTGAAAAAACTAAGGAAACGCGTGCTCTACTTCGACACCAATTTCATTGTCCACGTCCATCGACCCGGAGATTGGCAACCACCCGTCGGAAACTTTCTGGGCGACAAGACTGATGAGCTCGAGAAACCTTACGGTGTCGGGAGTAACATCACCGAATTTGTATCGGGAGGTCCAAAGAACTACGCTTACAAAGTGCACTCAACCAAAACTGACGCCGTCATTGTCGGATAATGCAAAGTGAAGGGCATCACTCTGGACAACAATGCCATTCAAATGGTTAACTTTGAAGCGATGAAAAATATGGTCAATCATGTGGATCCAGGAACCGGTAGGGCTTGGGACGATGATGAAGAAGTCATCGTTTCCGTCCACTACTCTCACCGCATCCAGAGAGACGGTCCCGGTAAACTTCTCACCAGAGGCATCACCAAGGAATATCGACTGATCTATACAAAACGCGTCATTCAGCCTGCTCTCATAACCCTCCCTCACGGGTATTAAACCCTTCATCCCACAAGTCCTCTTACATGAAACGGACAGGTTCGTTTACGACAATTGGGTGATTCAATTAGACCACACTGCTGAGTGCCAACATTCGTAACTCAAGATCCGATGAAACCCTAATGAGGGCGGAAGGAGGGAAAAGAGCTACCATGGCTTGCCTCCTACGGTATCCTGCGTTGGTTAGGGCATGTACTTTTACCCTACAATCACCTGACACACCCAGCCAAGAAAAGCTATACACCTCGTTAAAAGGACTCTGCAGAACAATCGAAAATATCTTGTGACGGCAATCCGATGACCTGGTCAATCTCACGAAAATGGTCACTACCTGTACAGCAGCCCCTTACTACTTGTGTTCTTCTACACAATGATTTTTCATATCTATTCAAGTTGGTGCTGTCACTCTAGAACTATGACTGGTGAGCTGTCGTAGTGAGTTTTTTTAAGAAATCTTTTTACCACTTATTATTTCAAACTATTACAAAGGTTCAAAATACAAGTGCAAATATCAATCGATTTCTGATTTACAAACTCTTCTTGTCAAGGAATTGAATGAGCTAAATACCATGAAATCCAATTCCAATTTTTACAATTTGTTATAAACATCCATCAACAAATGGTGTTAAACTGTATTAATTAGTCTCGATGCAATTATCGTTTTTCTATCAGTCTCTGTATCCTAGGAAGTTAGAATCACTCAAGTATATCAATCATATATACGGGCTTACCTTCGACTCAGAAGTAAGGATCTTAAGTTCCCATAAATAATCTTCTGATGATACCTGAAAAGAGATTCAATACATTCAAACAAATAAAACATCTGTTTCATTAACATGAGTGGCTAACCACTACTGCATGAAGTATGTACTGCTACATTCCTAACAATATATTATATTTAGAGCTAAATCATCAATTTATGCAATTGGCAATTTGGGCATTTGTAAATCATCAATTCATGCAATTGGTAATTTGGGCATTCAAAGTATTTGAAGCTTCTAGAGATTTTCTAAAATGTGAAAGCACACTTTCAACTTCCATTGGAGTTTATAACATATTTTTCCTTTGCTATTGTTCAAGCAGCATGGAGCAAACAAAAGTGTTTTAATTAAAATTGTAGATACAGAAAAAGAATTTGATAAATAGAATTAATTGAATTGGAAATGGCATGCTTTAGAAGTAAATGATACTGGTAACTTACATGTGACACGTTATCTTGACCATTCTTTATCTCTCCCTTGAAAATATAAGGATTTAATGGACAGTTTCAGAAGTTAGAAGTCTCACATCGATGGTGTTAAGCGCATACTAAGGCACAGTGCATATACATAAAAGCAGCATAATTGTTTTTATCTCAATAGTCATCTTTTCTTGTGGCTCTGGACTATCTTGATCTATACCATGATAGATGATTGAAAATGCTTAATCGTGATCCTGTCATCCTCGTATGCTTGTTTAATTTGAAGTAGCTCGTTTCTTTATTTTTAAAAATGTAACCCTCTTTAAGGTAACTTATTTTGTGCTGTTCATTCTTCTTTAATTCTTATCTACCATCCTAGTCATTTCTTCAGGAACACGGAGTATCAATGACTTAAAAATACTCAACCAAAATTATTGTTAAAAGTATTCTAAGGATTTTTTAGATGCAATGAATTTAAATTTCGGAAATGTTGCCATATTTCTAACATTCTATTACGTATGCAAAAGTATTTTTCAATGTGTCACATATAAACAGTTGTTTTATATGGATTGTAAGACCATTTATCGTCCAATTACTTCGACTGTTGTCTTTATAAGACTTACATATACAGTTGAAAATTTAGTCATCCGTTCCTCTAGTTGTTGTACATACTGTTGTTGGCTTATCTATGAAGGAGATAAGTATTACATAAGTATGCTTAAAACAAGTGTAACGAGGTCTTGAAAGTTTTGCATTCAACAGTAGATTTTGTATTTATGTTACATGGTGAATGAATATTTATTTCAGTGACCACTTGTGTTTTTAAAACAGTAAATAAGAATCTGTTAGTAACATCGAAAATCTTTTGAATTTATTACATTATTTAGTCTTTATTAGAGTATCAGGCATGCAATCTTATTATCCAGTTTACCTGATCTACGCAACATAATATCATTTCTAAACGATATTATGCTGATATAATAAAAAATATAATACACACAGGAACTTGAACACCTAAGGCTAAAATTAGAAGTCACAACTTCTTATGAAAACAACCTAGAGGAAAAATATATTATTCTCAGTTTTATTTTCCTTGAATAGGTTCCGACGACAAAACTTCAAAAAGATTTTATGAGTCAAAAAGAAAGAGAAAATAATCAATTTGGATAGTGTTGCAAGAAAACAATTCAAGTGTTCCTCCTTTTCGTTATTTTGTATGTTTAATTATACTTTAAGTTTTAATATATTTTATTCAATATTGCATGAAACTAATCACATGGTTTTCTATAAGGAAAACAAGATTTGGAAACGCAAGTAAAGCCTTAAAATAACAAGTTTTCCGTACGGAATAATTTCTCTATTGTGAACACATTTCTATCATTTACGTACTGTGCCCACTTGTTATTAATGTGGATCTGTCATTTAAGCTGCAAGAAAAACAGCATTTGATATTTACCAATAAGTCAAAACATGTCCTTCTGAGCTCATCTATGTATTGCTTCTTCGATATCTGCATTGAGGAGGTAATTTCAAAGAGTTATGATAAATTTATATATATAGATATATATATATATACATACATATATATATATATATATATATATATATATATATATATATATATATATATATATTTATATATATACATATATATATATATATATATATATATATATATATATATATATATATATATATATATATATATATATATATATATATATATATATATAAATATATATATATATATATATATATATATATATATATATATATATATATATATATATATATATATATATATATATATATATATATACACATATATATATATATATATATATATATATATATATATATATATATATATATATATATACATATATATATATATATATATATATATATATATATATATATATATATATATATATATATATATACATTTTTCATTCGTTATTATATATATATATATATGTAATATATATATATATATATATATATATATATATATATATATATATATATAAACATATATAATATATATATATATATTTAAATATATATATATATATATATATATATATATATATATATATATATATATATATATATATATATATATATATATATATATATATATATATATATATATATATATATATATATATATATATATATATATATATATATATATATATATATATATATATATATATATATATATATATATATATATAGATTTGTATACTAAGTAAACTTTTCAATTGAAGATAAATTGCAACGTTTAGTTGCATTGCTATAAAATAAAAGTTATATTGTCCACCAACACAAAGAAAAGATACAGAACTAGGCAAATATATCAAGTCACTTAAGGATAAAAACAAGGAATTTAATATAAGATGGAGTTTTAAAACGTGCTAGACCATATACCAATGCAACTAAACGTCGCGTTGCAGTTTAGAAAGCTGTTTCGCTGGAATGCATTTTGTGTTTTAAGAACTTGTTATGGTTGTAAAACCACTATTTGAAGCACCCAGTCATGCCAATATATGTCAAGACAGCATATATATATATATATATATATATATATATATATATATATATATATATATATATATATATATATATATATATATATATATATATATATATATATATATATATATATATATATATATATATATATATATATATATATATATATATATATATATATATATATATATATATATATATATATATATATATATATATATATATATATATATATATATATATATACATATATATATATATATATATATATATATATATACATATATATATATATATATATATATATATATATATATATATATATATATATATATATATATATATATATATATATATATATATATATATATATATATATACATATATATATATATATATATATATATATATATATATATATATATATATATATATATATATATATATATATATATATATATATATATATATATATATATATATATATATATATATATATATATATATATATATATATATATATATATATATATATATATATATATATATATATATATATATATATATATATAGTGGCAGCCTATTGGTTAGGGGAGGATGTAGTCGAGGTGATGCCGGGTGTTTCTTCGAGCTTTTGCGCTCTTTTGGCTTGGGGTTCAGGGCCCGCTTAAGGGCCCCCTGGGGTCCAGAGACGAAGCCCGCGGAATCTCTCGCCAAATTGACATTTGAAGGGCAAAAATGTATGTTACAACGCATAGTAAAAAAGGTGTATTGCACAAGTCAAAATATATGTCAAAAAGAACTATAATACACCATATACAAAAGACAAAATCATGAAACGCATAATATGGAAATATAATGTTTTATTGTTTACGCTTGTACATGGCTAGGTTTATCGTCACCCTTAGAAAAATATGGGTTGTCTAAAAGAAAGCTTTTTACTAATTTACTACAAACTTGTGTATATGTTATCAAAATTTTAGAATGAACCTGCTCTGTATCACATACACTCCGACACCCATCTCCCTAAAATATCAGGAGAGGCGGGAAGGGGGAGGGGGGAGGTGTCGATCGCCCCCCACTGGCTACGCCACTGTATATATATATATATATATATATATATATATATATATATATATATATATATATATATATATATATATATATATATATATATATATATATATATATATATATATATATATATATATATATATATATATATATATATATATATATATATATATATGTATATATATATATATATATATATATATATATATATATATATATATATATATTTATATATATATATATATATATATATAAAAATATATATATATATATATTATATATATATATTTATATATTTATATATACTTATATATATATACATATATATATATATGTATATATATATATATATATATATATATATATATATATATATATATATATATATATATATATATATATATATATATATATATATATATATATATATATATATATATATATATATATATATATATATATATATATATATATATATATATATATATATATATATATATATATATATATATATATATATATATATATATATATATATATATATATATATATGATTGAATACGGTAGCATATGTAAATAATCTCAATGAAATAGCGATTTTAGTACCAATAGATAAATACATATTACTTCTGTAATGAATTTGTCTTTTTCATATAATCCAAATGCTTAACATGGAGCTGACAAATTGTAACCTTTATCATGTACTATGTTGCGTATCTTCCACTATGTTTTGTATCAAGTACTATACTATGTCGAGAGACAATCTGTGTATTGTACCTTCTGGAATATCTTCTTATTTTCTACATGGTATTGTTGGCTGAAAGCGTTAACATTATATTTTGCTACAAACTTGCTGAGCAACTGGAATGAATTGATTTCTTTATATAAATTTAAAACAGATTATTGAACATTTACACCAATATACTTCTTCTTGAGCGGCAATTTGAACATTGTTAGAAATCTTTGTTTCTCAGTTGATAATGGTTGTTACAAAACACAACGTACTGGTAGCAATAGTCAAAAGCAAAGCTCAAACAATAAAGTTATACAAAATATAACATGATAGACATTTGCAATGTTAACAGGAATGTAATAAAAGTGAGTAAAGTACATATCAGATGGTTACATATGACATAATGTTAAACTTCACGATGAATGTTTCATCCTGCATTTACACCACATAAAAAAAAATTCAAACCTGTCATGTTTTTTCAATTTCCACTATAGAAAATTTGTAATCTTTAATGCAGGGTATTTAATGTTACAGAACTTTTACAGAAACATAAATCATGATATAAATATAAAAGTTGAAAGATTACACGGCTACGATATGAAAGCAATGGACGTGCTACTGGATTACTTTCTTATAAAGATTACCTTCATTTCCATAAACTGCTCCTTCAGCGTCGTCAAAAAATGTTCCATTGGTATCTGTTGCAAAATGAATAAACATGAATGTCAAAGCATAATCATTATACGCTAAAAAGAAGAGAAACTTCGGTGATTTTTAATTCATTGTTGCTTCCTTGCTGGTATCTTGATATAATCTTTACTTTCTTTTAAAATGAGACTTTTATAATCGATGCAACGTATTGTATTTCTGTCACAATCACAACCGCCTTATTCTTTGCTAGTCTTCTCTTAGAGCTTTTTAAACGAAACATGATTTGAAAATGCCAGGAGAAATCTTGCTTACTTTGTCCTAGAATATCTTATCAATCATTATGCGATGGTAGTTAGTCCTAAATAGCAGGTCCCTGTTTTAATTTTCTCACCTATACTATAAGTGTAACTAATATATTTGCATATTTCCACGGTAAAATGTGAAAATAATCTCAAAACCATAATTAAGTAAAGACATTTGTCCTAATTCAGTCATCATAATTATTCTCAAAAATTATTCAGACCCATTGTGATATCTACCAGTCCGAATTTTGGATATTGAAGGAAACTTGAAATTATGTAGGCTAATTTTGGCGGGAAATGGGTATCTTGAAATATAAATATCATTAAATAGGCATTTAACCTTCAGACTCTAATTTTTGTAATAAAATTGGAAAATAGTAAGTGGTACTCATTGCTATTTGAGCCTGAAACAAAATCCTTGATCTAGGGTATCTCCGGACTGTATAATAAGAAATGCACTAAACGGGCAACATTTTTACCATTTAGCAATCGCTGTGGTATCTGTGACATTGTTGTCTTGAACTTCTCTCAAAAGAAAGCATAGTAAAACAGAATTGCCAGTTGATAAACTGTTGATATATGTGAATTATTTAAAACTACGAAATGATTGTTTTACCATTTTTTTAGAGAATGCCTTTTTGATTTCCTTCAAGTATCGCATTGCTGTTACCTGTTTTTGAGAAACGTTGTGATAACAAATAAGGTCGAATAAGTCAACACTGTGATGAAAAACAGAACTGCTTTGAAAGCAGTGCAAAGTACATGAAACAAACGTTTCTCTTGTATGTTCTGAAGTAACAAATCCCTTGATGTTGAATTCGTACATCATACATTACATACTCCTGTTAAAATTCCAGACTGTTGCCCTCCAAATTCAACTGCTTTCATAATAAAGCAGAGGAAAAAATAATTGGTACCCATGCGTATGCAAGTATATTCATTTACTGAAAGCGTATTTTGCATTACTCTTTCATTTGTCAATCATTAGGTTGGTTGAAATATTGCAAACAGCAATGTATATTCAGAAAGTGCAATCCTAATTTTTAAACTCCTTAATCAAACAAAACTAACTTCGGTTTTCCAATCCTAGCAATCATTCATAACAATCGCCACAACACCCTCACAATCCATCACGTTCTCCTTGCTTGCCCCTTGTACAACCTTCCCAGAGCTTTCCTCGCTCCCCACAACTCAATTGCTGAGTTCTTCCAGGAAAATCCTCCATATAAAATGATCTCCTTCCTTCATCATGCCTCCCTCTACAACCATATTTAATTCTCCTCTTCCACACCCTCTCTACTTTGTTTTTGTTTCACCCATGCACCTCCTCTCCCGATTCCAGCTTTCTGGCCTTTTGTTCTTTAATTTCTCTCATTCTCCCCCTGTTTCCTTTCCTTCCTACCTCTAGAATGATCTGACCTCTCAGGCACAATTTGACTCTCGTTGTCGTGGTGCCGCTAAGACCTCATCAAACAAACAATCTAACCCTCTCTTCCGTGACAGTAATGTATTCATCATCTTTGAAGTATAGTAAACTACTACACCCTAATCTTTGTATTCAACTACTTTCATGATAATCTACAACGTAACTTCTCAATTTTTTTGCTGCCAAGTAGTTATGTTCATAATTACAAGACCCGCCATGCTAAATTACTTTAAATTCCCCGTTTGTCTCTAAAACGTTGTCATTATTATGTCAAATACTCTGCTATTACAAATTGGAATTCCCTACCCACTTCATTCAATTCTACCAGAAGCTTATCTTCATTCAAACGTAAAATTAAACATTACCATCTTTGTAATAGATTCCTGTAAGTTTTTATATAATTTTTTTATGTATCATCGGGCATAGCCTATGTAATATTTTCTTTTCTATTCCCTTTTTTGTAACACTTTCTTTTTAACACTTGTGATATGTTTCTGTGCATCTGTGTAAACGGGTCACCTCTTTTACAAGTTCTTTTGAGCTTTTCGAGGATCCCCTCATCTATAAAGCCATATCTGTATATATTTGAATTCTATTAATAGTAGACAATGGTTGAAATAAAAAACGTTGTACAAAAAATAACTTCTTTTACAAAAAACATGTTGTGGTAATCTTCATGAATTTTGTACATCTTACCCTTTTTCGCATGTCCTTTAGATACACGTCTATTTGTATCTGTAAACAAACATTATTCACAATTAAACTTTTAATATTTTAGAGACGCATTAGTTGCAATTAGCACCAATTTATTCATAAATTATTAGAAGGAAAGGTATCGTCCCATGAATATATTCAGAAGTGACCGCCACCATGCTGGAAACGTCACTTCCGGTTTTCAATTCCCTTATCGATAGCGAAAAATCTGCGATGTTATTGATCTCACATCCGTCGGCGGACCGAATATTGACTAATCTAATTGGGGCCTTCATGTGTTATCGAGAGCATCACAGATTTTTTGCAATTAGTAAGGACACTTGACAGTCGGAAGTGACGTTACTAGTACAATGGCGTTCACTTCCGAATTTATTTATGGGACGATACCTTTCTGTTATAGTAAGTATCTAACAACCGGAATTTTCTCTTAAACTAGTGATTTATGTCCTTAACATCTGGTATTGTCATGCAACTGCTGGACATTTGTAATAACAATAAGTGATATGTAATACTAACCTCCTAACTCTTTAGCTAGCACTCAAGTGTGCGGGAATGGGAACTGCTTGGACTATGATGAATAGTGATTACAGTCTTTAGTCTGTCAGTTATTGCATAGTTGTTTTTATTCTAAACAAGCTGAATATTTTTATTTTGGATGTTCGAGTTATTTAGATAGTGTATCAATTGCATTGTACCAACGGGTTAATGGCTTACTTAAGCATCTAAATATCCAGGGTACTTACGTTTGAAGAGAGTGTTGATGAAAGTTAGAATCGAGTTATATGCGTAACTCATTGTCACAATTTGTCAACGTTAAGCAAAACTAAAATACCTGATAAAGTTTCCGAGTTGCATCCTCAATACCCAAAATAAAGAAAGTGCGACTTTAAACATTATGTTATAATTTGGCAAAACCCAGGATACCAACCTTTTTGTAATTTAGTACATCCAACCTTATCTATGATTCTCAAACTCTTTGATTGCTTGTAAATGGGCATAAAAAAGTATATTGTTTGAGAATTTGGCGATGAATTCCAGATCATTCGTGATAGCGATACGGGTTTAAATATGGTCATCATATTAACCATGCTCTAAATACTGAAATAAAGTAAGCCCTTTTAAAGTGAAATTGACAGAAAATTAATCCAACTTAATAATGACGTAGGCCAAACGTGTAATGTTTGTGTTGTGCAGGGCCAAAGACCATTTTTCACATTTGCCTCTTGTGCCCCAGTTTTTGGATAAAAAGTCATTACCCAACCCCTCCCCTTCTCCATCCCACTTTTTGGATGAGAATTATGGCCCTGTTGTTGATGACAGTTTAAATTTATTGAATATTTCGTAAAAAAACTCTGGAATAATGCCGAATCTGCATTTCCGCTTTATATTACCTTAACTATAAGAGTATGCTTATTAACGAGTGAATTATAGCATTGCTTATTATCCGTATTTTACAATAGTTGGCTTAGAGGTGGTAGGAGGAGGGTTATATTGTTCGTTCAATAAACACGGATATTTTGTGAGTATATCTATCAGTGGCAACGACTAAAGCCAATCTAATATTGAAAATGATCGTACATATGTGCAGAAGTTCTTACTTTTCATATTTACATCTCTCGTCCTCTCTAGCTCCCACAAGGTTACCCTAGGTTACCCCCTAACCAGCAAACTCGATACCTGGGACTGTTCATTCCTGGTGAATATTCTTATTTTTGTAACGGGTTTTCAATCAAGATTTAGGATTGAGAAAGGTCATCAAATTATTTTATCATCATGTCTTTTGATTTCTATAATTTCAATTCTATTTATGAAATCTTTTAAAATTGTCCAACTTCTGATATTTCTTCGGACTAGTTTGTACCATTTACCTGTATTTGTATTTATTATAACTTTTTGAGCGTATGCACGGCAAGTCAAAACATCTGACTGTTGACAGAGAGGTAAGCAACACAAAAATGGAAGCGGTTTAGCTGTGACTGCCTTACATTTAATCCAGATAGCAGTTATTATAAACATCTTCTAAATGTCGTTCTGTCTAATAATGTAGAGCATTGACGTGTGGTGTTCGCATCGTAGACATGATTTTAATAGAGCCTGTTGTGAATACAGCGCGAAAAATTTATACCGTCAGAAAATCTAGTGCGAACGTTATCACATGTTGAATGTGTTAACATTCTAATTAGCAGTACATAGCGCTGTGTGTTGGGTTTTTCAGATTTGATCCAACCTATTATCTGCATGAACGCACACCTTATGCTTTTGCACACCACACCTTAGAGCTAATCCTTATGCTTTTCCCATGTCGGTAATTCTTATAGCCTGTTCATGCCGAATGCACATGAGGAAGATCCTATTTTGGAAATACTCAAAATAAAAATTCAAAAGCTGCCCCAAGTGAAGTTTCAGATATGCTTTATCATTATTTATAAACATGTACGAAAAAAGAATGATTCTGAGTTGCCCCTTTCCACACATGACAGCATGAAATGTTCTTGTTCTGAAAAGTCTGTAAAAGAATTTGATAAGCAATTTCTATAACTCAAATGAAGCTTATGTACAGATGTAACGAGGTGCATTGGCGCTGGTACCGGTTTTGATTCCCGCCGCAGGTGCTGCATTGTGTCCTTCAACAAAACACTTACTCTACTTACTCCAGTCCACTCAGCTACAAATGAGTACTCATTGGGTACTGACCACCGACGGGCTGGCGTCCTATCCATGGGGACGCATACGCTCTCATCCGCTTGTGCCGTTGAAACCGGGGATAAGCACCGACCCCATGACACTAATGGCTTGTATATTTAACTTTAACTATGTAATTAGAGATTCTTGTCTTTATAACCTTCAAAAGGTGAATATGTGGCGCTCGGATATGAATGCTGTTGTGACATGTAAATGAATAAATCATATATTGTAGTGCTCAATTTGTATGCTGTCTTTATTTCACATTATTTTCAATTGATGCAAAATAATTATCAATATTCATGTTCATGTAGTAGTTTCTTGTTATGATGTACTCATTTTAGAAATATGGCAAGATACATTGCTGTATTAAATGCCTTGCTATTTTGATTGTGTTAAAGCACACTCTCTGTTACTAGCTTCTTCGACAGACACGTTTTGTAATTTTATAACACTGAGATTAAACTTTATTCGTATTAAACTTTAAACATATACGTGGCAAGATTTACCTGTCCGCTCGACAGGTCACGCCAATAAATTGCAATTGCACTTTCCTTGTCTACCTGGTTGGAGGAGATAGGAAAACAAATTTAAGTACCTTTTCACATAGTTTATGCTTGATTTAAATTATTCCTCCTCAAAGATGTCACTTACAACTATATGCAAACAAACTGACGTAGCGTCAGTTAGAAAATGGATATATTCATAAAAACTCTATTTGAAGATAATGAATGGGTTTTCGTGATTTAGGTGATATTTAACAGAATATTTAGTAACCGGAGTAAATAACAATCTTCCTTGCCAGTTTCCATCTTATTCAGCGAAAGAATTTAGACACATTTAAGACGTGATGAAAAAACAGTTTTCGGTAGACTCTTATTACAATTGAAACGACAACGCCAAATAATGCAACATTGTATTCCAAAACGAATCAATCTTTATAACATTCGCTCAAACGTATAATTATTTTGCATCGTGATATGAATATGGTCCCTATAATTATGGCCTCGGTTTTGGGCTGAATGCCACTAAACTTTTGCGTGCTGTACAAATTGTGCATGCTTTATATATTTCATATACTGCCAACACATGATCGAATAAAGAAGTACCGTACTAGGAGCGGAAAACATAATGTATACATTAAGGAAAGCTTAGTATAATTCAAATTTGAATGGTATGTTCATCCTAGAGAGAATACAGTAACGCCACTTCAAGGTAGGAAAGCGATTACTGAGGTCCCTAGATTAATACGGTCTAAATTTTGTGATGATTGCCCCTGACGTTTTGCTTGCTGTACAACTTGTACATGCTTTATATATTTTATATCTCATCAAAAACAAAGATTACAAAAATGTGTATTTCTTTCTTCCTTTCCGCTGATATCTCTTGCTCTTCCTCCTATAAAACAAAAAAGAATCATGATCAACATCTAAAAAAGGTAACAAATGACGTTGAATTAACCAAACGACAGGTAAAAAGTTACACAAGTAAAAGGAGTGCTGCTAAAAAGAGTAACCTGTGTACTCTTTTCCTTAATTTAATAACTGCAAATTACAATGACTAAAAAGACTATTTTAGCAGCATGGATTTTATCCTCCCCTTATTGCTGAATCTGAACTTTTTATTCTATCTTGACACCACCTATCATGCATATGTTAATAACGAAATACATAACTTTAGTAGGCTTTTGATATTTTTGAAGCTGAACTTTTCTCCTTATGTATTGATGAGTATGTGTTTTATACCGATAATAACAGTATAAACACGAAAAAGTTTCCGATATGCATTTAAAGATGAATGGAAATTAGAAAGACATTTAAATCAAATTAATTCGGTTGCCTCTTCTATCTAAAAGATTCATTATAAACATGAATATGTAATAAAACAAAATGATACCAGCTGAAAAATAATCGATACAATATCATCGATAAAGTTAAATATGGTTTTCGTAAAGCTTTTTACTATGGTTGGTATCTCTGTATTTAGTCAGTACTTACCAATGCACCAGTGGAAGCGTTTTGTAAGCTACTAACGTACCGATCCATTGGTACCTATTTTAAAGAAAACGTAATTTATGAGTATCACGTTATAATAGTAATACACTTGTCAAGTCACAATTAATGTCAGCCACAAACAATCACATGACACATTGCCTAATCATGCTTTTTGTTGCAGATAATTCTGTACTTATTTATAAAGGTGGCCAGATAATTATCCCATGATGACAAATATAAAATATCAGTAAATCCCACTTCCTTTTGCTACTTCTGAATTTATGATTGAGCCAATATTTAAAAGAAATATTCCACTTTTTATTTTATTTATACATGCTTTTATTTCTTTCAATATTGCACCTTTAAATTATATCAATTAAATCTTTACCAGATTTTCCTGACATGCTTTCCAAAGTTCGTTCTGGTAGTCCTCCTGAGATATCTGTTTTTGTTAAATGCGAGAGGCAAAGTTCTTGTATCTATTTTTATTACAGCATTTCATGTTGTTTTAAAATTAGTATTGATGAAGACGATAGTTTGTGTTTTTTGGAGCAGTGATACATTTGCAATTCATATCATTTTTTTATGCATTTGAAAAACGTGAAAAGAAATTATATTTACCATTTTCTCAGAGTATAATTTTTCATGAAGTTTTTTCAAATATCCTTGCTCGGAAATCTGGTTAAGTAAACGCAGTGGCAATATTGATATTTTACATGGAAATGAATATATATAGAAAAGTATTTTTTATAACGGTCTTCCTATAAATGAATAGTACATCGATATATAAACAAAGCCTGGCATTTCGTTTTCAGGAATCACTTCATTGAAAGTTTATGAATAGTGATATTGCAGTCAATTATGGAATTAATCCTTCCTAATTTAACAGTTACAAATGATGAAAGTTAAAATTTCGATGAAGAAAAGTAAATGTTAAAGTCAGACTCTTCCATGAGCTGCATGTCTTTGGAAAGGATATATCAGCACGTTTTTAAAAACGAATTTAACCCAAAACGGCAATCTAGATTTTCGTTTTAACTTTAATCAGCGCAAAGTAAACAAAAATTATTTCTTTACCCGTGAAACGTAAAGTGCATAATGTAGGCTTTGCAGGTATTGAACTTTGTCAATCTGTAAACGATAAGAAAATAACGTATTGGATATGATTATGCCATACTTTTAATACCATGTAAAACCAAATAGGTAGTGACGTATATTAACTCATATTAAATAAGTAATAAATATATGTGCGGATATTCAACAACCTTGGAACAAGTAAATACGTAGTTCTTCCTTGTTAGGAATATTTTGTACCTCCGCGTCTATTAATAATGTAACGAAATTAAATAAAATATTTTTCCTCATGCTCTTAATTAGCCTATATCAACTATATATCAATTATATCAAATTATTGGTACACAATTTCCACTTTATTCTGAAAAAGTGTCAAGAATTGGAAAAAGGATGTTATAGCAGGTAAATTTCGTTGTATTATATTTCATTCACATAAAACCTAAAATTAGAAGAAACTGGTTGTTGAGTACGAAGTAAATATTTAATGCAACCACCCACTTCTGACACTCAATCTTTGTCAACTCTTACACATCATTTTGCATGTTATGGGCTTCACCTTCTTCATTATCAATAACAAATAGTGCCTATGCAAAGGAACGTCAGCGCAATATATCTAATTAAATTGAATACACTATGCAATATTGCAACATACGATTCCTATTGTAACAATTCAAAACTTAAACCATTTAAAGCATACCTTTTTTTTTGACCTTCAAATCAGTATTTATTTTGCTACAGAGCATAAAGTTTACGAAAACTGAATAAAAATATCATATCCAAGTACAGAATATACTTACTGGGTGTTTTTTAAAGGCATTATCCAATTCCTGGAAATAACGGGACTCAGAAATCTGTTAAAAGGAAATTAAATCGCATTGATTTATGAATGATTAAAGCGACAGAACCTCAGACACTGTGGTTAACATACATTTGTCTATATCGGGGTAATAATGCAGCGTCATTTGTAAATGTTATACACGGTATTATCAGTATAATATACAGCATCAGTTATAAAATATCCAATTATTTATTAATACATAAACACATATTTTACTTGAAATTAATGTTCTTCTTACTTGCCATGTACTTTAAAAATGTATGCAGAGGCTTACATCGATACGTAAAACTGTTATGTGTGTAGTATATATTAATGTCGTTTCGATATGACTTGTGCAACTAAAAACACAATTGTTTGAATACATTACAAACTTTTCAAACGTCTTGAAAAAGTTGACATAAAATGCTGATCCTTAATGACTATCTGATTTTCTCCCACCACTTCCTCTTTAACAACAACTATGCAGCAGATGATGGAAACGATGGTAATTTTGTAAGTATACTTGTTTTATTCTTCAATTTTTCTAAATGAAAATTTCAATATTTAAGCACCAAAGGTTGTAAGTGATTATACCTTCTTGACGTAGAGAGCAAGATGCAGCCTGTCCAAAAACTGCGTCGATGATATCTGTTGTGGGGGTAAAAAAATGAACGGCTTTTATCACAATATTTGCAGCTGAATATGTACCTCCATCTATTCGTTGGCTATGTATACGGGTATGATCAGATCAACGAAACAATTAGAACTATTTATTCTATTTGAAAAAAATCAATCATTACATTATTTACCAAATATTCCATATAACTTAAACCAGGAAGCTGTAAACGATATTAATTTGTATTGTGACATGAGTGTATGCCACATCACCAAGGTATTGAAGAAAAAACAAGTGCACAGGGGTGTCACTAAGGTCCGACGAAATGGGGGAGGGGACTGGCATTTCAACCGATAAAATTATATAATTGTCCCGACAGAAAGTCTTAGTTTGCTGAATGGTATAACCAGAGTCATAGAACTTTAGGGCAAGCTGCACCTCTGAGAAGATTTCACCTGCCGGTCGCATACTTTCTGCCCGGCTGGGAGGTAAAAATGGGAAATTCTTACCATAAAATTGAAAACAATTGGTGCAATTGAGCAAACATTTGCTCAAATTATTGGAAATAGTGGTTAAATTTGGCTAAAATTTCCGGGAAATTAAGCAGCAAAATTCCTGGAAATTGAAGCAAATTTCCCGAAAGAAATAAGAAAGGTTTCCAAAAATGAGGGCGATTTCCAGACAATTAAAGGAAAGTTAGCAGCAACGTTTTATGGAAATTTAATTTATAGCAATGGAATTTTTCGGATCGTAACCAGGAAATTTTTGGAGTTTGGTAAAAACCTTGAAGATTATTGGTCCCATGCATTTCAAGTTCCACCGTGCCACTGGACGTACTATGTATGCTCTGTAAGCCACTTGATGCAAGCAGAGCACCATCCAAGCTTATTTTGCTTTCCAAAAGTAGCGTGTGTATTGTGTTACGTTTGGTAATCATATTTAATCCATAAAGACCAAATGTCACCTTATCGTTCATACTATGGACGGATAAAATGCCGCAATCCGCTTAAACAAGAATTGAGGGTGACTAAAGGGCGGATCTTGAAATGCAAACATGAATATTTTTGGTCCATAATTAAAGAGTTTTGGTCCAAAATTAAGGGTTTCTGTTAGAAACTGGAAGAGCTTCGGTCCAAATTAACAATAGTTCAGTCGATACAACATTTGCAGCCGAACCCTGTTGAATTAAGACTGATCACTAATTTATCTCTGTTCAAGAGAAAACTTAAAGCACACATGTTTTGTAGATCATATCCAAATTTGTCATAACTGTTTCTTACTGTAAAGCGCCTTTGTTGTACATTGTTGTATTTTTGGGGCGCTATACAAATGTTAAACTTTGAACTTTGAACTTTTGATACGAATAAAAAGTGCCAACATCTGTTATAAAGTGATATAATGTAACTGACGTCTAATATCAAGAAAATATGTTTCAAGAAACCAAAATAATTTGTGAATAATATGAATAAAACAGAAACAATTTCACAAACGAAATTGGTCGAACTCAGATCACTCCATTAGAAAATTATCTCTACAAAATATGCATCTGACTGTATGATATAATGAGAGACTAGACCTCCAGCCGTAAGGATAGGCCTACACTACAAACCTTTTCCGACAAATTATTCGGAAAATCAGTTCCGATTGAAGGGAGTTTTACAAGTTTACTTTCGAACGAAGCTCCTAATTCCTTCCGGAACAATAATTTATCAGACAGACGACAACCTGGATCCCCCCCCCCCCTCCCTTTTCCCGCCCGTGGTGACGCCCCGGTATCTAACTTAAGTTAAATCATCCAAACGGTCATTTGATTATGATTGGTTTTGCACTTTGTAAAACCGTTTTGCAGAGTTTAAGTTTGATAAAAGATCTTTCATTTTTGCCTACTCTAACATACAATTCAACACAACCAGTTCTGATTACACGGAGTTTTGTTGTAGAATAATGATACCTGATGAATTCCTTCCCGACAAACCGGACGTACAATAACCTACACAACAGGCGACAATCTGGGAGGAACATCTCCCCGACGTGACGTACTTTATATTATTTGAACCGACAAACGGCATGATTTTCCCGACGGCAAATCATTTCTAGGGAGTGATGCACCCCCTCATGATGACGCCCCTGCATGTGCATTTCTTGTGCTCAGTTTTCTCTGTTTCAGTTGAAAAAATACCCAGGTACTTCCACTATGTGGTATTTTACAATACGATGTAATATAAGCTTGGGAAAAGGATTAGCAAAACATTTAGAAATACAATAACCAATTCAATTTCTAAAAGAATGCAATAATGAACTATTGCCTAATAAAAACCAAGAAAGCACATGCAAACTACATATAAACTAATATAGTAGGTAGCTAATTTTTAAACACTTGAGGATTTTTGTATAACTTTTTTTTCAAAACCAAATAGAGAGCAGAAATAAGACACCAGGAGAAAAACAGAAACATACGAATAACGCTTAACAAAGAAAGGCAAAAGCAGGAAAAACCAAAAAGGCATCATAGCAATTGCTTCTGGTCAGTTGGTGCAAAGACATTTCTCAACCTAAACATGTGCATTATTATATTAAACGGAACAAAAATTACCATTTTTTCAGAAAAGGAACGGCACAACTCCTTCATAAATGTATCCTCCTGCATATTTTAAATAAAGGAAGAAGGAAAAAGATGTAATATTTGAGATTTTCTCTCCAAAACTTTACATCAACCGACTAAGTCTTCATATTCTGTCTTCAGATCGAAAAAATATAAAACACCGTTCGGATCACAACTGAATACAATTTTTCACATGTAGTAAAATTAGGGTTTCCAAAATGTTCTTTCAAGCATGGTACGCACAAATTTATTATCAAAATGCTATACTTCTAATATATTTTCGTTGGATCTTATTTTTTGTCTTACCTCCTTTTTGAACTTTTTGTCAAGTTCCAATTCGTTTTCCTGTAGCGAAAAGATTTTTCTTTTTAAAGAACATTTACAAAATAAACCATCTTATATTCATTGAAATAGTGCAAAATTTAGACGATTGATATATGATAAATTTATATGACTAGCATACGTCAGGTAGAGGAGCAGTGATTATGTGAATTGGTACCCCACATTGCTTATTAAAATCACGGAGTTGAAATAACAACTTCCTATTCAAATCAATTGGGTATCAGTCATTGTGGAATTTTGACCTTATGAATGTAATATTTAAAAGTAGATAAAGCACCAAAATTTACATAAAATGTTTTTTCCAAAGCGCTGTAAAATAAAGTTTTCAAATATAAAATTCATCAAAGGTAGAAATATAAATATAAGGTCATAAGACATACAAATCAATGAAGATATAGACGATAAATTTTAATGTGGTACTAAGTAAAAATTATCACAATGGGAAATAATCAAAAGTAAAATATACAAATCTATACTTCAAACAGTGAAAATAAGTCTTAAGCCTTTTCTTGAACAAGGGAAGTGTAGGACTGGCCCGAATTTCGGATGGGAGACTGTTCCAGAATTTAAGGGCAGAGTGACAAAATGCCCATTCACCAAGTTTCGAATAAACTCTGAGAACTAATAGGTTACCTCGGTGAACAGATTGAGTATTGTATGTGTTATTCCTTACTTGTACAAGATCCTTAATATAAACGGTAAATTGCGCTTTCAAAGCATTAAAAGTAATTGTTGAAATTTTAAACTTAATGCGGTATGAAATTGACAACCAATGAACTTCCTTGAGAAGCACCGTGACATGAGAGAACTTGGATGTGTTAAATAGTACTCTGACAACTGAGTTTTGAACACGTTGAAGTTTACTCAAGAGATATAAAAGCAGACCCATATACAATGAATTCGCATAGTCAAGATTGCTCTTGACTAAATAATGATTAAGTGTGTGGCTCGATTGAAAAAATATAATTACGCACCTTACGGATTCTACTCTATAAGTTGCTCAAAAGTAGTTCTGCATTTCTAATCGATTTGACTTCTAATATACATATTACTATCAAAAAGTAACACTTTAGGTACTTAACCTGTTAAGAACGACACTTTAGCATCGCTGACCAATAGGTGATCAAACTGAAACTTGGATAGTTGATAATTGGACCCAAGAACAATGATTTCTGTTTTAGCGTCATTCCTGTTTAGTATGTTTTCAATCATCCAGACTTTAATGTCGGATAGGCAAGCTTCCGTGCCAGAAATAACATCAGACTGGGAAATGGAGCCATTGCACTGAATGCTAAATAAAGTGCATGGTCGTCGGCATAGCCCATACACCGAGGCATACGTTTACATATTATGCCAGTGATGGAGCTAGCATAAGCAGAATATAGAATCGGCTGACACATGACCCCTGGGGGACACCACAATTTATATGACGACTTTCAGAGGAAACATTGTTTATAACTACTTTGGAATGTCTATCATGTATAAGTGAGTTAAACCAATCAAACAGTCAAATGAAGTACCGGTTATACCAAACTTATTCATTAAAACATCAAGCAATATGCGATGGTCTACCGAATCAAAAGCAGAACTCAAATTGATAGGAACCATTATCACAGTTTCATGTTTATCTCATATTTTAATGTGTTGTCTTCTGAACTGGTTTCCTGTACTAAAAACATAGAAAAAAAGTTGACAATTGAAGGACTTGCTGACCTTATCGCCTCTACCACACATAATTTGTGAAATGATCAAATGTTTTTCCAAGAAATATGACATCAAACGGATCATTTCATATCAATTGATTGACCTCTGACATTTAACCTATAAATGACATGTCCCATTATGTGCGAGACACAATTTCACCACATCACATTCCACCAAGTAACATTACCCACCAAGTGCCGACCCAATACCTCTTACGGTTTTCCCAGGAAGCGCGACACAAAATGTACTATTATAATCAATTATTTGACCTCTGACCTTACGAAATTTTAAGTGAGATATCCCGTTACATGAGATATTCCATAGCTCTGCATTCCCTTCCACCAACCTACCAACTAAAAAACTCCAACAAGCAACCAATGATGAATACAATAGCAATTATGGTTTTCCAATGAAAGGCAACACATCTACCATTACTATTTGACCTATAACCTTTAGGCGACATGTCATATCCTTCCCAAGACACAAATTGTCATCATCTTCTATTAACCCACCAAGTAGCAACCAATTGCACTTGCGGTATTTGCATAACACGAGACCAACCCAAATTTACCATTTTAAATCAAGTATTTGATCTCTGACCTTTAAATGACCTGTCCCATTTTGTGCGGGACATAACCCTACATCGCCTTCCACCAGCCCAACAAGTACCAACCGAATATCATTTAGGACTATCCCTGAAAGCGCAACACAAAATTTACCATCTTTAATTCAATTATTTGACCTCTGACCTTTAAGCGACATATCACATTATGTGTTGGACATAACCTTACTTCACCCTCCACAACCCGCCAAGTAACAAACCCAGGACACCATCCATAGA
>JAIGNY010000284.1:0-12500 GCA_020152595.1 Chiridota heheva | reverse complement strand
ATTTCGCTTGGGAGGGTGTCGAGGAAGTTTCCATTCGAACCGAGGTGGTAATTATATCTGCAAAACAAAAACAAAACAAACATTTGGTACACAAAAATCATATGTAGATTATTTAATTAGAGTACTGCAAGGCCAAATTAGAGGTACAACTTTCATATCAATTAATTGATACACAAAGAAAGTATACAAAATCTCTAAATCGGATACAGCAGGGAGAATATCCATGATGAAAGATTCCATGACAAATTATATTATACATCAATTGTAAAAGTCTGTTTGATTTTTTCAATGCTATAGATTTATTTTTCATATCCATTATTATTATTGCATTGCTTTTAAACGAAATTACTGCCATTACTCTCAAACACAAACATATCAGGTGCTCTGGAAAAAATGTAGACGAAGGTTCGGTATCGTTGCTGCGTTGCACATTAACTGACTGATATACTTCCATTGTCCATAGGGATTCGAGAGAAAGGGAGTATAAACAAGGACCTCTCTTAGTATAAAGAAGCTAAATCTTTTCTTTAATCTTGGGGACAAAATGTTTCGTATCATTTTAGGTCTACTAGTTTCCCTATTTTCATATTCATAGAAAACTTTGTTAAACTTTGTGATCAACAACCCTCCTGATAGCAGTCAATAGCTCTTCTTTTTCAGAAAGAACTGGCTAAAGCCGTAATATCAATATGAATTGCTGCATTGTAGTGTATGACGGTATAGTTACAGACGAACATAATTGTCACTATTTACAGTAAATGATAATGATGCAATTCATCGGCTGACAACTATTATTTTGCTTAGCAAATTAAAATACATACCCTTACAATAATATTGTAAGCCATGCCTGGAATACGAGACATAGAGGAATCTGGGCACTTCACTTGCCATAGTGTCCCAATTATACAAATTATATAATTTTGTCTATATTCTTGTTTTTTTTATGTGTTTACGTACTCTGTTGAGAAAAATACTAATTTCTTATCTGCGTGATGAACCCCACGGAAGTGTCCATTTTAGTAGTAATATGGTGGTGGACCCCACCCCCTCCTCCCCTCCATGAGTGCAAATCTGTTCTAAAAATGAGAAAACCATATACTCCTCCCTATGCCACTCCTTCTCTTCAAGGAATTACCTTGTACTCCTTGTTCTGTCGAGCCGTCCTATATCATAGGAGCATCTTAAAGAGAGTAGAGTGGCCAACACCCCAGACTATACGCCCCAAACACAGAAAAGGAGGATCATTCTCCGCAAAAAGGCCTAGGAGAGACAGATCTGCTCCAACTTAGCCCTATACTTAGACTGTTTGTGTCATACAGCTGTACAGTAGAAAATATAAATACAGGGCAGAGGATTTTCTTTTGTAAAGGTTCTCTTATGTATACATCTGTTATCGATGTGTGTTTTTGAAAGCATAACTTGATGGCGTATAGGGATTCACCTCAGGCAGTCAGGTGATTTTGGTCTGTGGACAGGTGCAAGCTAGTTTGAAATAATCATATTATATTCCCCTCAAAAATGAAGCATTTTGCAACGTTTTTCATATACAAATGTGTGATGTTTGAACGGGCAGTGTAAATCATCTGCTCGATTGGGTGAATCTCCGTTATTTTCCTAACCAAGGTGAAATGTTCATCAAAACAAAATGTCAATAATTACATCAACATTCGTACATGGACATAGGTATCTTTATAGACTGTCTAAGCTTTGTGAAACTCTTTCTTATAATTACAAAAACTTGAATGATTCAAAAAAAGACAGCACTTTTATGTAAAGGCTCCACCACTCATTTTATACAAGGAACCGTTTACCCGCCCGCCCCCTCTCCCCCTCCCTGACCTGACTGGCGGCGTCTGGAACATGATCAGTATACTCGTCATGCAAGGAGACCTGAGGCGTGTACATGGAGCTCAGCCTAGGAATTATGCAGGTTTTGTAGGGATCACTTGGGAGTTCGCATGGAGCTTTTGCAGGGAGTACTGGGAGTTTAAAAGGAGCACTGGGGAGATTAAAGGAGCATATGCAGGGAGCGAGTCATGAACACAGCATGTATAGTAATTGGTGAGATGCGGGTGGTCACAAAACAGCGTGTCACATGCAAAAGTATCATGCACGCATCAAGCAAAGAATTATCTTTTTTTTTTAATTGGATGGGTGGGTCGCTCATGACTCAGTAAACCATTTGATGACCAAATGAGTGCTGAAACGGTGGTTGCAGGCCACCAATTTTGGAGAAATGGTTTGTAGGATAGCCCTCACCCCTTCCTCGGAGTTTACTTTGTAATTGTTCTTTGCATCCAGTGTCTTCAGTTAGGAATCTGGGTGTACTTTTGGATAACAATTTAACAATGCACCAGCACGTGCAATCAGTGATCAAGACATGCTATTTTCATATACGTTCTATTGGTAAGATAAGAAATTTTATAACTGATGATGCTTGCCGTATTTTAGTTCATGCTTTTATAACTTCTAGATTAGATTATTGTAATTCTCTTTTGTATGGTGTAAATATTACCACATTACAGAAACTCCAACGGTTCAAAATTGTGCAGCCCGTTTAATTACTAGAACTCCCCGGCATGACCACATTACACCCATTCTTAGACAACTCCACTGGCTTCCTGTATGTTACAGACCTACTTTCAAAATACTGCTCTTTGCTTATAAATCTCTAAATGGTCTCGCCCTGCCTACCTGGCTGATGAACTTACCCTTTATAATCCGCCTCGTAATCTTAGATCACAAAATAAATATTTACTTGTTGTTCCCAAAACCAACACTGCCCGTTACTCAGATAGAATTTTTAGTCACTCTGCTGCTACTCTCTGGAACAATTTGCCCGTTTTCATAAATGTGCCCTGATGTCAAAACTTTCAAGAAATTCCTCAAAACTCACTTGTTTGTGGCTGCTTTTGACTCATAGCTATTTTCAGTTCTTTTGATTGTTTTTTACTTGTAAGTTCTACTTTTTGTACATTACCAGTTTTATACCTTTCTACCTCGCTTTTTACTGCTTTTATAGTTTGTATATACCTTTTTATACTGTTTAGGCCCTTGTATCGGTTATTAAGGTTTTTATATTGTTAAGGCCCTAGTATCGTTTGACTGTATTTAAGCTTTTAATGTGTCTTTCATGTTTTGTCTTTTGTAAAGCGCCAAGAGCCTTTTTTGGATTTGGCGCTGTAGAAGTTGTGAATAATAATAATAATAATAATACTTTATAAAAACGTGAGGATATACCTGCCCATGCATGACGTCATCAGTCATGATCAAATAATTCTGACGTTGCCATGACATATCTCCCAAAACAAACAAATAATACCATGCATCCCCACTGCTAAAACAATTACACTGGCTACCTGTGAAGGAGTCAATATTTTATAAGGCTATGCTTTATTGTACCCCCCCCCCCCTCAACCCCCGTCGCTACCACGCACCATGCCCCTGGTTCGGAAGGCAAGTATTTATGATCCTATCGATTGGAATAATAATAATACTTTTTATCAAGAGATTTTTGCTACTCCAATTTTCAGAGTGTGTAGAATATTGGTGCTTCACATGCTGTTCCAACTTGTATTTCATATTTGACGCTCGCTTTATCAAGAAGTTTTCGATAAAAATAATTGTAATCACCTGCAGGCTTTTGTACTCACCTTGTCTTTTAACAAGTGTTGAATCATTCCCTGTTTGATGGTTGGTTGAGACAATTATAGTATATAGACCCTCTTGTGATTCAGGATGAAACAAAACAAGTGATCCATTGTCTTTTATATCAAAGTTATATGGATCAGGAATTACTGTAATTCCTGCTTCTTTTTTGCCGATAAATTCATCCGTGTCTTTCAACCAAATTAATATTGAATTGGAGGTCAGGTTATATTCACAAGAAATCATTATTCGGTGAAAGTCGTCAACGAATGTTTCGAACTGTGGACATTTTACACTCGTTCTCTGAGAATTTGAATCTGTCGGAGAAAAAGACTAGATGTCAAAAATTAGACGAATGTATTCATAGCATAATTGTTGTCGTTGTCATATTCTTTAAAAAGGTGTAGACAGTGTGATGCCTTTGTCTCTGTCTGTGCTGTCGTTGTCATTTGGTATTCGCATGATTTTTGGAAGAAAATTGTCCGAAAATGAAGGAAATTTCCCGAAAATGGAAAATACTGTTCTGAAAATCGAAGAATATTACCCGGAAACTTTAAATGATGAAACGTTTCTGCAAAGTGAGGGAAAACAAAAAAGTGTGTTTTTAAAACAATTTTTTTATCAAAATCCTTCATTTTCGTGAAATTTCCTTTTTTTATTTGATTTTTGTGCAATTTATTTTGGAAAATTGCTTCAATTTTCGAAAAGTTCTCTTCAGTTTTATTTTGCTTCAATTTTCGTGCAGTTTCATTCATTTTCGGGAATTTTTTATCAATTTCTTTTATTTTCGTGAAATTTAAGTGCGAAACGTGTAGAAATTTAATTACCGCTTAAGAAAGCTTAGATATTAAATAATCAGATTCTAGCAGTGGCGTAGCCAGAGGGGGGCGAATATTTTAATCCATCGGTTCAGATTGGTGCCGTCGGTTCAGCAAGCTTTGACATTCCAGGTGCTTATTATGTTTTTAGATTACAAAAGGGCACTATCTCAGAAAAAGGTTCTTCGGTAATAATATTTTAAACATTTGTGCTACTTTGTATCTAAATACATGAACTAAGACACACAGAGAGAGAGGGAGAGAGAGGAGGAGAGGGAAAGGTGGGTGTCGGAGTGCACGTGATACAGAACAGGCTCATTTTAAAAGTTTGACAACATTTACACAAGTTTGTGGTCAATTATTAAAAACCTTTCTTTTCGACAACCCATATTTTTCAAAGAGTGACGATAAACCTAACCATGTACAAACGTAAACCATAAAACATTATGTTTCCACATTATGCGTTGTCATGATTTTGTGTTTTGTATATGGTGTATAATAGCTCTCTTTGACATGAATTTTGACTTGTATAATACACTTCTTAATATGCGTTGTGACGTACGTTTTTGTCCTTGAAATGACAATTTTGCGAGAGTTTCCAAGCAAGCAGAGTTTAGCCTGTGAGCACGATCGTAAAGTTGAAAAATGACATTATCTTGTTCCCAAAATTAGTTTTGGATACGCCCATTAAAAGGGGCGGATTCAAAGCAAAAGCTACTACTTCTAAAAATCTATTATACAAATATCAGAAGTTTGAATGTCATACTATGCAAACATGCATATGAGAATTTTTCCCTTTCCACCTCACCCAAAAAAAATGGTTCCAAAGGTCCATTTGGGGTCATGGTCTGGCTCATGGACTTCTAGTGAGATATTTCTGGTGTGACTCATTTTGTAATTGTTTGTATGTTGGCGTGTTCATGTGTTTCTTTGCATGATTTTCGTTCGGTTTATTCCGAATACGCCTTCATTTGGTCCTCTCTTGGAAGACGTTACAACACCATTACTGCTAATAGCTTGCTGATTTCTACGGTCTTCGTAACTCAAAATGATTACAAATCACATCGTTACAATCACATCGTTACATTTTTCAAAAGATTTTTTGTATCCTATTTGATTTTTCGTAAAATTTGTGTAGCTTACCAACCATTGTTTATTGCAGGACAATAGTCACACAAGATTTAGAATACAAAAATAATTTAACGCCTGAATAAAATTTAGAATAATTCAATAGGTAAATAATTGATAATAATAATTGGTAAATAATTAATAATTCAATTGATTTTCTTTAAAATACATTAACACTTGTTGAGAAAGTGAGAATGAGGGCTCCAACATTTTACAGTTCACCCACACTGGTCAGTTCTACACAAATGAGAAGCTTGAATATCTCTTAACGGAATAAGATATTAAAATAATTTTTGTCACTGTTTTGTTTCTTTTAATTCCCTCTCCTTGAGATGAACTCACATACTGCACTATATCCTTTAAATGAATTATTTTAACATAGAGCGCTCCATTTTCTTCACTTACCACCGCGAGACATAATCGCAATATATGACAGAACAATTATCTTGATGTGTACCTGAAATAGAAGAAGATAAAAAAAAATGTTCACTGAGTTTTCAAAATGATTGGATGTAAAAAACGTAGGGTATTCAATGGGCACGTGGGCTATTACCACCACGAACCTTTTTTGGCGGGGCCTGCCAAGTTGAAATCGTACTTCATGATATTAATGAGGCTCACTCATTGTCGAATAGCAGAGAGGTGCAATATCTTACCATCAATTAACCAATGACCCCCTGCAGCCGCCATGAAGGTGATCGAAAATGCCTTTACTCTAAAGATGTTTGCGGGATGTTGGCCAAAAAAAAAGAATAATATAGATTGAAATCATTAAAGCATTAGATTGGAACACTGAAAGTACAGATATCAGATGATTTAATAAGCTTAATGAAATCTGTTTCAATTTTGAGCAATTTTTGGACAGTTTTTTTTTATTTGGAGGAATTTTGTTTCAATTTTCGGGGAATTTGCTACTTTTACGGGAAATTTTCGTCAATATTCGGGAAATGTCTTTCATTTTCGTTCAATTTTCGAAAAATATCCTTCGATTTGGGGAAATTTTCTTCAACAGGCCTATCTAGGAAATGTTGTCAAATTTTGTATAACTTACCTTGTGACAATTTTTTTCTTTAATTTTACCTAAATTTTCTTTAGTGTTACCTAATTTTCTTTAGTTTAGCCTAAGTTTACAAAAAGATGTGCTAATTTCCCAATTTTACCTCCCAATCGGGAGGAAAATATTCAACCGGAGAAAGTGAAATCCTCCCCTTCTTAAATCACTCTAAAAAAGCCCGTGTCAAATATTTGACTAGTTTTCCGGTTCATTCTAATCTGAATTGAAACGGTTTATTCTAAACAGTCGTCCGGGTCGAATTTGAACTGTTTCTGTTCAAATGGAGAATGCCTTGCAAATATCTGATCCGTCACAAGTTCCCTAGTCAAATTGTGATCCTGTAATCTGTTCAAACCAATGCCAGAGAGCGTGACGTCATTCGCCCTATAATACGTATAGGCCGAAGGCCGAGAGTCGAAACTCCTATACCTCAGTGCGTGATACTTTTTGGTTCGTCCTCCACCAATATTTGTTCCAAGTGAGGGAAGTAGATATGTCGGTACATTTAAAATTGGAGTCAATGAAAAATAGGCAAACTGCAAATTTAACCCAGAATATAATAATTGAAATTCTTTACTTTCAAAAATTAATTATATTTATATTAGTTTTAATCATAACTTGTCTTTCTAACCTAGATTAACGTTCAATTTATTTCTAACAAGAACACAAAAGCAACGATTTTTTTTTACAGTACACGCATGACGTCAATACTTTAACGCAGCGTTAGATTGTAGACAGGCATGTATCGCACCTACTAACTTAAGCCTAACTGATAAGTACATTTTAAGAAAAATACTACGCGAACAACTTTTCTGATAAGGGATAAATTATTAAAACTAGTAGATGTCTTGAACAATTTCGGTAAACCTAAAATGATGTGTTATCTTAATTGTGCCACTTGTTGTTGAACAGTCTCAAGCTAGCTAACGCCGTTAGTTTAGTACACCATTAGTTTAACCTTAACTGACCGACGTAAACGCTGACAAATATGGGCAATAATTTTAGTTTTATTTGAACAAGAATAAGTTGCTTATCAAATCTGATTTTATTCAGACAGGTATGCAGCGATTGATTCCTTTCAAAAAGCGTCGCCGGAGTAATCATGGGTCATAATGTTGCCTAGCCAGGCTACAGTAACGTTAGTGTAATTTAGGCCTACATTGTGTGAAACCACTTGCAATTTGGTAGCATAACGTTAGGGCTATGTACATTACCATTTTCGAGGTCGGAGAGACGTAACCGTGCACGGGCTCAGTACGGTTTTGCTAAGTTGGAGGGGAAAATTTATCATTACAGTCAATGAGATATATGAATACTCTTGCTTTAGCCAGTCAGCGAAAACTATTGGTACTCATATATGTTGGAAACTATTATCTAATACACAACATTTGTGAAGAAAAATAAAATCTGTCCAGTATTTGTTGAAAAAAGACAAAAAATAGGTTTTTCTCTTATTGACGGCAATGATAACTGACTGTTTGACTGAAGTTTGAGATCGTCAAAAAAGCATTGTTACGTCGCCGTGCACCACAACATTTCCGGATGTCCGACCTCCAGAATGGTATTGACTTGTAAATGTCTGTCATGATAAAAAGGTCATGCTTGAGACGCATCATTACTATTGTTAGCTAGGGTGGGGTGGGCATGAGACCAATAGGTCAGGTCTAATTAGTTTTTTAGTTGGTTATCAACAAAACACCCATCAAACAAAGTCTAAACAGACTGACCAACTGGCAGATAAGTGTGTATAAAACGAAG
This sequence comes from Chiridota heheva, assembly GCA_020152595.1. NCBI lineage: Eukaryota > Metazoa > Echinodermata > Holothuroidea > Apodida > Chiridotidae > Chiridota > Chiridota heheva. The sequence continues at coordinate 4,094 of JAIGNY010000284.1, read as the reverse complement.
TAAAAGTAATTTAAGTGCCAACATGTTTAGATAGGTAGAGATACAGTATATCAAATTGCTCACTTAATACTTTTATTTCTATTTAAATAAACTATTAAGTTTTCATTTTTATTCACATTTTTCTGTTCAACATCATTTACCAACAATTGCAAGCCCTAAATTCATCAAGTTTAACTTAAAAAATAATCATAAGACTCTTTGGAATAGGCCTATATGTTGTATTGCAGCCTGCATTTTTTATTCTATGTGTATTACTTATTAAAGTTGGTTTAATTTTGTTTGCAAAAGTTTCTCAAGCTCTCAAGTTGGGAAGATAAAAAAGCTCCACTTGAAAATTTTGCTTCATGCAATTTCTCTTCTCATTGATAGGCAATCTTTAGTTCTGCTCTCATTTGTTTTTGCTTTGGTATCCAATACTGCAATAGTATTCCAACTTTTATGTTGTATGATTGTTAAAAATCATTGACTGTACTACAGAGTACGAATATTTGTTGCAATGTAAATTAATTTTGTACCAAATATTAGTGAGCTGAATACCTGTATATCATTTTGTATTTCACAATACCCTGCCCAAATGTTTTCTGACTCCAGGCACATGTGTAACGATTTTTCTTGGCAGTGGAATGTACTATTATCAGGTTATGAGGATATGACATGGTATTTTTAGTGTACCCTTTTTATACATAAAAGTTTGTCTGCCTAACCAAAAAAAGACACAAACCCCAAATGAAAATTCAACATCAAAACCAGCAGACCAGGCTTTTATTTGCAGTTAACAGACATGAAAAATGACACTGTCTTCTACTAGGATTAACTCAGTTTAATATAGGTCACACTTTGCAACCATGGGGATCTATAGTTGTTAGACTGCATAGGAAGAACCTCAGATTTTGTTGATTTCTATTTCTTACTTAAAAACTCATATTGTAAAATAATAACATACTGTGGTATATCTATACCTACATCAACATCACTTCACAAAGTTTGCTGATTTCAGCTAAAGCTGTAGTGATAAGTGGAGGACTTATGGCAGTACGTTCATCCACAGAAGATGTATCATAAGGAAACTGTCAGGAATGTTTGTAAACTTGATTACCAGTTATTAAAGTTAAATTTATACAGGTGATTATTGCAGAAAATCAAAATTGTGATTTCAAAGCTTGTAAATTTGTTACCTCCACAATGAAGTCCCAATTCCTCTATCATGAATGTACATGAAAATTTATAGGAATGATTTTTGGAAGTTAATGGCAGAATAATATGTGTTGATCTGTTTTTAAAAACCTGAATTTACACACCATTTCATGTACCTGTACCAGTTATTTAAGTCAATTGGTGTATATTTCCTGTATCATTTACAAATCATTCTTTCTTTACCCTACACACAATTGAATTATTTAAGTGTTTAATGTGTTCCTTTCAACACCAGAAAGTTAATAGGTTCGAGATGGGCATGGCAAACTACCAATTCATTGGGTTAAACCACATAAACTGATAATAAGAGTTAAAAGCTTTTTCTGACAAAATGAGCCCAACTGTAACAATAAATGCATGTGTCATAGAGCTAGTGTGTGAGTTACTTGCCTTCACCTTATGTTTGGCATAAATAATGTTCCCTTCACAAATATCCAAATATGGGTTATTTCATTTCCAGTGTCCATGAATTCTTTGCCAAGTTTTGTTTAAATTCAAGCAGTGTACACAACAAATCACCAGGCGAATTAAGTAGGTTTGGGAAGCTAATTTGAAGCAAATTATAGCCTAAATTCTTGTTAATGTTAGTCAAGTTCTAACTTGCATGTAGTCTGGCAAGAATGTAGCTATTAGTCATATCCCACAATACATTTTTTGATATTACTGGTGGCGTTCGTGAGGCCGCAGACCAGTAAACAACAGCAATCCTTCAATGTCAGCATACAGAAACGGGTTAAAGTGAACGAAATTACGGCTAAATGATTCGAATCCATAACTAACAAGAATGTAGCCTTTTTGTAGGCCTACCGGCTAGGTCTGAATTTGAATGGGTTAAGTTGGCAACTTGAATTCTTCACCCTTTTTCATACTACCCGATAATCCCGAGCCTAAACTAGGCTTTAATAATAGGCCTAGATCCACCTTAAGTTAATATTACATTGTAAATCTCTAGGATTACAGATGTCTGACTGCGTACGCCTAGCTTTTATCAAATAAAAACAGGCAGACTGCAATTACTATGAAATCAGGGGTGCACAGGTGGCTAGGGCCGGCCCATCGCTAACGTTATTCGTTAAATAGGTGTTAGCTGACCTTCACCAAGGCTAGGGCCTTGGCGTAATGCATAACGGCTTTCGTGATAAGGTTAGGCATTAATTCCTTTAAAATGCTTTAACCTTTTAATCTGTCATGTTGAGACGTAAAACAATGAGTAATAAACGCATTGGCATCGTACCGTACCGTACCGGTATCGCGAAAAGTACCTGCACTGTGTGCATGGTTTGTCAATTTTTTTCGCACTTGATTCATGGATGACGTCAAAATCAAACTTGTTATATTAATGACTTATAAAATTATTGGTTTATTGAACTAAAAGTGTACAAAAAGTGACGATAAAATTAAATCGGGTGTAAAAAAAAATGTAATCAACAATTTCCCTAGAACATTTAATTTACACATTTCTTTGGTATGTTCTAATTTTGAAACGCTTGACTCTCTACTGCCCTCACTTGGAACCAACATGGGTGGGGTGACTTAAAAAAGTATCACGATTTTGTAACACTGTAGGTATCGGAGTTTCGACTCTCGGCCTTTCGGCCAATACGTAGTATAGGGCGAACGACGTCACGCTTTCTGCCAATACTGAAATCTCATTGGTCGGTGGTGACGTCATTTCTGTTTAAGCTGCAGTTAGCTGAATTTCGAAACTAGACTGGAAATACGCAAAGCGAGCTTCGACTTATTTTGTTGACGAAACATCGGGTGAATAGAAGTTAAAAGGTTTCAATGAAAATCCGCAAAGTTTTCAATGGTAAGAAGTCATAATTGTTGCCAATGTATTTACCATGAAATTGTGAACAGTTACGAGTCAGTTTACCGTTCGCTTCAAGTAGGCCTAGGCTTAACTGTGTTGGCCTATGACTTATTATATTATTTAACGTTAAATATGGCAATAAGGGCCTACGCCTAGATAACACCCACCTGAAGTTAGCCTCATATTCATATTCAGATTCAGAATACTGAAGTTAGCCTCATATTCATATTCAGATTCAGGTTGGGTGTAGCCTTATATTTAGAATTAGAGTTCAATTCCGACTCAGATTATTTGAAAAACATTATAGGTTATTCAAAACAATTAAAAAATGTATATGAAGAGTAAAACTTATAAAATTTACTAAAATGTTGATGTTTTTAGTTTGATAACATCACGGGGTCAGTATATAAAGGCCCAGTAGTTGCATGGGTCCATAAATTGATTTTTTTAAGGTTAAATTGTTCTGCTGCGCTCTTGCGTTATCTGCGGCGCCTAAACTAGCTTTGGTGCCGGGGTAGACTAACATGGGGGAGGTAGCCCATGAATATAGCTATCTTATATCGTATCACACATTCAGATTAAGACCGTGGAAGTCACCATAAAAAGGCCCAGTAGATGCATGGGTCCATAAATTGATTTTTTAACGTTAAATTGTTCTGCTGCGCTCTTGCGTTATCTGCGGCGCATAAACTAGCTTTGGTGCCGGGGTAGACTCACATGGGGGAGGTATCCCAGTCATATAGTTATCTTATATCGTATCACACATTAAGATTTAGACCGTCGGGGTCACCATATAAAGACTCAATAGATGTATGTCCCAAAAACTTATGTTTTAAAACAAAATATTCCACTTTTGCGCTCTTGGGTTATCTGCGGCGCCTAAACTAGCTTTGGTGCCGGTGTAGACTCACATGCGGGTGGTAGCCCAGTCCTATATTTATTCCATGACCTATCATATGTTAAGATTGAGACCGTCGGGGTCACCATATAAAGGTATAGTATGATGCATCAGTCTGTCGGCAAATCATCAGACCTGTCGGCAAAACTACACGGGTTGAGACTTCAGAAGCCAAAAAAATTATCAAAT
>JAIGNY010000283.1:0-90111 GCA_020152595.1 Chiridota heheva | reverse complement strand
GCATCCGCTGACGTGGCGCTAAATACTCATACATGGACTGGTTGTGGTTTGACAACATCTTAGCGAGGAACAAGGGAGCGGGTCCATCCAAAAGAAATCATGGTTGAGAGCATCATCTGCCGTCATGCGAGCTGTGGGATCCAACCAAAGCAGTTTATCGATCAAGTCCAGGGCGTACTGATCCTTCACATAACTCTTTAACCTATCTTTGACTTTTCTCTTCTGACCTTTGGGAAGTTCCATGGAATTAAAGAGTTCTAGATTCTCTACACTCGGCCAGACCTCTGGGGTGACTGACCCACACAAATGGCTGATGAGAGTGAGTTGATGCTGCTCAGTGTTACCTTGCATGATAGGACTCCTTGTCCACATCTCCGCCATGATACATCCCGCTCCCCAGATATCAATTGCTGAGGTGTAGTTTCTCTCTCCGAGCAAAAGCTCTGGAGGTCTGTACCATAATGTAACAACACGGTTTGTATAACGATTTGGCTGTCCAGGTTTGGTCAAACTGAAAGCCCTAGCGAGTCCAAAATCAGCTAATTTGAGCCTGCCATCTTTCGTTATCAAAATATTGGCAGCTTTCATGTCTCTGTGTAAGATTTTATTCTGGTGGATGAAGTACAGCCCATTCAGGAGTTGCTTGATTACTTCTTTGATTTCACCCAAAGAAAATTTCACATTTAGATTACTGAGAAGTCCGGCAAGATCATGTTCACAAAACTCAAATACAAGATAAATGCTTCCTTTGTAACGATTGTACTGAGATGCTGTGAAAAGATTAAAAGTAGAGAGACAACATGAACATTTTTGTAATGTTTATATACTGATATACACTGGGCAAGTGTGAAACCAGCAGAACCAGATGGCAGGGCAGTAGTTTCTGGGGGTACAGGGTCTTGTCCCCTACTTTTGGGCATTAATTAAAGATAAAACAATACTAGTTTTGGAGAAGACTGTCTCCCTACCTTATGGAGCAAAAGTATGGCTCCATTGAACCCACTTTGTTAAGAAGAATTACAGCCCTACAAGATGGGTGACGTCTTACAGATGGCCCATTAAAAATAATATCCCAATTTCAATATGGAGTTTTAAAACTTCAGTTATGGGTGACCAAAGTGTCACAATCTTTAACAATATGCCTGATTTGTGATGTATGATGGGTATTTGGGAGGACGGTTTCCTACAATTCTTTAAATCTCTCTCCTTCATTTTAGCCATGAAACCTAATGAGAATATCTCTGCAGGCTAGTGGTGATGCAGGGCATAAAAACAGTGGCAACTAACTGTGGTGCTCTTCATTGCAGAATTGTGGAAATAATATAATCAACAAACCATAGACATTCACCTATCGATCGCCAGCCTGGAGGCTGGCTCAATTTACATGTCAGGTAAGAAAACATACATTGAAGGGAGTTATTTTGCAAATAGCAGCCGGCAAACGCAGCCAACCAAGAAATAGTCAAGTATGCCCTGGGCCCGTACCATGCTGACACTTTGATGTTAAAAATAATGCATAATTACAACAACAACAACAAAAAACTATACAGTCAAGAACCCAACATGACTCTCACCAGAGCCTAGAGCAAGAATAAATAAGTAAATGACAAAGCCCCTAATAAAACAAACATAAACAACCCATAGTCAACGCTAGCGGTCATCAATGATATAATATGAATAAACTAGAACGGTAAACACTGTCATGGTTTGCATGCCCATGCAAATTGACACCCATATCATATGATCTGGCCAATTATAAAAATGGCATCTCACACTTAAGTCCCACATGGCATTCTATGTCCCACATGGCATCACACCCCATGTCCCACATGGCATCCCACCCCATGTCCCACATGGCATCCCACCCCATGTCCCACATGGCATCCCACCCCATGTCCCACATGGCATTCCACTCCATGTCCCACATGGCATCCCACCATGTCCCACATGGCATCCCACCATGTCCCACATGGCATCCCACCCATGTCCCACATGGCATCCTACCATGTCCCCATGTCCCATCCCATGCCCCACATGGCATTCCACCATATCCCCATGGCATCCCACCCCATGTCCCACATGACATCCCATGTCCCACATGGCATTCCATCATATGTCCCACAGGGTCCCATCCTATGACCCACATGGCATCCCACCCCATGTCCCACATGGCATCCCACCCCATGTCCCACATGGCATCCAACCCCATGTCCCACACAACATCCCATCCCATGGCATTCCACCATATCTCCCATGGCATCCCACCCCATGTCCCACATGGCATCCCACCCTATGTCCCACATGGCATCCCACTCCATGTCCCACATGGCATCCCACCCCATGTCCCACATGGCATCCCACTCCATGTCCCACATGGCATCCCACCCATGTCCCACATGGCATCCTACCCCATGTCCCACACATCCCATCCCATGTCCCACATGGCATTCCACCATATCTCCCACATGGCATCCCACCCCATGTCCCACATGACATCCCATGTCCCACATATTATTCCATCATATGTCCCACGGGCATCCCATCCTATGTCCCAAATGGCATCCCACCCCATGTCCCACATGGCATCCCACCCCATGTCCCACATGGCATCTCACCCCATGTCCCACATGGCATCCCACCCCATGTCCCACATGGCATCTCACCCCATGTCCCACATGGCATCCCACCCCATGGCATCCCACTCCATGTCCCACATGGCATCCCACCCCATGTCCCACATGGCATCCCACTCCATGTCCCACATAGCATACTACCCCATGTCCCACACGACATCCCATCCCATGTCCCACATGGCATCCCACTCCATGTCCCACATAGCATACTACCCCATGTCCCACATAGCATTCCATCATATGTCCCACAGGGCATCCCATCCTATGACCCACATGGCATCCCACCCCACGTCCCACATGGATGGAAGAGTTCTCAGTGGGGTCAAAAATGATATATAAAGTTGAACGTCGTCAACATAAATATTTGATATTGGAATACTATTTTAAATAGGCCATCTGTAAGACGTACTGGTGAAATCTTTGAAATGCAATAACTCCTAAATGGAGAAAGATGATAGCATGATATTTACACAAATTGTTTCTTTAATAGTCCTCTATCATATACATTCAAATTTGAAGGAGTATTCCTTTCAAACTATGCAATCACTTACCTCTTGTTCTACAAATCTCATCAAGGTGAACCACATTTTCATGTCTTAAAAGCTGAAGTATTCTTATTTCTCTCAAAGCTGTGATTGGGAAACTATGTAGAAGAAAAAAGATATCACTCCATTAGTAGCAATTGGGGCCAAAATGTTTTGTGGGGCACAATTTCAACAAAGTGGCATAGATCCATTTTTAACATTTTGGCACGTTAGCATGAAAAACAAAAATTTCTGCAGTATCATCTGTTGTAGCTCTATTGAGATATGATACCTGAACAAAATATCAAAACAGTCATTATTCCCTTCAGAATTAAAGTTTTGCCCTCACTTATCTAATTTTATACATTTGTATTCATTTTTCACCCCAAACCAGCATCCAAAAGCTTAAATGATACATACAATTCCTATTAACAGAACTGCCACTGGCTTTCAGCAATTTATTATACTTTGATAAAATAGATATGATGGATAATTTTACAACCAGGCTTTATACACACCCCTTCTTTCTCGTTTTCCATCAAAACCTTCTTCAGTGCAACAATTTTTCTGGTTTTTAGATGTCTTGCCTTAAACACCTCACTGAAAGGAAAAAAAAGAAACATTGAACTTTATTTGATGTTAATACCTGGCACCATTTATACAGCTAATGCCAAAATTATTCATTTAATCACATTTTTCTAATCTTGATAATTAGTAGCACAAATCTTCATGCCCAAATCACGTAGTGACCTAATTGGCTGGATTAAGGCATGAACGCATGTGTATTGAAAAAACCGAACCACACACTGAAGCAAAAGTCATTGGGCTACAACACACATCCAAAAAAGTGCAACTAAAAATTTAGTGCAACTGGAATTGTGATATGAAAATTTCTTACTTTCGTCTAAAAATTAAACCATACATACAGTTCTTTGATTCCATCTTTAGTAATCCATTGAAGAAAATTTATGATAGGCCATTCAGAAGACGTTTTCACTCTTTATAAAAATAAAGTTTGTTAAAAAATGATCTGCGTTTATCCAAAACAATGTACGCATGCTTCCATCTATCATCGCGAGCAGAACCAAAATGATCTGTGTTTATCCAAAACAATGTATGCATGCCTCCATCTATCATCCCGAGCAGAACCAAAATGATCTGCGTTTATCCAAAACAATGTACAATCTATATGCATAAAATGATCTTTATCCAAAACAACTATAATTTCCATCTATGAACCAACAAAATGCGGCGTTAAGTAAATGATTGACACTTTTTGATGGCAGCACAACCTTTTGTGAAACGCGTTTACGTTTGTACATACCATGCATTTCAGCTCCAAATGTGTCGTACGCGTACCGCAAATAAAAATAGAACTTAATTAACTCGAATGATAGTGTTAGGTGCTTATTCTTTTAAAGTGTATTTGGTCTCCATAAGCTTAGTTCTTATGCAAAACAAACATGGAGAAAGCGGCAAGACGCTTGGGAGCAAGAAACAAATTAATTGATAAAATATACATTTGTAAATCAATCTTGCATGCGATTTAATTTTGAATATTTTCGCCCATTGTAAACAAACCATCGTGTAAGCGCCTGTGGAAATTGTTTGGTACCCTCCCATTTAATTGTGTACACCCGTGTGATACAAGTACATGAATTTACACGAATTCACAATTAAAATTTGTATACGCGGTGGACAGAAAAAATATTTTGCACAACTTTTAGTATTGCCTAACAATATTTTGAACAGTAAGTAAATTTTTGGACCTTTTCATGAATGAATTCTTGATTATTTTGAGATATATAAATTGGAGTGTTCTGTTCAACTAGGCCATTTTAATTTGCCATTGGATTGCATAGGGTATGCCCCTGGCCAATAATTAGTAGTCAGATTGGTAGTTTGTTGATGTTTAACGACACCGCGACAGTCAGAGTCAAATGTGCCAAGGTGTTAATAAATAATGGTGTAAGAGTTCGGAATAGTGAGGAGATGGAAGATTTGTAAGGGAGATAAAGGGGAAAGGCTGAATGTGGGAGAAAAATTTAGATGAAAAAAAGGGATGTGTAAGGTTAGTGTAGAAAGGGAGGAGATTATATGTGATGGAAGAGATTGTTGTTGCAGAGGAAGTTGATGACATTTAAGCAAGCATTGTTTTCGAATAGGTCCGAGATTGAGGAGAGTGAGGAGAGAAGAGATCTGGAGTTCTGGTATAGGGGACAGGTTAAGAAAATATGCTTGAAGGAGAGATTGATGTTGCAAGTGGGGCAGAGAGGGGCAGGGGAGTCAGATAAGAGATGTATTTGTATCTTTTAAAATATCAAAATGACTTCAGTTTCTCATTACAATATTTTTCCTGCCACTTCCTGCACATCGTAATGATAAACTTTTTTAGGTTTTATTTCATTTCTGAAATTGTGTCAAACACAAAAATAATGCGTTACCTATCCTGTCTAATTTGTCCCAGGAATATATACATTTCTCTAATTTTCCCGAAAAAATTCACACTTGCCCCAGTCCCCCAACCAAAAGTGGTTATCTTTGTTGAGACATTTAGACTTGGTTTGTATCTTCAATTCAACATTGAATGGGAGAGAGGAAAATTGGGGAGAGAGGAAAATTAGGGAGAGGGAAAATTGGGGATGGAGGAGGGGCAGGGGGGTAAAGTGTAGAAAATAAATCACATATTGCAGTTCATCACATGATTGATGCAAGAAAATAGCTTCAATGCATGTTCCAGGTATGTATAGCACTTCAATGGACCTAAGGCTCTTTTTCCAGTTTCACATCCTCATTAGAAGTCTTAAATAAAGAAAGTACCTGTCTAGATTTTCTACCCCCATTGGATTGAATTCCGTCCTCCTCCCCTGAGTATAGCTGAAAGCGCAATTTTCCCCTCGGCCTGAGATTTCCTGATGGCGCGGCGCTACGGGGGACATAGGGGGAATTCCACAACAGCCTCTCACTTGAACCCCAGAAAATGTTGTAAAGTGACATATTTTTTTCTGATTTATAGGCTTTGTCCCTCCATGAGACAAAATTGCCCCTTTCTTGTCCACCCCCCCCCTCCCCCCCTCCCTCCCTCCCTCCATTACCCAAATCCTGGCACCGTCACTGCTGATGGCGCTTTTCTTTTGATATACTTCAAATTTGCAATCACGAAAATTAGAGTTTGTGAACGGGTAAGAAGACCGTGGTAAACACACTGAACCCACTTTTTCTTCCAAAATCGTGTAACAGAGGAATTGGGACCCTTCATAAAACAACATAATTTTGTGGAGACCTTCCATGATGTGCATCTCAGTTGTAACACAAAGGCCTACATATATTCCAATCCTTTCTTGCAAAAGTGTCCTGTTCTATAGTAAAAGTAACATGCCACGCACCGGTGTGGCCGCAGCGGCACGTGCGTCCCGATTCATTGTCGTTATATTTATTAGTATGCATATTAACATTGAGAATCCTCCTTAATAAAGTTCCAAGAGCGTATGGTTAAAGTGAAAGGAGTGTACAATATTAGTTTACATTTTTACCCATTTTTAATCATTTCAGAATTACTTACATGTTTTAATTACTTACAAGATTAAGTTTTTTTTTTTTTTTTTTTTAATCTGCCGTAAAGTAGAAACAATGTAACCAGTGACATAATTAGACAGTGAAGTTGCCATTTTAGGACCGAGGCAATTTCCATGTTAAAACAGGAGTCTCACTCTGTATTGCATGTAATGCGTAGCATGTAGGCATACAGAGGAAGATGTTATCTCACTAGATAGTTAGTAGACACAATTGCTAATACATAACCTCTTCTACAGTTGTGGTCACAAAAGAACATGAAAATTAACACTGACACCCTGAACTTTTGCCTAATGTAACCATACAGACATACCAAAGAAACTTAATTCAACTTACATTTTGGTAGATTTTAGAATTCTTTGTATAATAGGATAAAAATAGTCAATTCTATGGAAGAAATTCAATGTCTTGTCCACAGGATGATAGAGTTGCAACTAATGTTGCAAATGCACACATACAACTTGAAAAAGGATTTTTAAACGAAACATTTGTATCAATTTAGGATAGCAATGGAGTTATTATGATATTCACAATGTGTAGGACGTTGAAGCCTGTTGACTTTGCTTCAGTGTGTAAATGGATTATGTATATTTTCGTTTATACTCTAAATCAGAGATTCAGAGTGAAGGAGTTTGAACATTCATAATCACATTATCAAGTAGTACGAATTTTTATAATGAAGATTCTTTCCAGCCTAGGCTACTTGATAATGGGCAGTTCCAGAAAATATGTAAACAGAGGGGGAGTGACATCTCCTCCAAACACCCTCTCCTCCTGAATCCCAATCCTGCTAAACCCCCGCCCCTGGGATCCCAACCCGCTGAAGCCCCACCCCAGAATTCCAATGAACCCCCCCGAATTCCAATCCCACAAACACCTCCCGAATTCCAATCCCATGTCACTGACCCCCCTGTAGGTATTATACACATCCCTTAGTACGGTTGACATTGGGATTGCCGTATGAGGGTTATTAAAAATGGGTAAAAAATCCTGTTTTTTAAAATTCACACGTTGTAGAAAATTGATGATTGAAAAATAACTTACTTTTTGGATATTCTTATACCAATTAGTCTAATTAATACCTTTTCCAAAAAAAAAAATCCAGAATCTTTACCTATTTAGCCCCACATTGGGACAAGTTCTCCAGGTTTCATATTTTGGTCGCCAATTTTCTAGTCACTGCACGCTTGTTATTAATCATTCAATGTCCGCAAATAAGTTTTAGAATGTTCCACTAAACTGCAAGTTGATTTTTCTCTGACAACTTTTTTTTGGTTTATATAGTTTTATTAAATAGTTTATTTTTGTAAAACTGTGCCCGAAAACAAATAAATAAAACATCAAGAGATGTTTAGATTATATAATTGTACTTTATAAGTATTATCTTAATTTTTTCCTCAAATAATCTAAAACATATTACCCCTGCTAAAATGGTATATGGCAGTGTTTTAAACTTTGACTGTGCTTTGGGAACCTCGTCAGACAATTTTTACAGAAAGAAAAGTAGTCCAAAATACTTCGATAAAAGTAACTAAAATCACCTTAAAAACTGTTTTTGAAGACATGGAAGGGCTTCAAACATCGCTTCTAATCATTGTGGGCAAAAAAAAAAGGTAAAATGATTTCGTTTTCATAAAGATCTTAAAACTGAGATTTTCCTATACTTTTAACACCTCGCCTACAACAGTACAGGAGGGTATAGGATTTTGTAGTACCCTTGGACCACAGGTGTTCCTAACGTTATGGCAACCTATATGCTTACACTATATATATATATATATATATAAAAAAAGGTAGGACTCTTTCCAATGCGACTATCGAACCGTATAAAAAAGTTCCTTTTTTTTGACCACTCGCGAATCTTAATTACACTTTTTTGCTCTACCCACATTCGCTAGAGACTCCCTTCTTCGTATAAGCCACGGTAATTGTTAGTTTTTTTCCAATTAGATGTACAAACGATGAATTTCCTACAAAATTACCGTCAAGACAGTCTATCCACCCAACAATTTTCTGCAAACCAAAGATCCGTTGCGATGACGTCATGAAGAAGCAGCATTATGTCATCGCAACGTTTCTTATAGTTTGCAGCAAATTGTTGGCCGGATAGATTATCTTGACGGTCATTTGGTAGAAAAGTAAGCATATAGGTTGCCATAACGCTAGGAACACCTGTGGTCCGACACTTGTTACATCGATTGCGACCGCGAGATTATAGGCCTAACATTAGGTCTAACGTGCTAGGCTAGGCCTAAGTGCAATTTAAAACAAAGCTGGCCCTTAACTGATGCGATTAATTAAGTAACCCATCCAACCGTCTGTCACCCTACAAAAAAGGGTGGTTTTATTTCTTCTGGCCTGAATAACCTGTGTAGGCCTAGGCCTGCTTGTCTTTTCATTAGTGTCCAAATTCCAATAATACCAAATAAAATAGCGCATTTGGTATGCGAATAAAACACACAAAAAACACAGTACTGTTTTGCAAATGTCATTCTTTCTAAGAAAACTTTTGTTACAAACTTCAGGCCAGTTTAAACTTCAAAACTCTTACCCAAACGTTCCTTGGCCAATCTTAACAATTTTCTCATATTTGGAAACCTCGTCACAATATGGAAATTCGATAACTTCCTTCTGATACGCAGCCATTTTTCTTTCTTTTTACATTATTAATGGCACTGCCAGGTATGGGATTTTTGACAGATTGAAATGATGGCGCTGTTCAAAATTGGAAAATACCGGACCGAAACTAGGTGTCTGGTAACCAAGCAACCACATCCGGAAGAAAGTTTGTTTATAAACTGACCACACATGTTGCTTGAATACGTAGCCTAAGTTATTGCATGATCAGAAAATTGCGATACACACAACAACTTGCAATTCAGTGCAAGCGACTTGCATTAATTTAATAGGTCAAATAATCCGATACATTTTCGTTACATAGGACTAGAAAACAAAAACATAATGGCAGCGTCTTCGGTTGGAATGAGACAGGAAAATACATTTGATAACCCTCTTCTTTTTAAGGTAAGTGTTAAAGTAATTTGGAGAAAAAATTATAACTTTGGTAACAATAACTTTACCTTACCAAGTTAAAACTCGGTCCCAGTCACAGGTGTTCCTAGCGTTATGGCAACCTACTGAGGTGTACGGGCTCAGTACGGTTTTGTTAAGTTAAAGGGGAAACTTTATTATTACAGTCAATAGGAATTTTTTTTATGAATACTTGTGTCGCCTTAGTCAGTTAGCGAAAATTAATATACTCATATAGGCCTATGTTGGAAACTATTACCTAATACACAACATTTGTTAAGAAAAATAAATTATGTACAGTATTTGTTGAAAAATGACTAAAAATAGGTTTTCCTCCCATTGACTGCAATAATAACTGACTGTTTGTTTTCCCCTTTGACTGAAGTTCGAAATCGTCAAAAAAGCATTGTTATGTGCCGTTACCACAACATTTCTGGATGTCCGACCTCCTCAATATGCTTACTACATATATAAAGAGTAAACTTATGTTGCTATAACGCTAGGAACACCTGTGGTGCCAGTAGCATGATGCCGCAGTAGAAATAGCCTATGTCTGATTGTTTGTGTCATATTGATAATCATATCATGTTTATAATCATTTTACTCAATATTTTGTAAATAGACCTAGGCCTATAATAAGTTGAAATACATTAACAAATACAAATACAAGTATTACATGTTATGATTTTGTTAGGGCAGAAGAAGATTTTGTAAGGCTTAGGCCTAGACCAGTTTTAACATAACATAACAAGATTACGTGCTAAGAAGGGTTAGTCACCCCCATAAAAAGCCCAAACTAACACCACCACTACCACAAAAAAATAAAAGACGCCCAGAGTTAGTGAAGAAATTATCAATATTGACCTTGAAATTGTGAACAGAATTGGAGCTAACTACCCATTCAGGTAAACCATTCCACTCATCAACAACTCTTTGCGAAAAGCTAAAATGCCGAATATCTATCCGTGAGAAATCTTTGGTCAACTTCAAACTATTACCGCGTGTCACATGAGGATTTGTGGTGGTGTTGTTAGTATACTGTATACATCTAACGTTATACTTTCTTTGATTTTTTTTTTTTTTAAACTTAACGTTAAGTGAGGTTATTAGAAATGGGAAAAAAATGAATTAAACACTATCAATTTACCATTTGTTTTCAGCCTGAACTTGGAAGAACAGTTCAGAGAGGATTTACTCTACCATCTCCAGATTTCACATACGGTAGACCAAACTTAACTAAAGATGGTGGAGCTGCCGAAGCGATGGTAGGATGGTCTCCCACAGCTGCTGTCTTGCCATTACAACGCAAAGAAAAGAAACCAGACAGGGACTTTGTTGCACTGAATAAAGCTTCCATTGGTGCTGGGCTCGTAACAGCGCAAGAACACTTTGAATACAGAGCCACACATGATGTCAGAAGAAGAGTTACAGACGAAGAGAAAAACAAAACCAAGATCAAGAGAATACCAGCTTCAATGACTTTTGGGGTATCAACAAGGTATTAAGAATTCTAATTGCACTGCAAATTATCACTATAGTTTCTATTAAACATGAACGATCCTTTGCACTGTTTAATTTTGCTATTTTCTCAATTTCTCACTTAAATTTATATTTTCTCAATGTAAAATACCTTGGACTGTTAATTTTTTCTAGTGGAATGGTTTGCCCAAAAGGGTACTTAGCTCTAATTCTGTTCACAATTTTAAAGTCAACATTGATAAGTTCTTTACTAACTCTGGGCATCTTTGATTTTTGTTTGTGGTGGTGGTGGTGTTAGTTTGGGCTTTATATGAGTGACTAACCTTTCTTAGCCCATAATCTGTTATGTTAGTGAAATTTTTAATAAAGCTGCATTGTAGTTAATTCTATATTGCAAATTAAATCCTGATTGTGAGAGCAATTTACCTCCTGATTTGTGTATATTAATTTAAAAAAATAAAAGGAAGCTTTTCAGCTTCCATTACTTTATTTACAATTTGCAAGATATGAAATTGAACATGCTCAAAGAATTTATTTACTGCAGCGAACCAAATATTCTAATATCAAATTATCAATATTTTTCTTTTGTTCATTGGTTGAGTTACAACATCAATGTCAGTGTTTTTTATTCATTTGGTATTTTCTGGATTCCTCACTTTTACATGCATATTTCTAGTATGTTTCACAAATTATTCACATTTTTCTTTTTGTCTGACACATACTGTATAGAAATGTGTGAGAAACCTGTATTCTAGATATATAAACTTGTGACCACCTTATTTGTGATAATATTTTGCACCTCTTCAAGATAAATTCAAAGAAGTGTGTCTTAGAACATGTTTTATAAAAGATTCAAAATTTTGTCATACATATTCAAGAAACATTGGTGTGGGATTCAAAGCAATAAGTTAACACAAGGAAATTGTTTTCTTGTTGTGTGTCACAAAAGTTCAATAGAATTTCCATAATTTATTAAGACAAGGCCTTTAAGTTACTTTAAAAGCACCTGTAGATTTAGTTTACTAAAGTTTAAAGAATTTTTAATGTTTGCAAAACTTGTGATGCATGAAAGGGAAGACATCTATAAATCGAATAAAATTCTTTAACTTCAAATTCAAATATTCTTATTTTCTTTTGACAGACCATCAACTCCTGTATTTGATCTTTTGGAGAACAAATACCAAGACAGATGGCTGCAAGACAGGAGAAAGAATGAACTGGTCAAGAGGGAGAAAATGCAACAAAAGGTAGGACACATGGTCAAGCAGATTTAATTTATATGCATGGTCAAGCAGGTTTATCTTATATGCATGGTCAAGCAGGTTTATCTTATATGCATGGTCAAGCAAGTGTATCTTATATGCATGGTCAAGCAAGTGTATCTTATATGCATGGTCAAGCAGGTTTATCTTATATGCATGGTCAAGCAGCTTTATCTTATATGCATGGTCAAGCAGGTTTATCTTATATGCATGGTCAAGCAGGTTTATCTTATATGATGACGGATGTTGGAGAAAAAAAAATTGTGAAGTAAATCATAAAGGTGATAGTTAAGTTCATAGCTCCAACTAATTTGAGTATAGATAACTGATATGAGGCTAGGAGTGACATCACAGCCTCAAAGATTTGACCAGTGTGTTGAAAAGTGACCATGCAGTGTACAATGTGATGTCATATTTGTAGATCCCAAGTCAATTTTTATTCATTTCTTCCAAAATTAATTGCCTTTCTGAATTATTGGAAACTATTTTGTTTAAAAAATGTGATGGGTATAACTTGCACTTTATAGGAACATGTTTTGCCCATTTGCCTTTTGTACCTTACTCCCTGGTAAATGAAAGAAAATAAATTTCATTTTTTATAAATATACACAAAGAATTATCTTGGATCTGCTATTATGACATCACATTTCACACTGCAAGGTCACTATTCAACAAACTTCTTTGTGATGCTAGAACTCCTAAACCGAATAAAACATCACCATGGTTTTTTGTATCCATTTGTTCCTCTATCATATACAGTATAAATGAAAATTCACAGGAATATTCGTTTAAAACTAAAAACTCTTGTTCTGTCAATGAGATATCTAGTGTAAGCCTTCCACCCGATGTTCTCAAAGTGAAATTCAGCCGAGTACGAAAGGGTCACACTTTTTTCACTTTGATTTATTTCAGTTATTATTATTATTATGTAATTGCTTATATAGCGCTTATATTGAGAACAAAACTAAGCGCTTTACATTATTGGTTAAAAAGGTGTGTTTTCAATTGCTTCTTGAAATTGATAATGTCACTTGCAGATCTGATGTGGACAGGCAGCTCATTCCAGAGAGATGATCCAGTGACAGCAAAGTTGTAACGACTAACTTGTTTGCTGCCATACTGTCTCCTTATCAGTGGACCATTAGAGGCAGACCTAAGTCTGGGATCTGGGACATACAGATGAATTATTTCAGACAGATAAATTGGTGCAAGACCATGTAGAATTTTGAAAAGATGAACATAAAGCCTAAACCTAATTCGTGACTGTACTCTGAGCCAATGCAAATGGGAATTGGTGCTATCATGTGTTTAGTAAGTCTTTACTTTTGATTGCAGCAAACAAATACCTTTTATCTTGCAATTTACTTTATTTTCCTTTCATCCCACAGCAAAATTTGAACAAAGGTATCTACGAAACAAGGACATCTCTCCTGCGCAAATACTGCCCACCTGTTGAACCACCTCCATTGTGGCAGATGCCCAAATTTCAGAAACAGGAGCCCCATCTTGAAACTTTCCGCTCTCCCAAAGCTCGTCGAGAGGCCTTTAAACATCACGCATCAGATTGCACGGCTAGGACAGGTGTTTTCGGTCACGGAGTTTATGAAAGTGCAAAAAATTAAACATTTACTAACTGGAACTGATTGGTGGAGATGTTTGGATGAAATTAAAAGCTCATTTGCATATAAATACTCCTTCATATGCAAATTTAGCAATAAATGATTCTGGGCCAGTTGTCTATGCATATTGTCAGTTACATTATATTGCCAAGTTTCACTGTTGAAACCTTTATGTTTTTACCCTGACCAAAATATCCAAAATATTCCACTTGATGAATATTCATTAATCTAATCTATGCATTTAAGGTAATCATCATTGCTTTAACACTTTCTTTTATTGTATATAAAACATCATACGAAACTTGTAAATAAATCAATAAGACATACAACATGAATTATCACATGTTCTTCTTCTTGTTAATTTGAGTGTTTTTCTCAGTTATTTTAATTAATTCTCTTTTATGTTTGTTACAGCATTTACATTTTCAATTAAACAAGAATAGGGGTCCAATTCTGGTCCAAATGGGTGTGATGGAAATTGACTGAAAAGCAAAAATGAGGGGTTCTTCACTTTGGCATACTGGCTACGAGGGTCCTGAATCTCCGCTATCTGTACATTAGCACCAGTGTTGGGGCAAGGGGCAAATGCCCCAGAAATTGTTCGGGAGCCACAAAGTCTTATCACAGTGCTCAAAACCACCTGGTGGGTAGTGTCACCAGCAGTCAACATAACAAAATAGTAGAGACAATGCAATGAAGGACCCCATCCCCCTCCACATTTTTCGTCAGATTCGGGAAACCTGTAAATTTGATCTTAGAGGAAGTGGAAGGGACAAATTCTCCCTGTTGGGCAGTTATTGACATTCTGGAGGTAACACACATGTTGCAAAACTATTCATAGAAATTCACAATTTACCCAGGAAGAACTTAAGAGAAAAATCATAATTTCTTTTTGTCATGACTCCTTTCAACAAGATATTTCACTTGATTTATTGTTTAATAAGATAGGAAATTGGAAAACACAAAATCATAATATAGAACTGAATTATTTCATAAAGCATACAAGATGCGATTTTTACAAATCAAGCACACAAATTTTACAGCACTCCCAACTCTTACAGAAATTTACACCTACCATGATTTATTCCAAATGACAGTCCTCCCCCCCTCCCCCCTTCCCCCTTCTAATCTAATGAAACATTCCTGTTTCAATCAAACATTTACTTTTTTAAATGCTAAAAAATAAATAAATAATTGACATTATTTATTACTTAGCAAACGGAATGTACAAAACAGAAAGTACATTTCAAGATCCACTTTAGTCAACAGGACGTAATGTTTGGCACTGGAGCACCATCCAAGGCCACTCCTTTCCAATGGTAGCGTGTATATTATGTAATCGTGTATATTATGTAATCGTGTATATTATGTAATCGTGTATATTATGTAATCGTGTATATTATGTAATCGTGTATATTATGTAATCGTGTATATTATGTAATCGTATATTATTATGTAATCGTGTATATTATGTAATCGTGTATATTATGTAATCGTGTATATTATGTAATCGTATATTATGTAATCGTGTATATTATGTAATCGTGTATATTATGTAATCGTGTATATTATGTAATCGTGTATATTATGTAATCATCTGAATTCTCATTTATAAGCTCAGACAAAAAGACAAAACTTTACAAAGCCCAGCCAGTGTGTCACTTTATTCTTCATACTATGGATTACATGCTGCAGGCCACAAAAATAGTAATAGAGTTGTGACTGAAGGGAAAATCTGGACTTGAAGGCAGGGATTGACAAATTAACTTACCACCGGGCATTGTTACCTATGTTTTTAGTTGCCCTGGAAGAAAATAAGGTTGCCTTGTGTACACTTTCTGTTCAAAACATGTTGTCCACAGGACGGAGCTCGCAAAAATGATGCTTGTCCTGACGTAAGTTTTTGAGTGACCTGGGCAGTGGACCAGGGACATGTGGGCCCTTGAAATAAGGCTTTTTGGACCCTTCACCTGCCTTTTGGCACATAGACATAAATTTGTGTCTGTGATGTCATCAATGATATATGTGCACTCGCATGACTTGCTAAATATGCTTCATGATACGGGTAGCACGGAACTAATAAGGTATCACTCCGCCATCCAAAAATGAAAACCCTTAGAGAAAAGGCTAATAAAAATATTTTCGAGAGGTCCCATGTCACGGGACAGAAAGCTGAAAAGTTGAAAATTTCAGGAATGGTAGAGAAAGGATAGATCTTGACTATGGATACCTAAACTTGACGAGATTTTTTTCAGTAAAAGTTTCATGGAGAACTATTTTACCATGAACCCATACCCAAGGTCTATAACACCTTCAATTCAGCCAAAAAAAAAAGGACCAAAACCTCAGGTGACCCCAATTAAAAGTACCCTCATCCGAGAGATATTAGATGGTATTTTTGGAAAACATCACAAAAGATCCTAAATCTATAACATTCTGGTACAAAAAGGACCCCAAACTTGACTCTTTCATCATAGGCTTCAATGGGGCAAATAATTAGTTCCGTGCTACCATGAATAACCCCAATTTCACAGTTTTGTCATAATAATTATTTAATTCAAACAATTTTCCCAAGATAATTAAGAGAATTCATTCATAACTTAGTACCTGGTACTTGGTACCTGCACATGAAAACGAAAACTCTGTTTTACAACTAACATCGTATCCATCATTAACATCAACAGCTTCAGTGAATTTGAGATACTGTTGAAGTTAACAGGTAGCCTTTAAGGAATATTCCTGTGAATTTTCATATATATGACAAAGGACCATCAAAAAACAAAATGGTGTAAAAATCATGTTGATATCTTATTCCATTTGGGAATTTTGCACTTTGTGTGTTGCAACGCGACCTTGCGGTTTCACGTGTAAGGTCATAAATGCAGTCTTTACAGATCCACGATAATTCTTTATGTATCTCTGTAAAATGAAGAAAAAAAAAATCTTTTATTTACAGTGTAAGGTAGCAGATGAGCAAAACAAGTTCTTGTAAAGTGCATCTCAATAATGAAACAAAAACCTTCCAACAATTTAGAAAGGCCATTCATCTTTAAAGAAATACATAAACATTGTCTTGCATCTACAACTATGACATCACACTGTACACTGTGAGGTCACTTGTCAACACACAGATCATTGAAATACAATAAGTCCTAAACACAATAAAATATCAACATGATTGTTCATTAATTTGTTTCTTTAAGTCCTCTATGGAACATTCCTTCAAAGAGCAATTTGAATGTTAGAAAAGTATCAGGCAGGATGGGTACAACTGTACCAGCGTAGCAGGAGGCCCTATCATTCATACTTCTCAATTTGAATATATAAAATATTTCATATATAAAAGATCGATCAATAGACAGTCTTTTGATCATTCTTAAGAACTAAACCACACCCTTGCCAGTGCGTGATTGGTATCTTCTCACTAGTGATCAGACTGGGTACACTTCCTAGTCACAATAAATCCCTACCCTATATTCATGGGATACGTTCTTGTCCTTTCTGATAGTTATCATGACCCCTTGATCAATTGGATGATCACAAAATGTATCTCCCCTCATCCATAATAAATAATCACTAAAAGCTGCAAGTTTGATCAAAACTCCCCACCCCATAGTGCTCATATTTTTACCATTGAAATAAATAGGAGCTCCATGTTTCTATTTCAGCTGGAATACCAACAGTTTAGATGGAAGTGAGAAATACATCAACTAAAAACAAAATCTAACAACAAAAGATGGAATGATAGCAGAAATGATTCAGGTGATTTACTGTAATCAGCAGACATCACACTGCAGGTTATCCTTTCTATAACCAGAAACAGTTTTGGCCACAAAGTTGGAGGTAAAATGAATATTTATATAAAATTTAAAAACCGATTTGATCGTTTGAAATAATATGGGAAAAACCTCAAACATAAAAATTCAATCACTCTTACAAGTTGAAACTTGAAAAATCAAAAAATAAATGAAAATTGACTTTTAAATACAAGAAAAGAAAAATCTGTTACGTTGCAGCAATTACAATTATAATGCATAAAAACATAAAATAACAATATCAAACACATGATCTGATTAAATCATCTTTTAAAAGGGAACTTAATTAAGTAATGGACAAAACTTTTCATTTATTCATCTGAAAAGGAAACTTCATTCACAGGTCAAAAGATTTTATAAGCACAGAATGACATTCTTCAAATAATAAAATCATTCTAAAACCAATTTCAACTGTTGTTGTTGATATTTGTGATAACCTTCTGCCACTGCATGTGTGGGCTGGACAGAATCAACCAGAATTGGAGATCTAAAGTTCTTTCGTAATCTTTTTCTCTCAAGTTTCTCTTGTTACAACACTCACCCTTCACTGTTGAGACTGTAAGTACACCCAGACAGTTGTTAGCAACTTGTTGCCTGGCAACAACTTGGTGTTCAAAATTGTGCATTGCATTGTACTTACGTTGCTATGTGCACTACCTTTCCTGTAAATTGGACTAATGGAAGCTGTTACATTCAATATTTCTTGAGGTTTCAGTTATTTTTTTGGCCTGTTTCTTCTTAATTAATCAACCATTTTATACCCAAATTTATCTATGACTTTGCTGGTTATGTCCTCCATCTGAGGCTCAAAATATCCTTTTGGAGTTTTATTCTTAACTCTGTAATATATATTGCACAATAAGTTTATATTACAAATTTTCAAAGACAATAGTGGTAATTAATATGTTCATATATGCTGTACAATCACAGGCAGCTCAACAAGATTTTAGTTGCAGGAACTAAACATGGGTGAGGGGGAAGGGGCTAAAAAATGAACATTCTTTTTATAATACATAGAACTCAAGTATGTTTGTATTTATTACAACAAACACTGATTAGCAAATATTTTGAAGGAATGTGCACCTCCTTGTCCCTATGGCAAGCCACCCATGTGTACATGAACACCAACAATATGAAGACAAATGGACAGAAAGAATTCTACGGAAAAGCCTTTATTTTCCCATAAAAGAAGACATTATTACATTAAATTTACTCTGTGCTTTTCTTAATTAATTCACGGAGTGCATCAGAGATGATGATTGTCCCCAGATAAATTAAAATGTCCACATTTGCCTAGGTCCCGGCCCATCAAAATTTCTTCAGATTAAACTACCTGATCAGATAGAGGCTTTACTTTAAAAAACAATCCTTTGTAAAAATTGTAAAAAAATTGCTTACTATATATATATATAACTGATAAGAAAGGATAAAACCATGTTTAGTTCTTACACAAACAAAACAAGAAATACGCATAAGATATCATCACTATTAAGACATAGTGATGAATGTAGAGTAGACTGGAAGAACCTTTTTTTTTCATTTTGTTATAGTGCTAAATCTGTTTAAACGCATATTACTACGATTTATTTGATCATTTTCCTTGTTTGCATTACTTATACATTATTCAAACTGTAAATAATCAATAAATGACACAACTACAAGAAGCAGATGCTTACTAATCATATTAATTTGCAATTAAACAATGTTAATTGCACATTCATCACTATGTCAAAACGGAAAACTACTTTGCACATCGCCACTATGTCAAAACGGGGACGATATGTGTATCTTCAAACAATGACAATCATTTCATAAACGACTCTGGCCTACAATCAGTCTTGAGAATTTGTTTCCCTCTCAACCCTTGTCCAAGGTTGGGATACAATTTGAAAATAAAGTTTGTGGTAGCATATGTGCAGGACAGAAGGAGATAAAAAGGCAAACACTCTTTGTCCAGGATTGTAGATGCTATGATATATGTAGGTAAGTACTAATCTTAAATGGTCAGTTTTTAGTAGACGGTCAGTTCAGGAAACTTCATCTCATAAGTTGGAACAGACTGAAATTGAAACGGTGAAGTCGGATCTGGTTTGAGCGGGCTACCAGCGGGTGAAATCGGGCTTCTGCAAGGAGAAAAGATATTATGCTGACTTGATTATGCACACTCCCCAAGAAATATATTAAAAGAAATATATCCTCCATTACATGGACATTTCCTATACACTGCTAGAAGAAGAGACTTGCTATTTTTGGAAAATAAAAATTCCCCCCCACAACCACACAACTAATTAATCTCCCAAACAACCACACAACTAATTAATCTCCCAAACAAGCACACAACTAATTAATCTCCCAAACAACCACACAACTAATTAATCTCCCAAACAACCACACAACTAATTAATCTCCCAAACAACCACACAACTAATTAATCTCCCAAACAACCACACAACTAATTAATCTCCCAAACAACCACACAACTAATTAATCTCCCAAACAAGCACACAACTAATTATTCTCCCAAACAACCACACAACTAATTAATCTCCCAAACAACCACACAACTAATTAATCTCCCAAACAACCACACAACTAATTAATCTCCCAAACAACCATACAACTAATTAATTTCCCAAACAACCACACAACAATCTCCCAAACTTGAAATCTAAAACCACAAAAAAATTATTTTGAGATATGTAACTTCTTGTAGACTCATTGTAAAGTTAACCACACAGAGGTCAGAGTGTGGCGATTAAGTTACATGTTGTGCAGGAGTGAAAGGCCTGTGGGAATTTTTCTATAGCACATTAAGTTAGTTACCTCTGGTGCGAGCTCTGGTTGCTATTAAATTGGGCTTAGCGTATGTCCATGTAATGTCTGGTTTCACTTTTCACATGACTTATTCCATCCACGAAAGGTTTTAAACATAACATAAAGTTACAAGATGACAGGCTGAGAAGTGTTGGTTACTCAATGAAAAGCCCAAACATAATAAAATCTAAAAAACAGATCAACTACGCAAAATCAAGGAATGCAGAGTTAGTAAAGAACTTATCAATGTAGACTTTGAAATTGTGAAAGGTATCGGAGCTAACCACCCACCCAGGCAAATTATTCTACTCATTAACAAACTTTTGTAAAAAGTTAAAATGCTGAACATCAATCTATTATAACTCTTTGGTCAACTTCAAACTGTTACCACACGTCACAAGAGAATAGGCTGAAACATGCAGGAAATTACAGGAGGTCACAGCATCACTACCATATAGGAATTTAACCAGAACCCAAAGGTTTTTTGGTTCCGATACTTTTTCATCAGCTGATTGATTTGCAAAATTTGTATTAACTGTCATGTCATTGCATATCATGAAGTATTTGTTTGAGGATATTTATTCAAAAGCCACACCCACCATGCAGATCAATACAAATGTTGACAACACTAACACTTGCACAATAATTAACATCATCAAAGCAACTCTGATGTAAAACGATTGTTTATTTATCCTATTTCAAGAATTTGTCAGTAAGTCCCGCCTACTAATTAGCATTCATGACATCACTACCATAACATTAGAACATATGTACAGACCCATGACCCATCTGTGTTAAGCCACACTCACCACATATATTATTGACATCTGTTGATAACATAAGCACGAACACAATAACCAACAAAATTATCATGCCTAATATGATGCAAAACGGACATACAGTTGCTCATTTATCACTTTAAAAAAAAAAATTCACTTCAAGCCCTGCCCACTTATTAATACAGTATGCATGAAATTACCACCACAAATATTAGCTCACATCTGCAGACCATGAGCTATCTGTGTACCACTCATGACGTGAATCCAGTTCATAGTTTTTGAGATATCCTGTTTACTTGTGCTTTTTGTTTACAAAATTATATTAAGCCCCACCCACTATGCATATTAATGAAATTCAATGTTTTTATGCCATGAATACATACACACTAGCTAACATCATTATTCATGATGAAAATCTGTTGCAATGGATTTTTAGTCCAAAATCCTCACAGCCTACAAGGTTGAACAAAAACATCACCACTCATCAATAAACAAACAAAACCCTCACTGTTAAATACCATCCTATTTGTAAATTATTACTTTAAGCCAGACACATTGACCACAGGGGAATACTTTTGTCCTTGCGTTGAGTGTAAAAGTTAGTGAGCTGCAGTGAAATTTGTTTACTATCAATGTCAGATTATGACCATGGAAAGTGAGGTGAAGTGTGTGGGTTGTTGAAATAAGGTGTACTGTAATTGCTAATTGCTTGTGCTGGATTGTGGTTTCTGTTGTGAGAAATATAGACCCCAACATATTTGAGATTTGCTTGGGCTTAAGACACAAAATGTATTGCAACGTTTAGACTTAATGTATAAGAAATATTAAGCAAAACAGACATGTGATTGTCAAAATAAGAGCATTTTAAGATTTGTATATTAGGCCCCGCCTACTCACTATTATGCATGATATCACCATCAAAAGCAATAAGGCACATCTACAGACCATGGGCTATCTGTGTACCACATACTACATTAATCCAGTTTACTGTTCTTGAAATACCGTTATTACAAGCTCTTTTCAGCAAAATTATATTAAGCCCTGCCCATAGTGCATATTAATAAAATTCAACATTTTTACATCATGAAGATGTACACACCAGCTAACATCATAATTATACCAAACATGAAACAAAAAAAAGACATGTGGTTGTTAAAAAAAAAAAAAAAAATTTCATTTTAGGCCCTGCCTACTCATTAATATGCATGACATCATCATCAAAAAAAATAGGGCACATCTACAGACCATGAGCTATCTGTGTGCCAAATATAACATGAATCCAGTTTACAAATCTTAAAATACCGTGTTTACAAGTTCTTTTCAGCAAAATCATATTAAGCCCCGCCCGCAATGCATATGCATTATAATGAAATTCAACATTTTTACGTCATGAACATGTACACACTAGTTAACATAATTCGACCAAATATGAAACAAAACAGACATGTGGTTGTTAAAATATGAACATTTCAAGATTTTTACATTAAGCCCACCTACTCATTAATATGCATGACATCATCATTTTTTATTAACAAATATTAAACAAAACAGACATGTGACTGTCAAAATAAGAGCATTTCAAGATTGTTATTTGAAGTCCCGCCTACTCATTAATATGCAGGACATCACAATAAAAAACAATAGGGTACATTTACAGACCATGGGCTATCTATGTCCCACATATGACATGAATCCAGTGTATCGTTCTGGAGATATCATATTTACAAGCTGGTAGTCACAAACACACACACACACGCCATCATGACCGCATAGGTTCCTGATGCTCTCGCATCAAAACCAAAAACCCAAATCATATCGTTCTTAAGATATCGCAATTATGAGCTGGCAGTCACAAACACACACACACATACACATGCCATCATGACCGCATAAAGTCCTGATGCTATCGCATCGGAACCAAAAACTTGATTCATATCGTTCTTAAGATATCGCGTTTACGAGCTGGCCATCACAAACACACACACATGCCATCATGACCGCATAGCTTCCTGATGCGACCGCATAGGTTCCTGATGCTATTGCATCGAAACCAAAAACCTGAATCATATCACTATTTTTATCTTGGCAACCCACACTGATGTCTGTCAGTCAAATTCTTAGACATCTGCTCCAACTTACTGGCTGGAATAGTGTAGCAAACATAAGAATATAATGTGTGTCCCTTCCCCTGGAGCAAGATCCCATTTAGTTGCTTTTCCAACTTTGTTTCTTTTGCTTGTTGTATTATTTGTGCTTATTACGTAACAAGAGACGTAACATACATTGCTTTATGTCAGTTTAATCACTCATTTGCTTGTACTGCTTTATTTGCATAATCTCTTGTTGTGGCCTGTATATAAGAGGCTGAAAACTGTAATTTACAAGAGACTTGCGATGAGCTTACACTGGCCTAAGTCTACTATGTTGTGCCAGAGAATTATTGTTGCCCAAATGAGCCCTGCCCGGACCTCAAATAGCCGGTACCAAAGCAACCACTTTTCGTAGTACCACTCAGCCTGGCGTGGTCTTATCTCCTCCCCTATTATTTTGTTTATTATTATGATACCGCACTGTTGTGTTAAGTGATTACTTAGAAATTGTTGAACTGCAATATTGGTCAATGTCAATTACTGCATCTGTGTTTTATTCCTGCCTCTATTAAGGTCCCCCCTCTGGCCATTTTTCACTCCAGTAGGCCAAGCCTCTACCGCCACGAACGAATACAACAGAGGTCGCGTGCTACAATAGTAATAAAAACACAAAAAACAGTGAACCTTTCCGAAAATAGCAATAATCAGTTTAACTGAGTTTCAGGATGTGACTTGGCAAAGAGTCATACCTTCTGAGCCATGTATGAGGTGGCCAGTACCTTTCTCCACCGCTTGTAAACCGTCCCTGATAAATGGCAGATACTGCTAGGTATGCAGCACAAATTTTAAAGTCCAATGACGGGCTTGACCTAGAGAGCATCAGTATGGAAGCCAAGCTCTTTACCAACTGAACTACTTGACTCCCTGCAGTTGCATCAGTATAAAAACTAGAATGATGAACAGATAATCAGACGATAAAACATTTTACTTACACTACAACTGTATCCAAAATATTCTGTAACGTCTTTTGAAACTTATCGTTCTGCATCAAAAAGAAACAAGAAGTAACAAATAAATATTTGGTAGAAGTTAAATGTTCAAACAGAACACTATATATGAGTGAAAGATATGTGGTCAGGTTCAGTCACCATTACTTATAATTGCTTTACAATCAAGTAAAAAAAAAAAGTGGTTAAAAATGATCCATTGTAAGGCCATAAAACAGTCAAAAGGTGTATGAACAGGGACAAAAGTTTTCTTTCCAACCACAACCCAAAAAGAGCATTTAACAGTCCTTGATTTTTAAAAATAGCATGACTGTGTAGTTTTCAAGTTACGAATGATCAAAGTTTGAAATATTTTTTGAGTATATTAAAAATGTGATGTATGAACAGCAAAACACCTCAAAATGCTTGTTTTTCTAATTTAGACCTTGAAATGTTCAAACCGCATTCTACAGCTCGAGGTTGGTTGGGGTACAGTACAGATAAAATCCTCTTCATTAGAATTATTTTCCCTTTTTCAAAGAGAAATGGCAGAGGTTTAAAAAGCAATGAGTTTACATCAAAAGTAATAATAAGAGTTAAAAAAAAAAAAATGCATATACGCACAACAATCTTTAAAAGGTTGTAAATGGCCAATTTTGAACCGATTTGGATAAAATGTTTTGCTTTCTTCAGGTTATTTAGTAGATTTTAAATTAATTTGCCTCTACCCTGTCCATCTACCGTTGAAGTAATTATTTTTGCCATTTGACATGAGCCATGTTTTATGGACAAAGTTAATGATTCATTCAAAAGCAATTTAGCTGTCAATTGCCTATACCTTTACATACACCTATTACCTTGGACAAAACTGTTTGAACGATTCATCTTCATACCGTAAGAGCTGCACATTTAGTGTTATATTTCTTCATATATAATGCCATTCCATAATGTGTCAACTCCCCGTCCCACCCCCTTTCCAATGTTGGATTGCTTAGGGTTTTAATCTAATTGGAAAAAAAACATTAACAATGGTCAATATTGAATGGGGTGGAGAGGGAGGGGTCAAGATAATGAGGTAGGTTATGGGATAAGCAGACATCAAGGAAAATATTGCAACGTCCTAAGAATAAAAAGAATTACTAATTAAATATGGAAGAATACAGATCGAAGAACCAATAAAAAGGTTGCCATCATTTATGATGCATGAATGTTGAATAATAAAGAATAGAAAAGCAACTTTTTAGGAGCAGTTAACATCTTTCCAAAGTGTGCCAACAAAGTTTGTCCAAAACTGTAGCTTTAACTTAATTTCGAATCAGAGTGATTTTCTTACCCTCAATTCTAACTCAGCTGCTAGTTCGTCCAGAGTGGACGTCTGATACTTTTGTCTCAGCTTGAATCGTTTCTGCCGCTCCTCCTCGATCAGAGACCCTGTGTTGTTATCCACCATCGTCGTGGTGACCGCCCTCTTGAATGTTTGAAATGTTATCTGTTCTAGGGGCATTTTCTGTGCAAAACAAATATTCAAAATTTCATTACTTTCCTGAAACATTCTCTTTAATTTCTTATTTATGGATACATTCTGTACATATACTACTTTCCTACATAGCTGTTTGTTTGTTTGATGAGGGCTTAATGGCACCACAACAGCAAGGGTCAAATTGTGCCTGAGAGGTTGGATCATTCCAGAGGTAGGAAGAAGAAAAGAAAATAGGGGGAGACTGAGAGAAACAAGGAGACTAAAAGCCAGGAAGCTGGATTAGAGAGAGGAAGTGCATGGGTGCAAAAAAGGGGCAAAAGTAGAGAGAGAGAGGGGTGGGAGAGGAGGACTAAATATGGTTGTAGAGGGAAGCATGATAAAGGAATGAGATAATGAGGGTTTTTCTGGAAGAGCTCAGCTATTGAGTTGTGGGGGGCGAGGAAAACTCTGAAAAAGTTGTACAGGGGACAGGCAAGGAGGACGTGGTGGACTGTGAGGGTGCAATGGCAATTGTTGCAGAGGGGTTGGGGGAGCCAATAAGGAGGTGGGAGTAAGTGAGGTGGGTGTGACCCATTCTAAGGCGGGTAATGTGGACGTTGTCGACACGGGAGAGATTGTGGATGGTTGGTTTGATCGCAATGGTGGGCTGGATGTCGTGGAGTTTGTTATCAATTTGGGAGTCCCATGAGGTTTGCCAGCAATAACGAACAAGGGAAGCGATAATCGGTTTGATGTCAGAAAGGTTTTGGGATATTTGGTAGAGGGGAGGTTAAGAGCAAGCTTACAGCTGCATCAGCTCTGTTATTGTCAGGGATGGCTGGGTATCCAGAAGAAAAGAATACTTTTCTGCAAGGGGGGGAGGGGGGGGGAGGAGTTTATGGGGGAGGAGAAGGGATGTGAGCTTATCCCATTTAAGATTGAGTAAAGAAAGGACAACCTTAGAGTCGGAGAAGATGGCAAAGTGGCTAAGCAGGGAGTACTCAATACACTTGAGGGCAAGAAGGATGGCTTTGGCCGCCTTGGCCGAGAAGATGGAAGAGTAGTCGAGAAGCCTGCTACTGAGGGTGATGTCTTGGAAGACGGCAGCAACAGCTGTTTTGTCGCCTTCCTTGGAGCCATTGGTATAGATGGAGGTGTAGTTTGAAAGTTGGTCTTTTAACTGGTTGTGGAGGTTGATGGAGAGGTTAGGGTGGATTTGGGTTTTGTGACGAGTGGAGAGGCCCTGGTGGATTGCAGGGAGGGAGTGGCCCAGGGAGGAAAAGTGGGCCAGGAGAAGACGCCAAGAGTGGCGGGGTTGATGCCGAGATGGAGGAGGTCTGATTTGATGCGTAAGCTGAAGGGAGGGGATTGTGTTTTAGTCCTATCAAAGAGGGTGAAGAAATTGGGG
Organism: Chiridota heheva; assembly: GCA_020152595.1. Taxonomy (NCBI): domain Eukaryota; kingdom Metazoa; phylum Echinodermata; class Holothuroidea; order Apodida; family Chiridotidae; genus Chiridota; species Chiridota heheva. The sequence goes on along the minus strand of JAIGNY010000283.1, from coordinate 62,640 downwards.
TATGTAATGAGGTTGTAAACAGGGTTCTGGGTGTTGGTGAGGGCTCTAAAAGCATAAGAGAGGTTAAGCTTTCTACACCTTAGCAGAAAGGGGGGTTCGTTGGTTTCAACATGAAGGCTGGTGATGGGAGAGGTCCTGTAGGCACCCAGACAAAGCCTGATGGCTTCATTTTGGATGTGGTTGAGGTAAGAGTTGTGAGCGGCACAGTAGACAATATTGCCGTAGTCGAGCTTGGCATGAATGGTGAGCCTGAAGATTTTGAGGAGAGCATGGCGGTTCGCACCCCAAGTAGTGTTGGAGAGGAGGCGGAGAATGTTGAGGGAGCTGTTGCATTTTTGTTTCAGATTGGTGATGTGTTGCTTGTAAGAGAACTTGGGGTCTAGAGTTAAACCCAGGAACTTAGCCTGGTCAAATTTAGGTATGTGATTGCCATTGAGCATGAGATTCCGGTAGGGGTGGAGGTTGTTCAAATGACAGAAGTGCATGCAGACCGTCTTGTCTTTGGAGAATTTTAAACCGTAATTGTTGCACCAGTCTTGCAGCCAGTTGAGGCTGAGTTGGAACCTATTTTCGACAAGAGGAAAGCTTCGGGAGGAGTAGAAAATGGTGAAGATGCCACATAGAGGGCACGTTTGATGTCGGGGCCAAGGTTGTTGGCAATGTCCTTAATACTCAGGTTGAAGAGAGTGGGGGAGAGGATGCTGATTTGGGAGACGCCCTCTTCTTAAGGATATGGGTTAGAAAGGGTGTGGCCAATCTGAAGTTGGAATCGCCTGGGTGAAAGAAGTTGGAACTGCCTGGGTGAGAGAAGTTGGAACTGCATGGGTGAAAGAAGTTGGAACTGCCTGGGTGAGAGAAAGTTTTGAATAAAGATGGGCAGGTGGCCTGTGAGGCCGATGGTGTAAAGTTTGCAGATAATGCCATATTTCCAAGTAGTGTTGAAAGTTTATTCGAGGTCAAAAAAGATGACAATGAGGTGTTCCTTTTTTGCAAAGGATTCCCGGATAGCGGTGTCGAGCGTATTTAACTGGTCCAGGGTATTGCAACGTTTCCAGAAGCTGCCTTGGTGAAGGGAGAGGATTCTGTTGGTCTCAAGGAACCAGTTTAGTCTCTGGTTAATGATCCTTTTCATAATTTTACAGAGACAGCAGTGAGGGCGATGGGGAAGTTAGCTGGAGGGGTCGGTACTGTCCTTCCCCGGTTTGGGAGCAGAGGTGATAAAAGCTGTCCTCCAGATAAGGGGAAAGGAGTGTGAGGACCAAATGTGGTTGAGGACGGTGAGTAGGGTAGTGGTGGCCTTGTTGGGGAGGTGTTTCAGGAACCGGTAGGGGATGTTATCTGGGCCCTTGGAGGTGCAGCCAGCGTCGTGGATGGCTTGGTTTAATTCAGAAAGGGTAAAACGGTGTTGTAGCTCTTGGTGTTGTCAAAAGGGAAAGGTGATACTCTGGGCTTCATCGCAAGCTATTTTGACTTTGAAAGCATTGGGGTAGTTGGCCAAGGACGAGATGTTGCTGAAAGAGGCAGTGAGGTGGTTAACGATGTCCTTTTTTAAATTGAGAAGGTTACCATTCCAGAAGAGATGGAAGACTTGCCCATCCTGCCATGGAAGCTGTTAACCATTCTCCAAATCTTCTTAGTGGGGGTGTTGGTGGTGAGAGAAGAGATGAAGTTGTTCCAAGTGTTGGGTTTACTGTCCTTGATGGTGTGCCTGGCTTTGGCACTGCTAATGTGAAAGAGGTTGAGGTTGTAGGTGGTTGGGTTAGTTTTTAAGTTCCTGAGGGCCTTTTTCCTGTTCTTGATGGCGGTTTTGCAGTCATCCGTGAACCAGGGGTTGGTGGGGAGGGCGGGTTAGGGAATTTTTAGGTTTTGGGAATGGAGCAGGTGGCGATGTTGATAAGGATGTTACTGAAGTTTGACATGGGATCCTCACCCTCGAGATGTGGGAGAGGTGTGAGTCACAGAGGTTTTCGAAAAGGGGCCAGTCAGGCTTCTCAAGTTCCAATTGGGGGTGTGGTATGTGGGGGTTTGAAGGTTGGATTGAATAAGAAAAGGTTAATGGTCACTACCACAGAGATCCACAGTGACCTTCCAGCCAAAATCAAGGAAGATGTTGGGGGAACAGATAGACAGGTCAATACAGGTGAGGGAGCCTGTGGCAGGGTGAAGGTAGGTTGGGTAGTTAGTGTTGAGCAAGGAGAGGCTGTGCTGTCAAAGAGTGTTTTCGAAGAGCTTGCCTCTGGGGGTGGTGGTATTAGAGCCCCACAGGGGGTTGTGGGCTTTGAAGTCACCAAGAAGGATGAAAGGGGAGGGGAGCTGAGAGATGAGGTTGCTTAGGCTGGTTGGCTGATAGATATTGCAAAGAGTGAAGGTTTTATAGAGGGAAATAGACAAACAGATGGCCTGAAGGTCGGTGTTAACATGAATAGGGTTGTATGGAATATCGTGTCTAACGAGAATGGAGATACCCTACAGGCCATGTCGGTGTCCTCTTGATGTTTATGGTAGCAAGCATGTATAATGTTGTGAGTGTTATTGTAATTGTTTGTGTTGCATGCCATAAGAAGGTGGGGAGGGGGGGGGGGGGTATCTGGAAGAAGATCTGTTGGGTCCAGCTGGGTTGGTTTGTTTTTCTTTGAATCTGTCCCTCTTTCTTTGGGAGTGGTTGTTTTTTGAAGTTGGATGATAAGTATGTTCTTTGGGTTCGGTAATCGAACAATCCATGTTCTCTTCAGTGTCATACATGGAGAGTTGGCTGTTTGTTGTTTGTTGGTTTGATGTCAGGAAGATGGTATTGGATGGGTGTTTGGTTTGTTTGTTTGTTTGATGAGGTCTTAACAGCACCAAGACAACGTTGGGGAGAAAAGTGGTGGTGGAATTGGTTTTAGCCTGAATGAGGTCAGATCATTTAAGAGGTAGGAAACTGAAAGAGACCAGGGGAGAATGAGAGAAATTCAAGAACAAAAGCCAGAAAGCTGTGATAGAGAGAAGAGGTGCATGGGTAAAACAAAAACAAAGTAGAGAGGGGGTGAGAAAGAGGATAATTAAATATGGTTGTAGAGGGATGCATGCTGAAGGAAGGAGATTATTTTATCCGCTTGGCTGCAGGGATTTTTCTGGAAGAACTCAGCAACTGAGTTGTTTGGAATGTAGGGTGGCTCTGGGAAGGTTGTACAGGGGGCAATGATGGGGAGGTGTTGGATTGTGAGGATGCAGTGGCAGATGGTACAGAGGGGTTGGGGAAGCCTTGTCTCTCTTGAGGACCAGACAATGGGCTTCAGTAACATGTTGGCTGGCAAGTTCCTCAATGAGGTCTTCCTTGGTCAAGTAGGCAAGGTCTCTGGTTCTGATGATGCCTTTGCTGGACTTCAGGGAATGGTGAGGGTGACTGTAACTTCCATACCAGTATTAGCTACGGTTTTAGTGGTGAGGAGGGTGGTGGCTTCAGTGTCCATGGTGCAGTGTACCAGGAGATTGCCGGATCTGAGGGTAGAAACCTTAAGGAGGGTACCGACAAGGCCATGGAGCACCTTGTGTATGAGAATAGGGGGAAACTCTTTTGAAATTTTCTGGTTTATTGGTGGCCTGTATGATTAGAATTTTAGGGAAGAGGCTGAATGGTTAATGGAGGTAGCAGGTGGGTTACGGGGAGGGAAGAGAGGGTTATGGTCATGGTCAAGGCAGAAGGTAATCATGATATATTCTTAGTTATATCAAACCTTTGTTTTTTGAATAATTATAATTTTTTTAAGTTCTGATCAAACAAAATTCAATCAGCCATTACTCGAAAACTACAAGTGCTATTTTCAAAATTCAAAACTGATTTGATGAGACCTCAATACTCTTTTAAACAATATAGAAATTAACACGTGTCCAAAGACCTTTAATGGGCATTCATATCAAGCAAGTGTTTGCAGTCATGTGATCAATATGAATAAAAATGAACTAACCCTGACAGTTGCAGGGGATGGCTGGGTTGATTCAATCTCCAGGTGTATTGAACCAGTATCTATCACACCACCAGGCACTTCTGGCTCTAACAAAGAAAAATCATTATATTTTATTAGTTAAGTTGAATCCATCTGTGCCACTTATTCCTGGCTTACAGGGCAGATGAGAGCATATCCCTGGTTTTATCACATGGTCAACAATTGCTGGTAGATTTGACAGCATTGCTGGTACTTATTTGACAGCATTGCTGGTACTTATTTGACAGCATTGCTGGGTACTTATTTTACAGCATTCCTGTTACTTATTTCACAGCATTGCTGGTACTTATTTTACAGCATTGCTGGTACTTATTTGACAGCATTGTTGGTACAGCATTGCTGGTACTTATTTTACAACAGATGAGTAGACTAAAGCAAGTACAGTTTAAGTGTCTTGCTAAAGGACACAATGCAGCGCTCCTGACAGCAGTCGAACCTTCCGTGTGTATGAGCATGACCCTCCTTAATGACTGAGCCACTGCACCTCTATTACACTTCGTACTTGATCTTATTCTTTTACCACCTATTTCATAGTGGCTATACTGTACATTGTTAAATGTTATTCTGTTCTAGAAAGAAAAATCATCAAACCTGAGTGCTTCGTATTTGATCATTAGCTTTCAATATTATAATCTATTTCATATGTCGCAACAAGTTAATCTGATTTTGAGGCTATTCCTTACTACATGCATGCTGTTCTGTCTTGGAAATTTCAGGGTTCATCCAGGTAAATTTTCATGCAAGTTTGTAACGTATGTATATGCAGGTCCTTGTGTATTCCTATGTAATCTATCATTATCTGTTACAGTATACCCAGAGTCAACATAGGCAGGATTTGCCTCTGAAAGTGGGTGTGTGGGTGTGCGTTTGTGTGTATGTGCGTTTGGGAATACACAAAATCAAATTTGCCTACCAATGGGGAGGGGGTGGGGGGAATCATGCTAAGACACAAAAATCACCATACAAAAGATCTTAATTAAAAAAGTGCATGGGAAAATTCCAATTTGCCACTCCATAATCCCCAGGGGGGAGGAGGTGAGGGAAAATAAATGCTAAGACACAAAAATCACAATACAAAAGATCTTAATTAAAAAAGTGGTAGGAAAATTCCAATTTGCCACTCCATAATCCCCAGGGGAAAGGGAGGTGGGGGAAATAAAAGCTAAGACACAAAAATCACTAAACAAAAGATCTTAATTAAAAAAGTGCGTGGGAAAATTCTATTTTGACTCTATAATCACGGCCTATGCCAGTCAACATATGAAAAAATATACTCTCATCTCATCAAATGAGAAAAGAAATTTGACGAAATCACAAAGCATTTTGAGCTACATGCCCTTTCCCAAATCATAAGTTTTGCACATACAGTATCATCAAATCACTATTACCGTAGATAATAAGAATGGTATAACAAGTAACATATCATTCCACAAATACCAGTGGCGTGCTAGCTTTTAGTTTTTGGGGGCTGACTTTCACCTCTGTATTTATTTGGTCCAAAACAGAAGGTATCTGGTACTAATTTGTGGATCTTGATACAAACTTGAAGTTTTTTGGGTGAATTGTAATTCTTTTTGAAAGTAGCTGAATTTTGGTCCACAATTGAAGATTTTTGATCCAAATTGAAGATTTTTGGTCCAAAAATGAAGATGTTTAGTCCAAAATTGAGATGTTTGGTCCCAAATTGAAGATTTTGATCCAAATTAACAATAAATAATTCAATCGATATGAATAAAAAATGCCTACATCTCTGTTTTCTATAATTCACTTGATATTTAAGTTAATTACATGGCATTTTTTCAAAAAAAAAAAAAAGGTTTTTATTGTGGGGCTACAACAACAAAAATGTTAAATACCTGGGGCTATGGCATTTATTATAGACACACCACTGGGGGGGGCTAAGCCCCAGTAGCCCCCATTAGACACACCACTGCAAAATTCCTGGGGGTGGCTAAATCCCCAGTAGCCCCATTAGACACACCACTGCAAAATACCTGGGGGGGCTAAGTCCCCAGTAGCCCCCATTAGACACACCACTGCAAAATACCTGATAGTTTCAAGCATACATTACAATACCAACAAGCATTTAATTGCATTTTTTTCCTGAAAAGGCTTAAAGCGCTTACAAAATACAAAGAGTAACAATCATGATAGTAATATTTCACTTACCATTTTCTTCAAGAACAAATTGAGTTGAAAATCTAGAGACGTCATGGCCATTATTTCTCAAAATCTCACAAATCACATCTTGTTGAAAGAGCATTTCATTGGGTAATTTATCAGGCAGGGTCTTCCTTCAGTGTGTAACAGAAAGAGAGCAAAGATAAGGGATGTTTCTCAGACTTATAGTTATCATTCAATTCACGTTCTTACATAGGGAATGCATTTAATAACTACATGCAAAATATAATATAATCTTTTCATTTGTTTATGGGAAGAAAATTGAGGGAGGAGAAAATGTAGTATATAAAGGATAAGTTCAGTTTTCATTTTATATGAAAAGAAACAAGAGGGTTAAGAAAGCATTTCAATATCGGAGATATTCAAGTTTTAAGTTGTCTCCAATTATGTAGAAATGACTGGTGTAGTAAGTCTACAGTAGAAGATTGGAGTCCTCATCCTCACTTTCTTTACGTGGCAAATTAAAATTACCATACTAAATTCTGATTCTTCACTTCCTAAAATAACAATGGCTTCTGAATCACAAAATTCTCAGGAAAATATAATAGAACCCACAAAATATATTCTTTTTCTGATTTCTGTAATTTCTACTTTAATGAAATATATCTTTAAACTTGAATATCTCCTTAATGCCTTAACGGAATAAGAGTTTTGATGCTTTCTTTACCAATTTGTTTTCTTTAAAGTCCTCTTTAGTATAAGATATTTCTTGACCACTGAACTAATCCTTTAACTATCAAACTTTAAATCTCAACTATTAACGTCCTATTGATTGCCATCCATGGTTAATGCGGCTACTCGCTGGGGATGGTGATATGTTTGGTTAATATACACATGCATCAGGGTTAGTACAAACATACTTGTCATGCACACTTATATCATACAACACTATGCTCATATACTGCTAAGAACCAGTACATGTATTAATTACCACGTATTGACAAGTAGACTTCTACGATGGTGAGTGAACACACAATTACAATGACGGGGTCTTCGCCTGCGTATTCGGTTATGATAGTAACAATGCTATCACGAAACGCTCAATTCGATCCGGACGAGAACACAGGTACGACGTACGGACAGACATTACATTGACAACCAAGTCAATATCCACAGCCTTTGATAACCAGTTGTGGTGCACTGGCGTGTCTACCCAACCCAGGCTTGAACCCAGGGCCTCGTGGTCTGTAGACATGTAGGATAACTGCTACACCACAGTTAGTAGACAATAGAGGTGTGTGTCACTTGATTTAACTCACTGTATTGTTTCCTTCGGTATTACAAACAATGTTTTACTATTTCATTACTAATATATTTTTCGTGGTAAATACTTTATTTTTCTGTGTAAGTCTAGAAACTCAATTATACTATTATATGCAATTATATTGATTTTAATTCTTGAAAATCACATGAAATACAAAAATAATGAAATCAAATCAAAAGCCTCTTTTTACCCACGTTGCATTTTCTGTATAATCTCCATTGTTGTACAACAGTATACGTTATTATTTTGTAATGTGTTACATAAACTTCTTAAAGAAAATTGATAACACTGTATGTTTTTAAAAGTTCAATTTTTGTACATGTATGAGAGAACAATAAAACATGAGCAAAAAAAAACACTTTTTATCTTCCTCTTTTTGGGTTTCCTCTTCTTAAAACTACTTCCTCGGTCACCTGTAACAGCACGTTTGAATTTACTGCTGTGCAAAATGCAAAATTTAGGCCTATATATCAAATTTGTATATACACATTGTATACACAGAACCTGAATGTTTATGAGGACTACTGTACTTCAATTTAAAGAAATGCATCGTCTCATAAATAAATTCTGAAATGAGCGCTGCCGTGTTGGTAACCTCACTTTCAGTTTTAATTTGTCCTTATTGATTGCGAAAAATCTGTGATGTTCTCGATAACACATATGGCCCCTGTGTTCCACTGGATATGAATGTAACATCATGGGAAAAAATTGAAAACTGGAATAACGTTTCCTTCAAAATGTATTCAGAATACTGTCCTTCAAAATATAGAATACTGTATGTGCAAGTGACATCGCACATGTGCTGGAGGAGAACATGGATCCAGCAGATCTTTGTATGCTAATCGTACACAAACTACGCTTATTGGAACACTTCAAAGGCTATCAGACAGCGTTAATGATCACTAAGAAACAAGGGAAAGTGAATTTAACAAAAATTTAAAAACAATGAATGATTGCAATTTTAGAAATGTTAGGTTTTGGTATGATGGTTGGTTCGAATGGTTTCATGCCACCACAACGATAGTCAAGTTAAGCCACGAAGATATGAGCCAGTTTTGAATTAAAAGATGTTTTCAAGTGGAAGCACAACAAACGTACACTTTGCGATGCTCTACTAGGTTGTTTACTATTTCCTGACCAGTGATTGGGTGATTTCTCCATCGTTCAATGATGGTTTTGGTACAAATACTCTATATATCTTTCTAATAAATTCACTCTAGCCCCACGTTTACAAAGATCCATGTGCTCTAACAATACAAGTTATAAGTTAAACATTCCTAGGACCCATAGACAGACTTTCACTTCTAGAACAATAAGTGTAGCTGGTGCTGAGTTGTGGAACAAGTTACCCAATGATATTAAGCAATCTGCCAATGTTAGTTTTTTTAGAGAAAATTAAAACTTACCTTTTTCCATGCTAATTTTTTCTTACCATTTTATATATTTTATATGATTCATTGATGTACATGCATGTATGCACTTTCACCACTTTTGTACTCATGTGTGTGTGTATATATACTTATGTGTGTGTGTGTACATATATATATATATATATATATATATATATACATATATATATATATATATATATATATATATATATATATATATATATATATATATATATATATATATATATATATATATATATATATATATATATATATATATATATATATATATATATATATATATATATATATATATATATATATATATATATATATATATATATATATATATATATATATATATATATATATATATATATATATATATATATATATATATATATATATATATATATATATATATATATATGAATATATATTTAGTATTTGTATGTTTTGCTTTTACCTTTTTTCCTACCTGTATATATGTATTGTAAAGCGCCACCGAAAACTACGTTCTGGTTGGAGCTATATCAATTTCAATAAATAAGAATAATAATAATTATATTACACAGAGGATAGTCATGGCATGCATATTCTTCAATTTTATAATGGATAAATGAATTATGCAAAAGAGTAACAAGGATCGCTAAGAGTAAACACACCACAAAGATAGACAAGGCTATTAGTAACATTCTCTTTGACTTAGTGGGATACCAGCAATTGCTAGTACATCATACTCCATGTCTGTACCACCATCTGCACACCACGTCTGTACCACCATCTGCACACCACGTCTGTACCACCATCTGCACACCGCGTCTGTGCACACGGCCCGTGTGCCACGGCCCGTGTGCCACGGCCCGTGTGCCACGGCCCGTGTGCCACGGCCCGTGTGCCACGGTCCGTGTGCCACGGTCCGTGTGCCACGGTCCGTGTGCCACGGTCCGTGTGCCACCGTCCGTGTGCCACCGTCCGTGCCACGTCCGTGCCACGGCCGTGTGCCACCGTCCGTGTGCCACCGCGTCCGGTGCCACCGTCCGTGTGCCACGTCCGTGTGCCCCGTCCGTGTGCCACCGTCCGTGTGCCACCGTCCGTGCCACCGTCCGTGTGCCACCGTCCGTGTGCCACCGTCCGTGCCACCGTCCGTGTGCCACCCGTCCGTGTGCCACCGTCCGTGTGCCACGGTCCGTGTGCCACCGTCCGTGTGCCACCGTCCGTGTGCCACCGTCCGTGTGCCACCGTCCGTGTGCCACCGTCCGTGTGCCACCGTCCGTGTGCCACCGTCCGTGTGCCACCGTCCGTGTGCCACCGTCCGTGTGCCACCGTCCAGGTGCCACCGTCCGTGTGCCACCGTCCAGGTACCACCGTACGTGTGCCACCGTCCGTGTGCCACCGTCCGTGTGCCACCGTCCGTGTGCCACCGTCCAGGTGCCACCGTCCGTGTGCCACCGTCCAGGTACCACCGTACGTGTGCCACCGTCCGTGTGCCACCGTCCGTGTGCCACCGTCCAGGTACCACCGTACGTGCGCCACCGTCCGTGCACCATTGTCCGTGCACCACCGTCTGTGTACCACAGTGTGGTTTGCATACACATGATTTGTATACTCAATACAAATTATTTACAAATTCAGTAACACTGTATTTCACTAATCTTGTAATTATTCATGCTATTCTTAATATTGATTTACATCTACTGAAGAAAGAAAAATGGCTATTTAGATTATCTCAGTAAGGTCACTGATGAATTCTCCTGAGTATGCCTGCCTTTAGTTCTGTGCCGCTTTCCCTCCTCCTTCTCCACAGTAAAAACAAAGATGCTACAAACCATTTGAATCTTTCAATGCAAGGTGAAAGTTAAATCTTTACTCCATGACGACAGTGCTTGTGACAGGAGATGAACCAGGTACCTTTCCACATGACTACAACTCCTTAACCACTGAGGCACCGTACCTCCATATAATGGTACATGATCCAACATATTTGACATTCCACCACAAATATAAAGAAAACACATTTTTCCTATAACTGCCATTAGAAACTTCATGCAAGTCAGGCAATATTAGCAACATTCAATCCTTGCATTTTAGATGCAAAGACTTTTTTCAAAACCAGGCTACAAAGCATAAAAATTTCAATCAAATTGCATCCCAAAATTTAACCAGGGAGGCTTTTTTCAGCATGCTCATCCCAACTAAGAAAAAGAAATGTGGTTTTACCAGTAGAAGCCATAGCAGTGCCATTGCATGGATCTAATTGAGAGATACACCGGAAAAAGAGCAGAATGAAAATCTTGCAAACGGAATCGTTGTAGGAAAGAACAAAACTGAAAATCAAGTGTCGAAGGAGTGGCTTATTTGCAATAAAGATTAGAGCAAACACATAAGTACAATGTTTTTGTAAAAAGAAAACCTGATGTGATGTGTCGTTTTAAACAATATGGATGAAGGCTGGCAGGGGTGGCATCAGGATTTACACAACAGAGGGTCTTACTACAATGGGTCTAGCCTCCTTGTCATGGGAGGCTGAAAAATTTCAAAATTGTATCTTATATGCAAGTGGTGAATGGGTTTGTACCGTATGCTTGTTCTCTACCTTGGCTACACGGCTTAGTTTTTTTAAGAGGGTAGAAATTGTGGTGGCTGTTTTGGATGGGATCAGCAGGTCTGGAAATTGGGTTAGATTCAGTAATCCTTCTCATGTTTAAATAGTAATAGAGTTTAAATGCTTAATACAGCTTTCAGAATTTTCAAAATCTAGCAGAAGGTGTTCGGACAATATGTGATGCCATGCAAAAATATCAGAGGTAATTGCTTCAAAATGTTCAATTCTGGTGTTCATCGTATGCCATAGCAGTGACATTACTTGGATCTTATACAGAAGATAAACCATAAATAAAGCAGAATGAAATCTTGCAAATAAAATCAATGTAGGAAAGAACGTAACTGAAAACCAGACATCACAAACAACCCCCTCGCTGCTAATAACATGCTTTCCAGCCTCTGTCACACCTGCCATCCCACTCTCATGTTTCACACCATACTAATTCCCTCCCAACAGAAAATTATACATGAAAATCCAGATGCAAATCCACCACATGACCCATATGTCATCACACCTGCAATCAAGATGACATCCTACCACATGACTTGCCACCCTGTCCCATATACCGTGCCACCCTGTCCCACATGCCATCCCTCCTGTACCAAGTGCCATCCCACCCTGTCCCACAGGTCATTCTATGCTATCCCATCCTGTTCCACATGCCATCCCAACTGAAATCCAGATGACTTCCATTACATGTTATCCTTTCCCACATGCCATGCCACTCTGTCCCACATGTCATCCCACCCTGCCCCCATGCCATAACATCCTGTCTCACAATCCTTAACACCCTGTTCCACATGCCAACCAATCCCACATACCACTGTCCCACTTGCCATCTCACCCCGTACCATATTTCACCCCATCCCATCCCCCATGCCATCCCACCTTCATCCCAATTCCTACATCTACCTATCATTCTACCATCTTCCACCCAACATTCGTTCCTCTAACTCCCAATCCCCTCACTTCTATCAACTAAACAAGCCCTATTCACCTACCATCCCCCTTCACCTACTGTACCATCCCCCTTCACCTACCATCCCCATTCACCTACTGTACCATCCCCCTTCACCTACCATCCGCCATTCACCTACTACCCCAACCCACCTCCTGCCATCCACTCACCCAAATATACTCTTAACCAACTCATCATTCCAACCTTCACTAAACCTCTCTGATCTTTCTACCAAATCAGAATGAAAATTGAGTACAGATTTATTTGCAGATTATCATTGTCTATTATGTGTCCACTCTATTGAGCGAAGACCTTTGGCAAGACACTTCATTATAAATTCCATTCAGTCGTCAGATCTATTATTCAACTTTTAATTGTAGCTATTGAAGTTTGGAGTGCATTTGTTCTCTTTTATATAAATTTCTTTTCATAAAAATAGTTGGAATTACTTTCCTAATGCAGCAATCTTTTGTTCCATAGTAGCTGAACAATGTATGAAGCCGGACGGACAATAGATGTGGACGGACGAACGGACGGATGGTAAAAATGCTACATCCCCTCTTTAACAACTTCAATGGCGAGGGGATATAATGTGTTGGGGGAGTGGCCTATTTACATAAAGATTAGAGCAAGCACAATGTATTTTGTAGAAAGAAAACCTGATGTGATGTGTTGCTATAAAACAGCAGGGATGAATGCTAGTGGTTGAATGGACAGTTTTTGTTCTGTATGTAGAATTTGACAAATCACTTGCCCGAGACACCCAAAAACTTTGTTAGGACAACCACGTTTTTTGCAAGCTCTGTCCTGTGGACAGCTTATCTTCTAACAGAAAATATATTAAGCACACAGGGCAAGCTTATTTTCTTTCAGGACAAGTATAAATTTAGGTAACTATGCCAGCGGTAAAGTTGATCTCAGATTGATTTGTTGGTCTCTGCCTGTATGCTTGTTATCTACATTTGCTTGTATTCAAATCAAAGCATACAGAGGCAATTGCCTCACCTTGAGTGTTTGGAGAAACAATTTTGAAATAATCCATGTGTGCAACAAAATGCTTTAAAATTTTACTTTAATTCACCTATTTCTGTAATGCTTACTTCAGCTTCTGGCAGTGAAAATTTTCAAGTTTTGCACTTTAGCAAGCTCGGTCAAAACTAGTGAGAAATTGAAGCTTTAAGTATAAAATGAGTGAAATTAAAACACATAATGACAATGAAAAGTAACTGTAATAAAACGCTATATTGGCAACTGAAATGAAACTGCAACTGCAAAAGACAAAACTTCAATAAACAAAGGATGGTGACGTGAATGATTATAAGAAGAGTAATAATTGAAGTGATTCTGCAAAAAAGGCAAAACTTAAATGAACAAAGGGTGGTACCTTGAACTATTATAAGAAGAGTATGAATCGAAGTGATTCTGCAAATGAACAAAGGGTGGTAACTTGAATGATTATAAGAAGAGTAAGAAATGAAGTGATTCTGCAAAAAGACAAAACTTAAAATGAACAAAGGGTGGTACCTTAAACTATTATAAGAAGAGTATGAATTGAAGTGATTCTGCAAATGAACAAAGGGTGGTAACTTGAATGATTATAAGAAGAGTAAGAAATGAAGTGATTCTGCAAAAAGACAAAACTTAAATGAACAAAGGGTGGTACCTTGAACTATTATAAGAAGAGTATGAATTAAAGTGATTCTGAAAAAAGATAAAACTTAAATGACCAAAGGTAACTTGAATGATTATAAGAATTTGTGTGTTTGTTGAGGATATATATATGGCACAGCGACGATCAGAATCAAACATGCCAAATTAATAATGAAACCAGAGTGCTGTAAGAAAGAGATAAAGAGATTAAGTATGAAGGTTATTGTGAGGTATAAGAAGAGATGTCAAGAGGGCTAATTGAGAAATCCCAAAGAAAATTTAAGATTTGGTTACTTAAGTTTTTATTGAAAAAAGTTTGGAAGGAAGAAAAGAATTTTGTGGTATAAAGAATCAGCCACATTAAACTTTCATTAAGTTTGTCCAATCTTTTGTATTTGTGCAAGAATTGCTCTTTTGCTAGGGAATGCCTTTAAAATAAGGGTGTTTATTTATCTTAAAATGCGTTCAGACTAACCTTACAATTAACGTCTCTGAGTTACGAAATAAACCACACCCACCAAAGCAACACGGTAACTAGGTAGGGGCAAACAAAACTCAAATCTGCAATTGTGCATGACCAATGCATTGACATTTAGATGTTCAGTGTGGCCTGTTGTAAGTTTTAATTCATTTAAGGTGTTTCCCCGGATCTTTAGAGATTTAAGCAAATGAAATAAACAAAATTCAGTTTGCTAACCATTCTGCTTAACGGGAATCAGATTTACAAAGCTTGTAATGGGCTCGTAGATGCAGTTTTCTTCCACCATCTTGTCGTCACTCGGTATGTGTGTGCACAAATTTGTTTTGTGTAGTATATTGCATTGACTGCATAGCGCATGCTGCTAGCTGTACTGTACCAGTAATGAGTAGGATTTTTGCCCCACTAATGTTATGCAGATTTTGTTGCTAGGCAAATTTATGCGGTGATTGGTTGAAAAAGCTGTCAATCATTTAACTCAGAAAGGTTAATTTACTATTTCATCACATAAATTACCATTTTTTATTTGCAGTTCCGTGTGTAAGCGGATTAACATAACAGGATGATAGGCTAAGAAGGGTTAGTCACCTCATAAAAAGCCCAAACTAATATCACCACAACCACAAAAAAAATCAAAAATCAAAGAGGCCCAGAGTTAGTAAAGAACTTATCAATGTTGACTCTGAAATTGTGAACAGAATTAAAGCTAACTATCCACTCAGGCAAACCATTCCACTCATTAGCAACTCTTTGCAAAAAGCTATAATGCCGAATATCTGTCCGTGAGAACTCTTTGGTCAACTTCAAATTATTACCATGTGTCACATGAGCATTAGCTGAAACATGCAAGAAATAACAGGAAGTCAAAGCATCACTACCAGATAGAAATTTAAAAACCGAAATCAAATCGCCTCGTACTCTTCTTAACTCAAGCGTGGTCAAACCAAGAATTTGTAACCAAGATTCAATCATAAGAAATTCCTTACTTCGGTAATAAGTCTAGTAGCTCTTTGCTGAACCTGCTCCAAAATGAACTTATCCTTCTCATAAAAGGGACTCCCAAGCCTGAATAGCATACTCAAGGTGAGGCCTGACTAACTGCTTATACAAATAAGGTTGCTTTCATCACCGTTGTTCAAAAGAAAAAAAGATGCGAGTTTTCACTTCCATGCTGGTACATGTTCCTACGAACAAAATGTCCGATGGATTTTGAAGAAGAAAAAACAATTTAGCCATGCGAGAAATAAGATAATGAGAATGAATGTATTTGAAGGATCATGAGGTTGGATGGTATATGCGGTCATAATGCCAAGAGCTGTCCGTACCATTTAAAGACATTCAAATAATACACATTTTGAAAGCCTTCCTTGAATCCCTCTAGGATTTTTGAGAACATCTTCCCTCTCCATTCATATCACGTGTTTGATGAAAATTGCTATATATGTATGATGTGAAGAAACAAATGAATGAAATGAAAGCTGATCTCAGAAACAATTAATGTAACAACAGAGTAATTAAGATTACCTGCCAGGCTCCGCCTTGTCCAGATTGATTGGCGGAAGAAGCTGCGAACTGGATTTCTTTCTAGTTGCGATTACCTGGCAATAGATCATACACGATCTTCAGTTTACGAAATAGAGGTTATGACATGTTACTTTTTATTTTGGTTTAAGTTAGTTTCAGCTTCATAATATTGATATACCGTATCATCTAAAACATTTATTTGAATGACATTCATGCAAACGTAATGGAAAATAACTGTACATAAGAATAGTAAAAATAATAACAAGATAAGGCAAGAAAAGTTGCAGATTAACACAGTGAGTCCCAGCATTGCATATACGCATCTTTTTTTTCCCTTTCATGAACCAGCATTGAGTATACGCGACGGATATCATAGCATCAATTACATGGAATTTATTCAAATTGGTGAAGTACTTCCTTTTTGTTTTGTAAAATTATTGAAATAAACATTTTTTCTACCTATTTTCAAGTGTAGGGGTCAGTCATACTTCCTGTTTTTGTAAGAAAAGGGTCAAACACAGGGCAAAATTTTGTAAACGAAGCGGAGATTTATATTGGCAATTTACACACAAAATGGCTTTACTAGAAGGGCATCCTCCGCCGTTAGATAGTGACGATGAGTCTGATTTGGAGCCAGATTTTGATACGAACAGTGATAGCAAGAGTGATTTTGACAGTGATGAAGAGTAATTGACTCTAAATAATGGTCATTTTTTGATCAACTTTGACATAGAAAACACAGATAAAAAAGCTAAGTGGAGCAATGATAATGTTACCAGATCTCAACGACATTTGTTTATGGAAGTGACTGGTATACAAGCTAATCTACCTGCAAATTTATCTCCAAAGGATTGTTTTGTTTGTTTGATGAGGGCTTAACGGCACCACAACAACGAGGGTCAAATTGTGCCTGAGAGGTCAGATCATTTTAGAGGTAGGAAGGAAAGAAAACAGGGGGAGAATGAAAGAAATTCAAAAACAACAAATCAAAAAGCTGTGTTCAAGAGAGGAGGTGCATGGGTGAAACAAAAGCAAAGTAGAGAGGGGGTGGAAGAGGAGAGTTAAATATGGTTGTAGAGGGAAGCATGATGAAGGAAGGAGATAATTTTATCCGGAGGATTTTCTTGAAAGAACTCAGCAATTGAGTTGTGGGGAGCGAGGGAAGCTTAGGAAAGGTTGTACAGGGGGCAAGCAAGGAGAACGTGATGGATAGTGAGGATGCAGTGGCAATTGTTACGGAGGGGTTGGGGGGAACCAATGGGGAGGTGGGAGTGAGTGAGGTGGGTGTGACCAATTCTAAGACGGGTAATATGAACGTTGTCGATACGAGAGAGGTTGTTGATGGTGGATTTGATCGGGATTGTGGGCTGGATGACATATGGACTTTGTTATCAATTTGGGAGTTCCATGAGGTTTGCTAGCGGTCACGAACAAGGGCGGTTTGATGTCAGAGAGGGTTTTGGGAAAAGGGGTAGGGAGGAGGTTGAGGGCAAGCTTAGCGGCTGCATCAGCCCTGTCATTGCCAGGGATGCCAACATGACTGGGTATTCAGAAGAAAAGAACACTTTTCCTGCAGAGGGTGGGAGAAAAGAGTTTCCGGAGGAGGAGCTGGCATGTGAGGTTATCCCATTTAAGATTGAGTAATGAAGTAAGAACAGCCTTTGAGTCGGAGAAACTATTTTTTTTTTATAAGATCAGCGTGATGTCATACTTGATGATCCATGACAATGTTTATGTATTTCTTTGAAAGTTAATTGCCTTTTTTTAAATTATTGGAAACTTTTGATGTTTAATTATTGATATGGGATTTATCACAAACTTTACAAAAACATGCTTTGCCCATCTGCTCAGCTACCTTGCATTCATTCTACGGTGAAATCTTTCTAGTGCAATAACTCCTAAACCGAATAGAATATGAACATTGTTTTTTTCCAACTTGTTTCTTTGTTTAATCCTCTTTCATATAAATTAAAAGGAAAATAATAGTCCTTTAACTAATCCTTTGACTTACTTCAAATACATTCGAAGGTAAACTTTTGATAGCATGCAAAGAAACAAGAAAATAAACTCACAGATGAAATATGTTCACAAAGCGCTGGCTCAGCTGTTAGTTGCCCCAATAAGTTTAGGTATCTGGCCACTAGAGCATGTATTGCACATCTATTCGGGGTCTCCAGGGTGACGTCTTTATCAAGGGCCAGATCCTACAGAAAGGAATGGAAAAAGAAATGAATATGGATTATATATCGCCAATTAAACACTTGCACTCCTTGCTTCTGGTATACCAGATGTCAGCACATCAATGGCAAAGATAACATTGTCATATTGAGGTCAAATTATCTCAGACTAACGTAAATATCTAAGGACAGGTAGCAACAACTTGAGCTTAATTGGAAGAAAATATGTTATAAACTAAGAAAAGAGGAAAAGCTTTTCACCAAAATTGGCTAAAGATTGACCATTTTATCATAATCAAATTATGCTGATTTTTATTGAAATTTTGTAACATTACAACAAGAAAACCCTTAGATTTGTTAAAGGTCAAATATTGTTGAGAAAAAAAAATACACTACAATCCAACGTTTCTGATTTGTCAAAATATCCAAACAATCACCACCGGCAGGCCAATCAAAGACGGCCACAGAAGTGGCATTACTATCATCACCAGCAGGCCAATCAAAGACGGCCACAGAAGTGGCATTACTATCATCACCAGCAGGCCAATCAAAGACGGCCACAGAAGTGGCATTACTATCATCACCGGCAAGCCAATTAAAGACGGCCACAGAAGTGGCATTACTATCATCACCAGCAGGCCAATCAAAGACGGCCACAGAAGTGGCATTACTATCATCACCAGCAGGCCAATCAGTGACTGCCACAGAAGTGGCATTACTATTATCACTGGCAGGCCAATCAAAGACGGCCACAGAAGTGGCATTACTATCATCACCGGCAAGCCAATTAAAGACGGCCACAGAAGTGGCATTACTATCATCACCAGCAGGCCAATCAGTGACTGCCACAGAAGTGGCATTACTATTATCACTGGCAGGCCAATCAGTGACTGCCACAGAAGTGGCATTACTATTATCACTGGCAGGCCAATCAATGACTGCCACAGAAGTGGCATTAGTAGCATCACCGGCAGGCCAATCAAAGATGGCCACAGAAGTGGCATTAGTATCATCACTGGCAGGCCAATTAAAGACGGCCACAGAAGTGGCATTACTATCATCACCGGCAAGCCAATTAAAGACGGCCACAGAAGTGGCATTAGTATCATCACTGGCAGGCCAATCACTGGCATTACTATCATCACCCGGCCAATCAAAGACTGAAGTGGCATTAGTATCACACTGAAGTGGCATTACTATCATCACCAGCAGGCCAATCAAATCATCAATCAAAGCGCCAAGCAGAAGTGGCACGGCCACAGAAGTGGCATTACTATCATCACCGGCAAGCCAATTAAAGACGGCCACAGAAGTGGCATTACTATCATCACCGGCAGGCCAATCAGTGACTGCCACAGAAGTGGCATTACTATCATCACTGGCAGGCCAATCAATGACTGCCACAGAAGTGGCATTACTATCATCACTGGCAGGCCAATCAATGACTGCCACAGAAGTGGCATTACTATCATCACCGGCAGGCCAATCAAAGACGGCCACAGAAGTGGCATTACTATCATCACTGGCAGGCCAATCAAAGACGGCCACAGAAGTGGCATTACTATCATCACCGGCAAGCCAATTAAAGACGGCCACAGAAGTGGCATTACTATCATCACTGGCAGGCCAATCAATGACTGCCACAGAAGTGGCATTACTATCATCACCGGCAGGCCAATCAATGACTGCCACAGAAGTGGCATTACTATCATCACTGGCAGGCCAATCAATGACTGCCACAGTGACTTACTATCATCAGGCCAATCAATGACTGCCAGAAGTGGCATTACTATCATCACCGCAGGCCAATCAATGACTGCCACGGAAGTGGCATTACTATCATCACCATCAGGCCAATCAAAGACGGCCACAGAAGTGGCATTACTATCATCACCAGCAGGCCAATCAAAGACGGCCACAGAAGTGGCATTACTATCATCACCGGCAAGCCAATTAAAGACGGCCACAGAAGTGGCATTAGTATCATCACCGGCAGGCCAATCAAAGACGGCCACAGAAGTGGCATTACTATCATCACCAGCAGGCCAATCAAAGACGGCCACAGAAGTGGCATTACTATCATCACCGGCAGGCCAATCAAAGACGGCCACAGAAGTGGCATTAGTATCATCACTGGCAAGCCAATTAAAGACGGCAAGCCAAAGACGACCACAGAAGTGGCATTACTATCATCACCGCAAGCCAATCAAAGACGCAGGCCATTATCAATCACCAAAGACAGGCTAATGCAAAGACGGCCAGAAGTGGCATTACTATCATCACCGCAGGCCAATCAATGACTGCAGGCAATCAAAGACGCCACAGAAGTGGCATTACTATCATCACCGCAGGCCAATCAAAGACTGCCACAGAAGTGGCAATGAAGCTCAAAGACCACAGAAGTGGCATTACTATCATCACCAATCAAAGACGCAGAAGTGGCAATCAATGACTGCCACAGAAGTGGCATTACTATCATCACGCCACAGAAGTGGCATTACTTATCAATCACCGCAAGCAATGGCAGGCCAATCAGTGACTGCCACAGAAGTGGCATTACTATCATCACCGGCAGGCCAATCAATGACTGCCACAGAAGTGGCATTACTATCATCACCGGCAGGCCAATCAAAGACGGCCACAGAAGTGGCATTACTATCATCACTGGCAGGCCAATCAAAGACGGCCACAGAAGTGGCATTACTATCATCACCGCAAGCCAATCAAAGACGCCACAGAAGTGGCATTACTATCATCACCGCAGAGGCCAATCAAAGACTGCCACAGAAGTGACATTACTATCATCACCGCAAGGCAGGCATTACATCATCACTGCAAAGACGCCAATCAAAACAGTGCCACAGAAGTGGCATTACTATCATCACCAGCAGGCCAATCAAAGACGGCCACAGAAGTGGCATTACTATCATCACCGGCAGGCCAATCAAAGACGGCCACAGAAGTGGCATTACTATCATCACCGGCAGGCCAATCAAAGACGGCCACAGAAGTGGCATTACTATCATCACCGGCAGGCCAATCAAAGACGGCCACAGAAGTGGCATTACTATCATCACCGGCAGGCCAATCAAAGACGGCCACAGAAGTGGCATTACTATCATCACCGGCAGGCCAATCAATGACTGCCATAGAAGTGACATTACTATCATCACTGGCAGGCCAATCAATGACTGCCACAGAAGTGGCATTAGTATCATCACCGGCAGGCCAATCAAAGACGGCCACAGAAGTGGCATTAGTATCATCACCGGCAGGCCAATCAAAGACGGCCACAGAAGTGGCATTACTATCATCACCGGCAGGCCAATCAAAGACGGCCACAGAAGTGGCATTACTATCATCACCGGCAGGCCAATCAAAGACGGCCACAGAAGTGGCATTACTATCATCACCGGCAGGCCAATCAAAGACGGCCACAGAAGTGGCATTACTATCATCACCAGCAGGCCAATCAATGACTGCCACGGAAGTGGCATTACTAGTATGTATCACATTCATTGGGGACAGGTTAAGTCATTATCTTTAGACAAGATTCTCTCTGTAACTTTTTTTCTTTCTGTAACTTACTGTTTTTCAATTCTTCTGTAACTTCATGTTTTTTTACCCGTCTGTAACTTAATATTATGCCAATCTTCTGTAATGTAATGTTTTTCAATTCTTCTGTAACTTAATGTTATGCCAATCTTCTGTAATGTAATGTTTTTTAATCCTCCTGTAACTTAATGTTTTGCCATTCTTCTGTAATGTAATGTTTTTCAATCCTCCTGTAACTTAATGTTTTGCCATTCTTCTGTAATGTAATGTTTTTCAAATCTTCTGTAACTTCTTTCTGTAACCTATGTAGTGAAAAAGCTCTCGGGTTGAATGGTGTGGATTACCCCTGATTTTGAGAAAATCGAGGGTGTCGGGTTGGAGGGGTCTAAGGGCCAAAAATTCTAAATGAAGGTACATTCAGAGAGAGTGGTACGATAGTCCAAGAAGACTTTGGAGAAGTCAGTGATGGAGACAGAGCATTCTTGGTGGGTTAAGACGGGGAAAGATATTGATGTAGCTGATATGACAAGTAATGGGGAGAAGCTTGAGCTAAATTATAACTATTTCAAGAGAAAGCTTTTAATGAGAAAAATAAGCATTCGTTACCTGAAGAACAATGGCCATCCTGAACATGTCAACCACCATGTCATCACTGCCCACCTCCACAAAGAGCAGGGCCAGGGTGCAGTACAAGGCCAGGTAGTTCTCCGTCCTGTTGTCTGGGCTCTTAATGCTCTGGTATAGGTGTCGCTGGATGTTCTGGTTCTGAAAGAACAAAGTTGATCGATTAATTTTAAGAGATTGATTGATCAATTAATTGATGATAAGTAGATATCTGTCGCAATTGATTATTGATCTATATCAATTGATTGACTGACAGATAGATAGATCAATTAATTGATAGATAGATTAACTGAAAGACTGATTGATGCTATTTGTTGGCATGTCAACAACAAAGATCACTTAATGCCGAAGAGACTAAATTATATTGAAGAAATCAGACAAAGAAATTAAACTGATGCTTAAAAAAAGGTGCATAAAAAAAAAAAAGAAGGAAAAGCAGGTTGGAGAAAGAGTAGACAGGGCAAAGAAGTAAGTTGTGAAGGGGAAGAGAATTTGATAACCTTTCTTTCTCAACTCATGATTAATCCACTTTTGCAGCCCAGTGTAGGCTTTATATATTGACCTTTTCCAACCAAGTTAAGCCAAACATGATTTCTTTAGTACTCCGACCAATCAACTGCTAGAGAGAGTTTTCCCTTTAATACCCAACCAATCAGCTGCGAGCACATATTACCTACATGTATAACATACATATGAATATCATTTAAAATAAAAATCATATGCTTGGTCTTATATCATTTAGGAATTGTTCAGACAGGCAAAAATCCCCCAGTATTTGAATGGTTGATGAGATTCCTCTAGTATACAATTGGTACTCATGAATTGCGGCCATGTGACATTATTTAAATTAGTTTTTCAGAAATTGCTGATTCAGATTTAAAACTCTGCATTGATCTTATAATTCAATAAAGCAACACTTTCTCATGAATATTCATAATGTGTATTGATCCTATAATTCAATAAAGCAACAATTTCTCATGAATATTTGTGTATTGATCCTATAGTTCAATAAAGCAATGCTTTCTCATGAATATTCATGTATATTGATCCTATAATTCAATAAAGCAACACTTTCTCATGAATATTCATGTATATTGATCCTATAATTCAATAAAGCAACACTTTCTCATGAATATCCATGTGTATTGATCCTATAATTCAATAAAGCAACACTTTCTCATGAATATCCATGTGTATTGATCCTATAATTCAATAAAGCAACACTTTCTCATGAATATTCATACCCTTCTCATAAACATGACGTCCTGCCGGCTGGGCTTCTCAATCTTCAGTCCCAAATCTGAGATGTCATGAGGAATTGCTGGATTACAGAAGAACTTGTCAGCGTTGCCATGGCGATCAACCAATGTATGTAGAATCTCTTGAACAATTAGTCTAATATCTAAAACACAATAGAGAGGAATCATTTCTTCTGAGACAGAGGAACAATTGATGATTATATAAAAAGATAATCTCACTAAGAAAAAATTCTTTGCTTAATTTCTTTACAATTTATGTTCAAATGTCGTTAAAGTAAAATACTAAAAACTACTGTAACTTTAACAAAATGAGTATGCCTAAAATAAATAAGTATCACCCCTGCCCCCTATAAGAATGTGCAGTAATCAATGTTACAATGTAATAAACATTCAACAGAGTCATAGCTGAGGTGCCAGCAAGGTCAGAAACAATAGACAAGAACAACAAATATTTCATTGTGCAACTCATACTGGATGAAGTACATCATATATTTTTTAATTTTATTTAGGCCCCATACAAAATATTACTGGCCTATCACCCTCACATGCATCAGTTTGAGACAATCCCAGAATCATTTATTTTTAAAAAAGTGGCATATTTGTCTTTTGGATGAGTCATTCAGTATCCATCCTTACTTTCGTTTCTTTCAACTTTCTACCCATACAAACTTTTCGTTCCGATAGTTTTCAATATTTATTACACATGATCTGATTCAGAACCCTGCAAATCGCCGAAAATCGCATCACTTTTCCAACTCTGTTGAGGTGATATTTTTTTACAGGGCCTTATAGCCCAAAATTATTTAAAAGAGATTTTTGAGTAAATGCACCACGCATAGAAATGCACTTAATAAGAACTAAGTATTACTATTATTGTTCTAAATAAGAACCAAGTATTACTATTATTGTTTCAAATAAGAGCCAAGTATTACTATTATTGTTCTAAATAAGACCCAAGTATTACTATCATTGTTCTAAATAAGAACCAAGTATTACTATTATTGTTCTAAATAAGGACTAAGTATTACTATTATTGTCTAAATAAGAACTAAGTATTACTATTATTGTTCTAAATAAAACCAAGTATTACTATTATTGTTCTAAATAAGAACTAAGTATTACTATTATTGTTCTAAATAAGAATTAAGTATTACTATTATTGTTCTAAATAGGAACCAATTGTTCTAAATAAGAACCAGGTATTACTATTATTGTTCTAAATAAGGACTAAGTATTACTATTATTGTTCTAAATAAAACCAAGTATTACTATTATTGTTCTAAATAAGAACTAAGTATTACTATTATTGTTCTAAATAAAACCAAGTATTACTATTATTGTTCCAAATAAGAACTAAGTATTACTATTATTGTTCTAAATAAGAATTAAGTATTACTATTATTGTTCTAAATAAGAACCAATTGTTCTAAATAAGAACCAAGTATTACTATTATTGTTCTAAATAAGGACTAAGTATTACTATTATTGTTCTAAATAAGAACCAAGTATTACTATTATTGTTCTAAATAAGAACTAAGTATTACTATTATTGTTCCAAATAAAACCAAGTATTACTATTATTGTTCTAAATAAGAACTAAGTATTACTATTATTGTTCTAAATAAGAACCAAGTATTACTATTATTGTTCTAAATAAGGACTAAGTATTACTATTATTGTTCTAAATAAAACCAAGTATTACTATTATTGTTCTAAATAAGAACTAAGTATTACTATTATTGTTCTAAATAAAAACCAAGTATTACTATTATTGTTCTAAATAAGAACTAAGTATTACTATTATTGTTCTAAATAAGAACCAAGTATTACTATTATTGTTCTAAATAAGAACCAAGTATTACTATTATTGTTTTAAATAAGAATTAAGTATTACTATTATTGTTCTAAATGAGAACTAAGTATTACTGTTATTGTTCTAAATAAGATCCAAATATAACTATTATTATTCTAAATAAGAACTAAGTATTACTATTATTGTTCTAAATAAGAACCAAATATTACTATTATTGTTCTAAATAAGAACTAAGTATTACTATTATTGTTCTAGATAAGAAGCAAATATTACTATTATTGTTCTAAATGAGAACTAAGTATTACTGTTATTGTTCTACAGTAAGACTGGAATAGCATGATGTACATTCTTATCTTGTTGCCTAATGTCAAGGATCAACAGACATATAAACACAAGCACGTTAACCATACCTCCCTTCAAATTTGCTGGCTGAGATTATAAAGTCTCGTAACAATAACATTGGATGGTAATATTCATAGATGACTGTGCACAAGAGGTAATCTTCTTCTACTTACCATAATCAGAGACAGTTGAAATGTTGAGTAGCGGGTGCAGGAATGAAGCAGGGAATGTGGTGGACAAAGACAATGTGGTGTATTTGGTGGCAACCTGTAAAGAAATAATCGATCAATGATTAAACCTATTAGCACCAAAACCAAATATCTATTTTTGTATTCAATGAAACAAATTTCCAAAATGAGATAAATACACAAATGTCATGAAAGAAAATACAGAAAGGTTGAGGAAACTCTATTGAAAGTTAGAAACTCGAAAACTTGGAATAAATAGATCATCTCAGATAATAGAGACATGGATAAGTTGAACAACAACACCAAAAGAAAGTTAAGTAGTACCTCGGATAGGCCAATCAGATGGTTCACTGCACTTTAAAAAAAACACCTAAAAACAAGTACACAAGAACAACAAACAGAAAAACTAAAACAAGGGAAATGTAAACATCACGTAACCAAAGCAGCCCAACACCGACAGATTAAGACACTCCTCTTATGGACAGGAGGTAATGATGGACAGGGAACTTGAAGGCTTGCATGCCGTTATCTGTTTTGTTACCAACACAACAACTGGAAGGGTATTTCATATTCTGGTGGCAGTATGGAGGAAGTTACTTCCATTACTGGGCATTTGAATGAAAATTACTTTTTAATTTGTATTGCGGAATATTCTGTAACAAGAAGAGAATAATTACCTTGAGTAAACTCTTCAAGAGCATGTTTTGGAGTAAAACGTCTCCTTCACTGCAGAGAAAACCAAAACAAAACAACTTGAGCTGTGTTTCTCTTAGAACATATCATTTCACCACATTTTACAATATATCCTTTTGATTTAAATAAAGACCTATGGACAAGTAGAGCTAACATTAGCTAGATAAAAACTAAACCATATAACAAGCAGGGTTCTAGCTACGGTGGGCTGCCCTGGGCGAGCCCACCCAGGACTCGGAATTCCCGCCGAGCACTTGGCTCTATGATTCGCTATTTCGCCCGGCACTCAAAAGTTCAATTCGGTTAATTAATTAAGTGTTTAAACAGATCTCCTTTTAATCTCGCTCTATTTATGTCATCCGCTGATTTACACACATAACATAACATACATTACGCACAATAAATTCCGATCAAAACAACTGAACTATATAGGAATTTAATGCAATTGAACGTACATATTATCATAAAATCTCCCATACACAAAGCTTTTTGCATAAACATATGTACATGCACACAGTTTTGGTTCACGTTTTAATCCTTGTGAATCACTGCTGGCAGCTTGCCAAGTCCGTCACTTACTATACAAACAAAGTGGTACCTTCATGCTTTAACAAGTAAATATTACACCCCCAAGAGCCAAAGGCGTGCTTATAGACCGGTCCAAATGTAAGTAACCAATCACATTCCTTATAAATCCCATATGCACTTAACATTATAAAGGACTGATCTATATTCTTTTGATTTGTGGGGAATGTGATATTGACAAAAGTTGTTGCATAGTTCATGAGAACATGTGCCACATGGCTTTCATTGAACGATACTGGGACGAAAATAAAAGCGGTAAAAAGTTTGGGCAAGATGAATAACAATGGGAATTAAGAGAAGAGTTTCTGGCGTGTGTTTGTACTTGTTTTTGTTTTTTTGGGGGGTGGGGAGGAGGGACACTTTGACAGTTGAATATCCATTGTACATTCTAGTCTCATTGTACATACAAAATATTTTGTAAATCCTTCGAGCACTCCAATAAAACACTTTTTCATTGACAATTTACCAATAGAAGTGGACTAAATTTGAACAGTTCTTCATGGGAGGGGGGTGTAGGAGGTCACTCTGGATTATCACTGGAGCCCGGCACTCAAACTTGTCTAGCTAGAACCCTGATAACAAGTACAAATTCCTATCAAACATGTTTAAATATTTAAGAGCTTTTTGGATTTGTAGGTGTTAATATAATATATATTTACTACAGTAGGTGTTAATGGCAAGACCTCTCTATTTTATGTCTTATTATAATAAATTATGCAAATTTTATCTAAATTTTGTGACATCACAACATAATAAAGCTTAAGCAACCCGCAATCAAAATTTTGCAGGAGAAAACAGTCTGATGATTATCAGTCACTGAAGTTTAGGACAAAAATCTAAAGAATTGAATTAAAACATTTGGAACTGTCCTCTCTGTCATACGTGACAGCTTTTGCATACAAGGAATTACTCAGACTTGGATTAGACAGAACTCGGAAACTATTGGTAGAGCACCAACTTTTCAGCCAGTAGGTCATGGAATCGTTTCCCAGGCGGGTCATACCAGACTCATAAAAGTGGGACTTGCTGCACTCTCGCTCGGTGCTTAGCATATTAGGGATCAGAGTAGAGTAATAATACATGATGTTTAATGATTGCTGTGTCGTGATGGAAGCAAGGTTGAGAATGTTTTTCAGCAACTTGAGTATGCTTTCAATTTGTAAGAGACGACCGCATAAAACGCTGTAAGGGCTTTGAGTACATTTACAGGAAATTGCTAGATAAGAAGTATTATCATTTTTAAGCATTACCATATTACGCCCAACGTCAACTTTGAAAGTTTCAAAAACATTCCTACTCAATATCAGCACCACCACACCAACTTAAACTAAAATCGCATCAGTGGTTATGGATATATGGGCATTTGTAAAATTTTATTTTAAGCCCTCAACAAAAATACTAGGGCACATATTTGTGTATTATATTTTGTAAACAAGACCTAGAAACTGTTTTTAAAATAAATACTTCATACCCAATTCTGAAGGGGAAAGCTTGTAAACAATTATTTCTTGTCAGTAATTGTTTTATGTTGATTTACGTTTGAAAAAAAGGAATCCCGAGCATAAAGCTTAATATGAACAGAACAACAAGGCTTTCTCCTTGACAGATGAAAGGAAATGTCTCTCTGATACGAAAGCAGCCTTATCAACACAATTCATATGCATTAATAGTATATGGACAGGTAGGGATGAAAGAACGTTAAATTTCTGAGCAGAACATGTCTTTACATGGTCACAATATCTCCTATACTTTTTCAGGTACGACAAATCAAAGTTTGTCAAATTGTTCAGCACGTGCAAAAGTGATGATGTGTGAACAAAATACAGCTAATATTCTTTCATTTCTTTCCCCAATTTTAAATATAAAAGATTGAACTTCCTTAATTGCATTCTACTGTTAAATCTGGGTCAAGTTCATAATATCCAAAATTTTGTGTTCACTATAGCCAACTCCTCCCATTCAAAATATTTAAGGAAGAACCGAAAACCAATAAGTTAATAAAGGTAATTTTCTAGTTGTCCCATTCTGAGGTCACAAAATCTTTAACAATTTATATTAATTAGGTACCTAAGTTTGAAATGCTGTAAAATAGTCAATGGTTTTAAACCCATTTTAATGGGATGTTTACACCACATTTTCTCCCAATTAAGCTCACACTACCTGTCCAAAGATCTTTAAAGATGAAATAGTTTGTTTGTTTGATGAGGGCTTAACGGCATCACGACAACAAGGGTCAAATTGTGCCTGAGAGGTTAGATCATTCTAGAGGTAGGAAGGAAAGGAAACAGGGGGAGAATGAGAGAAATACAAGAACAAAAAGTCAGAAAGCTGGGATCGAGAGAGGAGGTGAATGGGTGAAAAAAACAAAGTAGAGAGAGGGGGTGGAAGAGGAGAATTAAATATGGTTGTAGAGGGAAAGCATGATGAAGGAAGGAGATAATTTTATCCGGAGGGTTTTTCTGGAAGAACTCGGCATCGGCAATTGAGTTGTAGGGAGTAAGGGAAGCTCTAGGAGGGTTGTACAGGGGGCAAGCAAGGAAACATGATGGACTGTGAGGGTGCAATGGCAATTGTTGCAGAGGGGTTGGGGGAGCCAATAAGGAGATGGGAGTGAGTGAGATGGGTGTGACCTATTCTAAGACGGGTAATATGAACGTTGACACGAGAGAGGTTGTTGATAGTGGGTTTGATCGGAATGGTGGGCTGAATGGCATAGAGTTTGTTATCAATTTAAGAGTCTCATGAGGTTTGCCAGCGGTCACAAACAAGGGAAGCGATAAGCGGTTTGATGTCAGAAAACGTTTGGGAAAAGGGGTAGGGGGGAAGTTGAGGGCAAGCTTAGCGGCTGCATCAGCCTGTCATTGTCAGGAATGCCAACATGGCTGGGTATCCAGAAGAAAAGAATACTTTTCCTGCAGAGGGTGGACAAAAGGAGTTTCCAAAGGAGGAGGTGGGATGTGAAGTTATCCCATTTAAGATTAGGTAAAGAAGTAAGAACAGCCTTAGAGTCGGAGAAGATTGCGGAGAGTACTCAATAAAGTTGAGGGCGAGGAGGATGGCCTTTGCCTCGGCTGAAAAAATGGACGAGTAGTCGGGAAGTCTGCTGCTGAGGGTGATGTCTTGGATGACAGCAGCAGCTGTCTTGTCGCCTTCCTTGGAGCCATCAGTATAAATGGAGGTGTAGTTTGAGAGTTGGTCTTTGATTTGGTTGTGGAGATAAATGAAGAGGTTAGGGTGGGTTTAGGTTTTGTGATGAGTGGAGAGGCCCAGGTGGATAGAAGGGAGAGGGGTGACCCAAGAAGGAAAAGTGGGCCATGAGAAGGTGCCAAGAGTGGCAGGGCTGGTGCTGAGATGGAGGTCTGTTTTAATGCATAAGCTAAAGGGAGGGGATGGGTTTTAGTCTTATCAAAGAGGGTGGAGAAATTTGCTTACATAATGAGGTTGTAAACAGGGTTCTGGGTGTTGGTGAGGACTCTAAAAGCATAGGAGAGGCTAAGCTTTCTACATCTAAGTAAAAAGGGGGGTTTGTTGGCTTCAACATGAAGACTGGTGATTGGGGAGGTCCTGTAGGCACCCAGGCAAAGCCTGAGGGCTTCATTTTATATGGTGTTGATGTGGTTGAGGTATGAGTTGTGAGCGACACAGTAGACAATAATGCCGTAGTCAAGCTTGGCACGAATGGTGAGCCTGAAGATTTTGAGGAGAGCATGGCGGTTCGCACCCCAGGTGGTGTTGGAGAGGAGGCAAAGAATGTTGAGGGAGCTGTTGCATTTCAGTTTCAGGTTGGCGATGTGTTGCTTGTAGGAGAGCTTGAGGTCTAGAGTTTAACCCAGGAACTTCGTGTATTAAACTTTAAGGATGCGATTGCCATTGAGCACGAGGTTCAGGTTGGGGTGGAGGTTGTTGAAATGACAGAAGTGCATGCAGACTATCTTGTCTTTAATGAAATAGAACGTACTCTTTAGAGGCATGCAGCATGAGCGTGCTCCTTCTAATGTTCACGTTACTCAAGGCGGTGTCTGGGGCGGGTACCTTCCCCATGATGAACATCATGATCTCTATCTTCTGGTAGTCTGGCAAGATGCTTGCAAATGCACCTGGGGAAAAAGGACAACAAATTCTTATACAAATTTCTGAAAACTGCAAGTGGAAAAATTCAATGCAAGTCAAAAGCAAGATGGCAAGATCCTCAAACCATTATATTTTTTATAAAGAATAAATTCCAAGAAAATATAATTCAGCCTGGTATAGCAACACATACTTACAGTGAGCTATCATCGTGAATTCCTTGCTTACCCCAAGTGATGCAGAATCTTTGGTTTTTGTTTTAAATCTTTATCCTTTCCACTTTTGTTGTTTGGATATTTCACAGAACCATATGACATGTTGTATAGATATCTGTGCTTTTTAAGCCTTCATGACCCACGCGGTCATGCCATGACCGATTGGACACATGCACAATTCAAAAAATTACTCTCTTCCTCAAATAGGCCCACAGCAGTGATTCTGGTATCATTTAAAAGAGCTTGAATAGCTCTTTCAGAAAATGTAACTTAATGATGAGGATTATCTTGAAGATCCTTGAAATAAGATGGGCTGAAATAGAGAAAATTCAAAAAATGCAAAAATTTTAATGAAAAAACAATTTTTCCAGACCTTCCTTTTGCCTAAAAACCCATGAGAAACTTACAAAGACATCATTGCATCCAATTCCAATTAAATTTTGACTGCCCCTATCATCAACATCTTTTTTTGGCACAAGTTGTGAAAATTATCATAATTTTTAGCCTTTTGAGACCAAAAGTTAGCCAAAACTGTAGTTTCTATTCGCAATACAACTACTGTATGCAAAAAAATAATGTCATGAAGCTTATTTCACCTATTTTCAATTGAAAACACAAAGAGCAACTACCCCCTGTTTGTTCATAGCACAATTTAAGTATTTAAAGATATCCACACACCAAGACATACACAGTCTAGTGTAGCAGTTAACTTCCGGGATATTTACGTGAATAGCCAAAGTTCAAACACCGAGCCGGCTGTGCAGCTTTGTTTTTCAGCGAAAAATTAATGCGGTGGTTATCAATTATTTATTTACTTTGTTTTTGCATGTTTTGCATTGAGAAAAATAATTTGGACTGCTATCAATGGAAAAGAAATTTCACAAACAATCTAAATATGTAAAAGATTCCTCCATTTTCATTATTCACAAAAAATAATACAAGCTCAAAACAATTCAGCAATTTTGACATAATTTTGCCAAAAATTTGCAAAATTGCATTTTTATGTCAATATTTTCTATATTTTGACTTTGTTATTGAAAAGTTTCTTGTTTTGGGCATTCATATAAACCAAACTTGTAGTGATAGAAAACAAAAGGAAAGTTGTGAAAATTAAGTTTGAAAAAAGAAGTTCCAAAAATTTGCAGTCATGTTTTGGACCCCCTGGGACTCAAGGATTTGAAAATAAATAGTGAGAATCAAACATTTTGATGCAAGCGTAGATTGTCGGCAGTCTCACATGCTCTAGGTGACATGCAAAGTAGGTGACATGCCAATAAAGGCTCATATATTTGGTGAGTGTTTATCCCTGGTTTCCATGGTGCAAGTGGATAAGAGAATTTGACTCCGAGACAGGATGCTAGTCCATCTAAGGTTAACTCCCCAGCAAGCTGGTGCTTATTTCACAGCTGAGTCAACTGAAGCGATCAGGAATGAAGTGTCTTGCTGTAAGAAATTTTCCCATGAATTTTCAATGATAGAGGACTATTAAAGAAACAATTTGGTGTAAAAATCATGTTGATATTATTTCCTGTTAGGAGTTACTGCATTTCAAAGATTACGCGAGTGTGTTAAAAGGTGACCTTGCAGTGTAAAATGTGATGTCATAAAGGCAGATCCAAGACAATTCTTATGTATTTCCATTAAACAAACAAAATGTTATTCTTCTACTTACAGTGTAAGGTTCATGGTCAGATGGGCGAAGCACCTTCTTATAAAGTGTATGTTATACCCCATCTCAATAAATAAACTAAAAAATGGTTCTAGTAATTAAGAAAGAGGCAATTAATTTTCAAAGAAATATACAGAAATTATCTTGAATTTGCCTTTATGACATCACACTGTACACTGTGAGGTCACTTTTCAAAACACAATCTTTGAAATGTAAAAACGCCTTAACAGAACAAGATATCAAGATGATTTTTACATCAAATTGTTTCTTTAATGGTCCTCTATTATGTCCTGTCACGCCCTCTGTCAGGCCCTCTGTCACGTCCTCTGTCACGTCCTCTACCACGTCCTCTACCACTTCCTCTACTAGTCCTCTACCACGTCCTCTACCACGTCCTCTACCACGTCCTCTACCACGTCCTCTACCACGTCCTCTACCACGTCCTCTACCACGTCCTCTACCACGTCCTCTACCACGTCCTCTACCACGTCCTCTATCACGCCCTCTACCACGTCCTCTACCACGTCCTCTACCACGTCCTTTATCACGTCCTCTATCACGTCCTCTACCACGTCCTCTATCACGTCCTCTACCACGTCCTCTACCACGTCCTCTACCACGTCCTCTACCACGTCCTCTACCACGTCCTCTACCACGTCCTCTATCACGTCCTCTATCACGTCCTCTATCACGTCCTCTACCACGTCCTCTACCACGTCCTCTATCACGTCCTCTATCACGCCCTCTACCACGTCCTCTACCACGTCCTCTATCACGTCCTCTATCACATACTTTATCACGCCCTCTATCACGTCCTCTACCACGTCCTCTACCACGTCCTCTATCACATACTTTATCACGCCCTCTAACACGTCCTCTACCACGTCCTCTATCACGTCCTCTACCACGTCCTCTATCACGTCCTCTATCACGTCCTCTACCACGTCCTTTATCACGTCCTCTATCATGCCCTCTACCACGTCCTCTATCACGTCCTCTATCACGTCCTCTATCACATCCTCTATCACATACTTTATCACGCCCTCTAACACGTCCTCTATCACGTCCTCTATCACGTCCTCTATCACATCCTCTATCACGTACTATATCACATCCCTCTATCACGTCCTCTATCACATCCTCTATCACGCCCTCTACCACGTCCTCTACCACGCCTCTACCACGCCCTCTACCACGTCCTCTACCACGCCCTCTATCACGTCCTCTATCACGTCCTCTATCACGTCCTCTA
Source organism: Chiridota heheva (assembly GCA_020152595.1). Lineage (NCBI taxonomy): Eukaryota > Metazoa > Echinodermata > Holothuroidea > Apodida > Chiridotidae > Chiridota > Chiridota heheva. Next base: position 28,163 of record JAIGNY010000283.1, on the reverse strand, counting down.
CCACGTCCTCTACCACGTCCTCTATCACGTCCTCTATCACGCCCTCTACCACGTCCTCTACCACGTCCTCTATCACGTCCTCTATCACATACTTTATCACGCCCTCTATCACGTCCTCTACCACGTCCTCTACCACGTCCTCTATCACATACTTTATCACGCCCTCTAACACGTCCTCTACCACGTCCTCTATCACGTCCTCTACCACGTCCTCTACCACGTCCTCTATCACGTCCTCTACCACGTCCTCTATCACGTCCTCTATCACGTCCTCTACCACGTCCTCTATCACGTCCTCTATCACATCCTCTATCACGTCCTCTATCACATACTTTATCACGCCCTCTAACACGTCCTCTATCACGTCCTCTATCACGTCCTCTATCACGTCCTCTATCACATCCTCTATCACGTACTTTATCACATCCTCTATCACGTCCTCTATCACATCCTCTATCACGTCCTCTATCACGTACTTTATCACATCCTCTATCACGTCCTCTATCACATCCTCTATCACGTCCTCTATCACGTACTTTATCACATCCTCTATCACGTCCTCTATCACATCCTCTATCACGTCTTCTATCACATCCTCTATCACGTCCTCTATCACATCCTCTATCACGTCTTCTATCACATCCTCTATCACGTCCTCTATCACATCCTCTATCACATCCTCTATCACGTACTTTATCACATCCTCTATCACGTCCTCTATCACATCCTCTATAACGTCTTCTATCACATCCTCTATCACATCCTCTATCACATCCTCTATCACGTACTCTATCACATCCTCTATCACGTCCTCTATCACATCCTCTATCACGTCTTCTATCACATCCTCTATCACGTCCTCTATCACATCCTCTATCACATCCTCTATCACGTACTTTATCACATCCTCTACCACGTCCTCTACCACGTCCTCTATCACGTCTTCTATCACATCCTCTATCACGTCTTCTATCACATCCTCTATCACGTCCTCTATCACATCCTCTATCACATCCTCTATCACGTACTTTATCACATCCTCTATCACGTCCTCTATCACGTCCTCTACCACGTCCTCTATCACGTCCCATATCACGTACTTTATCACATCCTCTACCACGTCCTCTACCACGTCCTCTATCACGTCCTCTATCACATCCTCTATCACGTCTTCTATCACATCCTCTATCACGTCCTCTATCACATCCTCTATCACGTCTTCTATCACATCCTCTATCACGTACTCTATCACGTCCTCTATCACGTCCTCTACCACGTCCTCTATCACGTCCCATATCACGTACTTTATCACATCCTCTACCACATCCTCTATCACATCCTCTATCACGTCCTCTATCACATCCTCTACCACGTCCTCTATCACGTCCTCTATCACATCCTCTACCACGTCCTCTACCACGCCCCATCCTCTATCACGTCTTCTATCACATCCTCTATCACGTCCTCTATCACATCCTCTATCACGTCTTCTATCACATCCTCTATCACGTCCTCTATCACATCCCTCTTCCGTCCTCTATCACGTCCCTATCACGCCCTCTATCACGCCCCTATCACGCCCCATATCACGCCCTTATCATGTACTCTATCACGCCTCTATCATGTCCTCTACCACGCCCTCTATCACGCCCTCTATCACGTCCTCTACCACGCCCTCTACGCCCCTCACGTCCTCTATCACGTCCCTCTAACACGCCCTCTACCACGCCCTCTACCACGCCCTCTAACACGCCCTCTAACACGTCTACCACGCCCCTCTATCACGCCCTCTACCACGTCCTTTATCATGTACTTTATCACGTCCTCTATCATGTCCTCTACCACGCCCTCTACCACGCCCTTACCACGCCCTATACCACGCCCTCTACCCCTCTACGTCCTCTAACACGTCCTCTAACACGTTCTCTACCACGCCCTCTATCACGCCCTCTACCACGCCCTCTATCACGCCCTCTATCACGCCCTCTATCACGTCCCTCTACCACGCCCTCTACCACGCCCTTATCACGCCCTATCATGCCCTCTACCACGCCCTCTACCACGCCCTCTATCACGCCCTTTATCACGCCCTCTACCACGCCCTCTATCACGTCCTCTATCACGTACTTTATCACGCCCTCTACCACGCCCTCTATCACGTCCTTTATCACGCCCTACCACGCCCTCTACCACGTCCCTATACCACGCCCTCTACCACGCCCTCTATCACGCCCTCTACCACGTCCTCTATCACGTCCTCTATCACGCCCTCTACCACGCCCTCTACCACGTCCTCTACCACACGTCCTCTACCACGCCCTCTACCACGTCCTCTACCACATCCTCTACCACGTCTCTATCCGTCGCTCTACCCGTCCTCTATCACGTCCTTTATCACGTCCTCTAACACGTCCTCTACCACGTCCCATATCACATCCTCTATCACGTCCTCTATCACGTCTCATATCACGTCCTCTATCACGTCCTCTATCACGTACTTTATCACGTCCTCTACCACGTCCTCTATCACGTACTTTATCACGTCCTCTACCACGTCCTCTACCACGTCCTCTACCACGTCCTCTAACACGTCCTCTACCACGTTCTCTACCACGTTCTCTCCACTATCACGCCTCTACCACGCCCTCTATCACGCCCTCTATCACGCCCTCTACCACGCCCTTTATCACGCCCTCTATCATGCCCTCTACCACGTCCTCTATCACGTCCTCTATCACGTACTTTATCACGTCCTCTACCACGTCCTCTATCACGTCCTCTATCACGTACTTTATCACGTCCTCTACCACGTCCTCTATCACGTACTTTATCACGTCCTCTACCACGTCCTCTACCACGTCCTCTACCACGTCCTCTACCTCGTCCTCTATCACGTCCTCTATCACGTCCTCTATCACAAATATGAAAATGAAAATTGACTGAAATATTCCTTTAGTAACACAACATGGTACCTAGAGATGGAATCCAAAACCAAAAACGTCACATGCTCTAACACTGAGCAACCACGCTTCCCGACATGCACACAAGTGTATAAAAATAGTTGTGTTCATGGTTACTTCTGTTCTGATTAAGTTATACTTCAAGACCTACCCATAGTGTCAATGATGGCCTCTTCAAACTGAATTTCCCCTTGTTCATTGTACGGAGCATCAGCTGACCCTGTTGAGGGCTTCCGACCGCACACCCTCATATCTACAGATGACCGTAGGTGCCTCAATAAGGAGTTGAACACCTCCAGAACAGATGGACCTTAAAATACATGAGATGAAAATTGAATTATTTAGAAATAAGGCATAACAAATAAAATCTTAAGTTGATGTGTCTTAAAGAATTCTTGGAGGATAGTTTTATACAAGGTTGGGCTAAGATGATTAAAAATTGTCAAATCAATTGTGTTATATAGAGCAGAGATACAGTATGAAGCATAACTAAAGCTACACATACTTGTACGAAAGTACAAACCTTCACCACCTGTTGCTTAAGAAGAATCCTTAGGATCCACTGGCCAGAAAACATTACACATATTATTGGCAGATGACCAACCAAATGCCAGCAGAGAATGAGATCCACAGGAGGCATTTAGGGTGGACTGGGCATACTCTTAGAAAGCCCACAACAAGTATTAGAAGACAGACCCTGACATGACATCCCGAAAGCAAGAGAAAATAAGGCCACCCAAGAAACTCATGGTGACACAACCTGCTGATGGATACACAGAAGTCAGGATACACCTGGATCCATATTGAGCATATAACCAAGGATTTTGTTAGTGTCTGATGCCCCTGAAGGGGTGATGGGTCTAAGTAAGGAAGTATGCTTACAGCTAATTCCTCCCTTGATGGGAAAATGATCCTGCCTAGACTGTTTGCAGTGAATATGATCCTTTAAGACCCATTATTTTTTGTTTTGTTTTGAGGAGCAAGTTCATTTATATTTACAGTTTGGACCAACAATGCTTCCTCTGCAGGGACACCTTTTTCTAATTCAACAAATAGAGGTTACTAGAGGTCATCTTCAGGTTATAGAAGAACTAGACCCCTCAGTCTTTTTAGGAATTTTTTTAAATATTCAATGACCTGTTTTACCAGGATATACCATAACAGCCACATCAACTCATTTCTGGGCTTCTGCAGCCAAAGGTAAGGAAGCCCATATTATACCCTTTAACATCATTGTTAGTGATGTAGGAGTTGCCTTTAACATCATTGTTAGTGATGTAAGAATTGCCTTTAACATCATTGTTAGTGATGTAAGAATTGCCTTTAACATCATTGTTAGTGATGTAAGAATTGCCTTTAACATCATTGTTAGTGATGTAAGAGTTGCCTTTAACATCATTGTTAGTGATGTAAGAGTTGCCTTTAACATCATTGTTAGTGATGTAAGAGTTGCCTTTAACATCATTGTTAGTGATGTAAGAATTGCCTTTAACATCATTGTTAGTGATGTAAGAGTTGCCTTTAACATCATTGTTAGTAATGTAAGAGTTGCCTTTAACATCATTGTTAGTGATGTAAGAGTTGCCTTTAACATCATTGTTAGTGGTGTAATAGTTGCCTTAACATCATTGTTAGTGATGTAAGAGTTGCCTTTAACATCATTGTAAGTGATGTAAGAGTTGCCTTTAACATCATTGTTAGTGATGTAAGAGTTGCCTTTAACATCATTGTTAGTGATGTAAGAGTTGCCTTTAACATCATTGTTAGTGATGTAAGAGTTGCTTTTAACATCATTGTTAGTGATGTAAGAGTTGCCTTTAACATCATTGTTAGTGATGTAAGAGTTGCCTTTAACATCATTGTTAGTGATGTAAGAGTTGCCTTTAACATCATTGTTAGTGATGTAAGAGTTGCCTTTAACATCATTGTTAGTGATGTAAGAGTTGCCTTTAACATCTTTAACATCATTGTTAGTGATGTAAGAGTTGCCTTTAACATCATTGTTAGTGATGTAAGAGTTGCCTTTAACATCATTGTTAGTGATGTAAGAGTTGCCTTTAACATCATTGTTAGTGATGTAAGAATTGCCTTTAACATCATTGTTAGTGATGTAAGAGTTGCCTTTAACATCATTGTTAGTGATGTAAGAGTTGCCTTTAACATCATTGTTAGTGATGTAAGTTGCCTTTAACATTATTGTTAGTGATGTAAGAGTTGCCTTTAACATCATTGTTAGTGATGTAAGAGTTGTATCTCATTTTAAACTGCAAGACACAATCAGGTAGAGCAAGTGTTAACAACTCGTAGGCTGAAGAAATGTTTACATATGTCCAAATGGACAGGTGCGCTCTTTGTAAATTTTAAACTTCTGTCCTCTAGTGATAGTGCTTGAAGGTAGCTTTAAAAACTTGAGTCCACATGCTTTTTGCCTGTTAGGTGATTAAAAGTGTATTGCTTAGGCATCTTGGATAACCACTGTGTATAAATATTGACTTTACAGAAGTTTTGCAGCTCTCCATGTGGGATACAAACTTGGGCTTGAATATTCTAGAGTCGCTAGCAAATTGTGCCTCACTTTTCGGTCCAGTGACCCTTGAAGTTTGTACCAGTTTTAACAAATACATTTGCATTAATCATCAGAAAGTAATTATGAAATTCAATGATGTCTCACCTACTGCTCCATCGGCTGCTATGGCAACTGTCTCCTTAAGAACTTCAACAATGCTGCGTTTGATATCTGTTGACAACTTGGTGTTCTCATCCAGGTGAATCAGCAGAAAATGAGGGACTACGTATAGATATTGCGACTGGAAGGGAGAAAAACATTTTATAATTTGTATTATATTTTATTTATTTAATTCTCTACAATAAATGGAAAATGACACAAGATATGTACAAGGCTTCAAGAAAAAATAAAAGACTTAAAGAGAAATTAAAGAAATGACAGTGTGTGCACTAAAGAAATAACTTCGAAACAACATTGAATATGATTAAATACAGGTTTTCCATTTTCTAAAATAAGTACTTTTTGTTCCCTTTATGTTCTGCTGGTAATTTTAAATACGGTTAACTTCCTTTAGATCACTGAGGAAGAAAACACTGGTGGGGTGAATAGTTTGCCTTCTACATGTATACATGACTCCCTTACCTATCATAATCACCTGATGAATGATTTTGTAAATTTTCCTGAGTGCCTAAAAAGCATAATAGATTCTGAAGCTACAGCAATGTCAAGAAAAATATTTTCTAATTATTTCTTTCAATTTTGTGTGTTTATGATAAAAATCAGTATCGACCTAATAATATTTCTTACTGTATCACTTATCACTGTTAGACATGTTGCGCAATGCTGAGAGTGGCAAGAGAATGCTTATTTGCTGTTTAATTGTAGATCAAATACAATTAACAAAAAAAGATGACCCCCTTGACCACCCCCCGCACCCCCATGTAAAAGTTGTGTGTATTATGCATATCCCTTAGTCAGTGTACCTGTATTGAGTACATGATCACTTTGAAGACCTTCACTGCAAAGTTGTTAGGCACCCACAGCTCATGTAAGTCAAGATGTCTGCAAGGGAAACAAATGAAGCAAAAGTTAATTAAATCAAAACAAGAAAGCTATTATAAAACTCATCAATAACTCTGTAAGACAGCAATTATGGCTCACATTTCCATCAAGGACAAAGAAGCATATCTTGTTTTATTTTCACCTCCCCCCCTCCCTTCTCCTTCCCCCCAACCCTTTTTGTTTTCCTTCTCGGTATTATTGCCTCTTTGTTTCAGTCTGTTTTCCAAAACAGTTTAATGGTTTTAATAATTTCATTTTGTATCTCCTTGTATTTAGTATTCTCTCTGTCACATCAACATTCAAGTTTGCATTTTTATATTTGTAGTTAAGAGTTATTTTTCTCATTTAAGTTTGATCTGATTTTGTACTTTATAGGATTTAGTTTGTATCTATCTTTTTATTTGATTTGCTCAGACTTATTATTTGTTTGTATTTCAAGTTAAAATGTTTTTTGTACAATACAGCAGCCTGTGGAAGATCGACGATATATTGAATGGGCAACACTGACTAAAGAAATGACAATAAGTAATAAACAAATCAATTTAGCTTAGTCAAGACTTCTGAATAGTTCTAAAGAATAGCAAGATTTAAAGGATAGGACCAGTGGTTCTACAAATTCATTTTATATAAAAGAAGATTGAAAAAGAAAGAAATTGGTGACAACAGCATCAGAAATGTTATTCTGTCAACAAGATATTCAAAATGGTTAAGGCAGCATTCACAAATGTGATTCTGTCAACAAGATATTCCACTTCTGGCCTCATGGTTATATACATACAAATGACCATAGAAACAAACAAAGGGAGAAGACTGATCTCCCATTGGCCACTGCAATAACAAGTATAGCCAACATATATTTAGTCCCAAAATCACAGTTTTTACCTGTTGACTCATGTGATAAGTTATTGTAAAATTCACTTTATTTCAAAAACTGTCACTTTAAATTTTTGTTGGACCTAATATGTTCAGAAATATGCAACTGATTCAGAAATACAAGGTGGCTTCACTTGTCAACAGAGCTCGTCCTTCTCCATTAATTAATTTCTATATTGCATGGTAGGTTCAAATTTCAACCACTTAAGGAACAAATTTGCAATTTTTTTTTAAAATGAAAACACAATTGTGACTCATCAATGTTCCAACATATTCTCCAATCCTCTGAAACAATGTATGACGATTGATTCGAGAGAAAATATCTCACAGTATTGCTTAATTTGAACGTTCCACGATTACCCAGCAGGTGTACCAGCAAAACGTAATGTGTCAGATCGTTAATACTGGTCGAAAGAAACTTTAATAAATTATTATTCTAAACTACATGAAGCATGTAATTTGTAAAAATGGGATTTTAATTGGCAAAAAAAATCACAACATATTTGTCTAACTTTGCTAAGGTGGGTAAAATCTCATGAAGTGTTTGAAATTTGGGGTTGGTTGAAATTCAGGTCATTCACTATAGACTTTTTCAAACGAGTTTAGCCAAACCGTGATTTCTTCAGTACTTCGACCAATCAAATGCTGGGGAAACTTTTCCTTTGTTTCCCAACCAATCAGGTGCAGGTTTGAGGAAAGAAATGTAAGCAGCAATACGCGTGCGTATTTCCTTCATGTATAACACACGTATGATAAGTGCGCTTGAAAGATTTTTCATACGCTTGGTCCCATACCGTGCATGAATTGTGCAGACAGCCAAGATTCCTCCAGTATTTTATTGGTCAATAAGATTCCTCCAGTATACGATTGGTCCATTATGGACACGTGAATCTCGGCCATAAGACATTATTTAAATTAGATATCTGGAAATTGCCGATTCAGATTTGAAAAGGTCTATACATGACTGACAGCAAGTGATCATCAATCACTACTCACTTTAGTACAGGTTTCAGCACCGCGTGGATGTTGCTATATGCAGCAAAGCCCATCAAATTCCTCAAACACGTCTCACCAAGGACCTCTGGTCTCTCATCAACGTGTTCATGACGGGGTGATTCCTGACTGTTGGGAGATACAACACAAAACTGATCAATCAATCAATCACTGGCATTTGTAAAGCATCAAAATTAAAAACAACTGACACAATATAGTATACTAACAGTATTTTCATCTTACTCACTACATACGTGTACAAGGTCTTGGAAGGCATCATTGTACCCATTTAGTATGGATTTGACATGATTTGAAGCAATTTTCTGCCACCCAAATAATGAAATATGCTAGGGGGGAGATAATGAGGAAAAAGCCAGTCAAAATAGTTATGAAGCCCCCCTCCACTCAAATTTGTTCAAAGCCATAAATATAATTAACTGAAATATCAAATGAATCCTAGAAAATAGATATGTTGACACTTTTGATCTTCAGTTTTGAACCACAAATCTTCTATTGCGGTTCAAAAAAATTCTACAATTTAGGAAAAAATACATTTATGGCCACTTGGAACAAATTCGGCAACTTACAACCAAAACCCTTCAATCTACACCTTAATTTGATGTGTTTCTAACACAAATCAAAAGCTAGACACACCCCTGCCTGTTACCATTCTAAAACCTTAATTTGATGTGTTTCTAATTAAAAGCTAGACACACCCCTGCCTGTTACCTTATGGTCGATCATTACAACTTACTTCCCATAGCCTTCTTGCATGTTGAACAGGAACGATGGGATGATTTTATCCATGTGTTGTTTCTCCCAAACATTGTACTGCAAATCGTCACTCACTGTCTTTTTCACGACACCCTGTAGTCCCTTCAGCCCTGCCACTCTGATTCTACACATTAGTGATAAAAGGCGTAAGATATTAGAGTACAAATACTGAGAGGAGCAAACTCACATTGTCCATTCCAGAGAGCTGGTCATGTGACATGTCACCTGACAGGATTTGCTTAAAAGGTGCAGTATACTGTGGTGGCACGGAACTAATTATTTCCTCCATTGAAGCCTATAATTAACGAGTCAAGTGGTCCTTTTTGTACCAAAATGTTATAGACTAGGGATCCTTTGTGATGTTTTCCAAAAAGTACCATCTAATATCTCTTGGATGAGGGTACTTTCAAAAGGGGGTCACCAGAGGTTTTGGCCCTTTTTTAGGCTGAAGTGAAGAGGTGTTTACATACACCCTCACCAAATCACTCAAATTTTGGTGTGGGTCCTTGGTAAATGAATTCACCATGAAACTTGCACTGAAACAAATCTCGTCGAGTTTGGATATGCATAGTCAAGTCCTACCCTTTCTCTACCATTCCTAAAATTTTCAACTTTCATAAGACATCTCAAAAATATTTGTATTAGCCTTTTCTCTGAGAGTTCTCGTTTTTCAATGGCGGAGTGATACCTTTTTAGTTCCGTGCTACCTGTATAGTGCACTCACAATACAAGCTAAGATTAATTTAATGAAGAAAAGCTTTGTAAAGAAAAGTAACCACTAATATGATATTATTTCCAAAATTTCAAAAAAGGACAACGATTAATAGACAAAATATACTGCATTGGACATATTAAGCACCCCTGCTCTAATAAGCACCCACCAGACATTTTTTCACCCATAACATAATTTATTTAAAGACTTAAAATACCCAAGTGTTGTCACATTCTTTGCTTATTTTGAGTCTGATGCTCACAATGCTTTTGTGGTGGTTATTGTGGGGATAGTATAGAATCGGTTCACAAGTACAGTATGTGCAATGCAGTTCGAAATGCACACTGTACCTGACACAAGAGCATGGGTGCTTAGTAGGTTAGGACAAAACTTTGGGCCATATGTGGTGCAATTCTATTTTGTAAGCACCCTGGGTGCTTATTATGTCAAATACGGCAATTTGAATATACCATTTGTTATAGAATAAGCGCCACCTTTAAAAGGTATTACTTTTGCCTCAAAAAACTAAAAACATTAAGCCTTGGTATCAATAAAAATTAGTATCACACTCACAAAAGGAAGTTTCTGGCCTGCTGGCCTCAAAAGAACTGAAAACTTGAGGCAAGAAACTTCAAAATACCAGCAACATTCCATTTGATTAAGCTTTTTGCAGACATCGCCACAGAAAACAACACACTGATAACTAAGTCTATTTCTGCTTTGCAGACTAGCCATCACCGATGATGACAATAGACCGATCGCTATGTCTCTTTCTGCTTTGCAGGTTAGCCATCACCAATGATGACAACAGACCGATCACTAAGTCTCTTTCTGCTTAGCAGGCTAGCCATCACCAATGATGACAACAGACCGATTGATGTGTCTCTTTCTGCTTTGCAGGCTAGCCATCACAGATGATGACATCAGACCGATCGCTATGTTTTACAGGACAAAAAGAGAACTGTTCAGAAATGACATTGCAGAAGTCCTTGATACAGTACTTACTTCTTTTTGGTGTCTTGGTTGTCATGGTTATGGAAGCACATTGAACTGAACTGGGATATGAGGAAATCATAGCTTCTGTCATAAGATGGTGTGTCTTCTTCAATGTTGGCAAACTTGACAAACTAGAGAAAAAGAGGAAAATTTGCATTTATAACAAAAAAACAGTTTTACACAGATGGCAAAGATATATATATATATATATATATATATATTTTTTTTTTTTTTTGGGTGTCATGAAATAGGTCTGTCACAGTTTGGGTGATATAAGTCCACAAAATGACGTAGATAAAATAAATTATTGATAATCATCAAAATCTTTTTTTTAATACATTTTACAGCATGAGCGACCATTCAATACCACTTATATGTAACATCACATAGACATCACACAGTACATTTGACACAAAATTTGTGTCTTAAAATTCACTACTTTACTGAGAATAGAATTTTACAAGGCTATATCAAATGTAGAAAAACACATCATGTGAAAATGTTGTACATATTGATCAGCCTAATTGTCCAGCATTTCATACCAAAAAAGCATTTTTGAATAAGTACCTTGAAAACACAATCTCTCCTGCAACTTCCTAATTTTCTTTCCTTCTTTGCCCTTAGAATATAAATGACAAACTTTCTTACAATTCAAAAATTGACCATTCTCTAAAATCAGCTCACTACTTTCTAAATGTAACAGCCTCATAAGTGACCTAAAACAAAATCCGTATCAAAGTAATTGCTCACTGAATTTGTAGCGAGGAGTTTATATTCCACGTTGTTGGCTTCCAGGAGCTTGTCAATCATCGTCAGTAAACTCTTGACAAAGAGATTAAGACCCTGGGCGTGGCAGGCCAGAAGCAGCTCATCCACTGCTTGCATACATATGATGACATAGCTGTGAAGGGAGAACCAGCAATTAATGTCAAACGGATGCTTACTGTTTTGATGACATTCAAAATCTATGGACAGGAACCAACAACTTTATTGGAAGAAAATATTCTAGAAACCATGAAAATACCAGCAACTTTCATCAATATCGGTTAAAGAGTGATCATTTTATACCATTTTGAATTTTAAGGCCTTATTAGAATAAATGCAAATTTTACTTACATTTTTTGACAACACAAAATATATGTTTTAACTCATTGTTTTAAATCCCTCACCAATGTTGAATATGACAAAAAAGTTTTGAATCTCCCATCATGCCTTGAATCAAAATTTAGCAGGACAAAACAGTCTGATGATTTTCTTTAATGGAAATTTAGGACAAAAATTTAAAGAATTACATTTAAAACTTTGAACTGCCCCCATCTTTCATCAAACTTTGATCAGCCAGAACTTGGTAACTATAGGTCAGCCATTCTTAATAGGCGGCCCGCGGGACAAACCTGGCCCGCGGGACAAATCTGGCCCGCCAGACAATTTAATCTGGTCAGCGAACAATAGTCATAGTGGAAAAGAATTTATAATACGTCCCAATCGATCCGAATGAGATCGGTAAAAATCGCAAAATCCAGTATTTTGGGTTTTTCCAAGGCAGATCAGGGCACTAGAATATCACAACTTATCAAATAAAATGTTATCTGTGGTTCCGCTATAAAATGGGCAGACTCATAAAGTGTCAAAGAAAGGCGGGTTAAAGAACCATCGACATCTGGCATACATCCTTATCGCGCCTGCACTCAGCTTGTTTGTATTCAGGGATTGTTTTGACAGGTTTTGTTTGTCATATGATGCTGGTTTTGCCACGCGATTGGCCGGCAGCCTGACGCTGTTGTCAAATGGTGGTTATTATAAAAAAATAATTAAGAAACCGTGCTATAGGTGCTCTTGACATAATTTAAAGACTACTCTGTGTAGAATTTAAAGTTCTTCTGGTGAATATAAAATTTCTACCTGTCCATATACCTTTAAGGAATAAGAAGCTCTGAATTTTCTTTGCTATTCTTTGACTAACCAAACTGATAATTGCTTATTTTCAGTAATTCAGATTTTAAAAAAGGTGATACACCAGAAATAGATGCTTCTAGATTGTTCCACAGTTCCAAACAACCAATCAAATATCTTCCTTCTTAAATTCACATATCATACACGCTCACTTTGTATGGGATCTGTAGATATCTCTGTTAAGTCTTTGCACCAAGTATTTTCCAATCCTGTTGAGTTTCTCATTATGTGACACAGCATAATACGTCAACTTCTCCATGTTACCTCGGACCAAGCCATCCTGGGCAAAGAATTACACATGGAAAGACAAAAAGTAAGAATACAACTAGTTCAGGAGTATACACATCTATAAAAAGCTGTTAAAAAATTGAAATCATGAAATCTTACGCAAAATTTTCAACAATATTGAGAAAAGTTTTATAAAATTAATTTATGTATTTGTGAGGTATATAATATATATATATATATATATATATATATATATATATATATATATATATATATATATATATATATATATATATATATATATATATATATATATATATATATATATATATATATATATATATATATATATATATGTATGTATGTATGTATGTATGTATGTATATATATATATATATATATATATATATATATATATATATATATATATATATATATATATATATATATATATATATATATATATATATATATATATATATATATATATAGATATATATATATAGATATATATATATCAATACCTCACAAATACAGAAATTAATTTTATAAACTTTTTCTCAATATTGTTGAAAACCTAAAATTCAATTTCAACTGTTTCTTCTGATTAAAACTGAGCAATAAACTTAGACCAATAATATCATGATATATGGAACTTAACTGTTAGCACTCTGTAAAGAGAGCATACCTGCACCATCCTGAACAATCTCACACTATTCAGTATTTATGAGATTGTATATCTTTTCTGGAGAATCACAACAATTGTTGCTCGGAGACATGCTACAGTGTAGCTTTGCTAGACACTGCCTCAGGGATAAGAACCAGTTAAGATCTGATGTCCTATTCTGGAAGCTGCCATGCCCAGCAAGACAAGAGGCAACCACTCATGTATCCAGACACAATTTCTAGAGACACTGGACTCAGATTTGAAGAACTGACTGGAGCTATGGCTGAAAAACCTGAGTGGTGTATCAGAGTGTCTTTGTTCTTGACTGCGGTGGATGGATGATGATGATGATATCTTTATCAATAAGACATGACCAACATCTACCTCAATAATAATTGGTAATAATAATAATACATCTATATAGCGCAAAAATATATATGCTAATCATTCAAATGCGCTTCACAATAAGATCAAATTAAACAAAGGCAATACTAAAAAAAAATGTGTTTAGCTTAGACTTAAACAAACTTAGATTGTTAACTAAATAAATCAAGGCAGGCAGTTCATTTCAAAGGGCTGGGCCTTCCTTATTAAAAAATGATCACCCAAAGTTTACATTTTCTTCTGGGGACAAAATGAATGGGAGAATCATTTGAGCGTAACGAATACCTATAGCTGTAAAAGGGGCGGATGTGATCAGAAAGATAACACAGGGCGTTTTATGTAGGGACTTAAAAGTAAAAACAAGTAGTTTTAATCTAATACAAAATTCAATTAGGAACCAGTGAAGGGAACTTAGGAGGACTTTTGAGGGTATATCACAGTAATTAACAACTAATTTGGCAGCATTGTTCTGGATATGTTGCAGCCTTTAAATGTCACGTTGCAGCCTTTTAATGCCACGCCGTGGCCTTTTAATGCCACACTGCAGCCTTTAAATGCCATGCTGCAGCCCTTTCATGCTGCAGCCTTTATATGTCACGCTGCAGCATTTCAATGCCACGCTGCAGCATTTCAATGCCACGCTGCAGCCTTTCAATGCCACGCTGCAGCCTTTTAATGTCCCGCTGCAGCCTTTAAATGCCACGCTGCGGCCTTTTGATGCCATGCTGCGGCATTTTAATGCCACGCTGCAGCCTTTTGATGCCATGCTGCAGCCTTTTAATGCCACCCTGCATCCTTTTAATGCCACGCTGCATCCTTTTAATGCCACGTTGCAGCCTTTTAATGCCACGCTGCAGCCTTTTAATGCCACGCTGCAGCCTTTTAATGCCACGCTGCAGCCTTTTAATGCCACGCTGCAGCCTTTTAATGCCATGCTGCAGACTTGTAATGTCACGCTGCAGCCTTTTAATGTCACGCTGCAGCCTTTTAATGTCACGCTGCAGCCTTTTAATGTCACGCTGCAGCCTTTTAATGTCACGCTGCAGCCTTTTAATGTCACATAAACTTGATTACTTTATTCACCATTCTGTTTCTTTTAAAATCCTCTTTCAAAAAAGTTTGCTAGATCACTGAAGAAATTACTTTTAACTGCACACATTATTGATACTGGCTCCCTGTTACCTATCAGATTGAATTTCAAATTCTTGCCTGAACATTTAGGTCTTTGTTTTATAACACACCACCATATTTACCCAACTTTCTTGTACCTTATTACCCAGTTTTACTACTTCGCTCTTTTCATAAAGCTTTTCTAGTAATCATTAGCACAGTCATTCAGGCGAATGTACATCTACTGTCGTTATGCAGCTGCTCAGTAATGGAATAATTTGACACATCATGCTACAGTAGATGTCAACATTAACAATAACTGAAGTAATTTTAAAAGATTTTAAACTCTTCTCTTCATACAGAAAGCCTATCTACCTAATTTACTCATAAATCACTGTTTTAGTTTGCATTTTGACCTTATAATGTGACCTAAGAGATTGCAGTTGCTCAATGGTTAGGAATCTTTGTTCAGAACAAGAAATACTGACCAGTAGTGTTGCTTACTCACTACTGGTAGTGTTGCCACTACCTGGATTCCCCTATATATATTCCTTACTGCACTTTCACTACCTGTTAGTACACAAGGCCAAATTCACATCTAAACATGTATTTATATACCTTGATAACACCCTGAAAAATAACACAGTACTTACATGTATGAAGAGCATGAATTCCTTTAAAATGTCTATGAAAAACTCAATTCTATCTGAAAAACTCTCTTAACTTTCAAAAAATTCTCAAAAGAATGTTACCTACAGTACAATCACAAGCCATGCAAGAATTCAAGTAAAAATTTACCTGATGTATGTATACTGTAATTATTTCCAAATGTCACCCCTAATTTTAGTAGAACATTTCAGTAAAATCCTGTTAGACCTAGCAGAAGCTTGATTTGGTTGCGTAACTTTTCATACTTGAATTTGCAATTGCAGACAACACTTTTTGTTATTTTCAAGGCAATTTTATTGCCAAGAAATAAAGATGGAGTTCCATTTTTCCCAATTATTATTGACCTGAGGTATTTTTGGAGCATTTTGAGAGGTATCCTATACCATGTGAATTGTTGTTTATGAGCTTGGCCTAGTGTTATTATAACTGTTGGTAGTCTAGTATGTAATG
The DNA here is from genome assembly GCA_020152595.1 of Chiridota heheva. Lineage (NCBI taxonomy): Eukaryota > Metazoa > Echinodermata > Holothuroidea > Apodida > Chiridotidae > Chiridota > Chiridota heheva. The sequence goes on along the minus strand of JAIGNY010000283.1, from coordinate 11,826 downwards.
AGTGTGTTGATGCTGACATGTGAATTTGCTTGTGGCTTCAAAAAGCTGATATGAAATTACACTTTTATTTAAGGGTTTTGATTGTTGAATGACTAAAAATAATGTGTGGTATTTTTGTATCTAAAAACTCCAGGAAAGTTGGGTCTTTGTTTACCATCGTGAGTTGAAAGTTTGTTCATGATTGACTGACGTGGGTGCTTGTTGAAATTGACTTTAACTTTGTAAGAGTAAGTTGTTTTTACATCTTAGAAGAATACACAAAACATGATTTTTTGACATATATTTACTTAACATTTCTTTCAAAAAACTGGGAAAAATGTTTTATTTTTCAACAGTTTTTAACACTCCCGGGATTTTCTGTTGTAGTGACAAATCCTTATGTGGTCGGGATTGCGCAATACCGGGACTTACGTGACTACCGGGATCCCGCACAACGCTAGCTTGCACTATGGAAACTGGCCATTAACACCGGCCTTATGGGCTAATGGCTCAGACTAATTCAAAATTAGCTTGACCTTGTAAAGTGCCTTGAGCTCGTTGTTCTTCTAATGTGCTACATAAAAACATTATTATTATTGGCTTACCTCATAGTTGGCCGGGTAGATGTTGTCCACCAAACGTTTATACCTCGGTTTGAAGCGGGAAAGACAATTACAGCAACCTACATAAACATAATTCATCATGCTTAAAACAACTAAAATAAGACACCAAATTTTTAAGCACCAAAAAGACAATATAAACATTCATTCACAAGGTATGGCAAGGATAGGTCAAGGTTTAGGAAGAGAGGGCAAATTTATCCGGACAAGTAACAAGGGTGGGAAGAGAAAAAGAGAATAGTTATCTACATTATTGAGAAAGAGCTACATATTCAATGTATAAGGACATACAAATAACATGTTAGGTTTCTTTTGACAGTACATATGTATATCATGCTATCAACTACTGTTTTAATACTGAATAATCTCGATTAAGCCTTGGCAGTGGCCCTACACTTTAATATAATAACACAGACTAACATACATGTACTATGAATGTAAATTATATATATATATATATATATATATATATATATATATATATATATATATATATATATATATATATATATATATATATATATATATATATATATATATATATATATTTATATATATATATATATATATATATATATATATATATATATATATATATATATATATATATATATATATATATATATATATCCTATATATACAGTACTTAAGACAATAATTAAATCAAGTTCTGAAGTTTATATGAACTTTGATTTTTAACACAAGATGATGTCAGAAAGTACTGTAGACCAGTAATGCACCAAAGTTGAAATGCACAACTTCAGGTTACCCATCAGAAATGTAAAAGGAATGTTTAATATCTGCAATCACACATGAAATGTCAGTGCTGGATATCTGCAGGCAAAAGTGGATATCGTGTGTTATACCTGATTGGGATATAAATATCCCGATGGAGATAATAGAACTGTCATCATTCCCAGACTTCGAGAGATATTTGGCCTCACTTATCATATAACATAACTTAAAATTAACAAGATGACAGGTTAAGGGTTATGTCACTGCATAAAAAGTGCAAATTTACACCGGGCGGGAGGTGAGAGTGAAATATACCTTATGAAGTATGTGATGTCTAAGGTAAGTATCAGCAAAGGTGACACAGTGTGAAGTGTAAAACATGATTTTTTTGATGCCACTGGAAACAATTATTCAATCTTCAAATGTTGTAAAGAGCTTAAGTAATAACAGGCCTAGGAAATATATTCACATATAGTTAGACGGGTTATGCAGCTAGAACCATCTACTAACTTAGCTGTTGCCATGGGCTGCACGTGTAACTGTGCCAACACTGTCGCTGTAGGCCTATCTGTTCAGAGTAAATTATCAACCATATTTTCGCGTAACTACTCTATATTCTTAAACGTTGTAAATGTTGACACCGTAGCGATTAATTAGATCTAACGTTAAATTTTACATCAACGAATAACTCAGTAACAGTCGATAAAATGACCGGTCTAACGCTTAAATCTACTTTAAACACAACAATGATTCCAATAATGATAACGGCTTATACATGACATTAAATTTGAATATCTTACCTGGCATTCTTTCTAGTGTGAGCAGAATATTGTTTTGGTCGCTCCCAATAGGTATTGATGGCGCTACACAGTTCTCACCCCACAGCTAGTTTGGTATCTACCTTATTAGTATCCGTGCCACACCCAAAATAGATCTAATCTACCCAAACGCAAAATGACGTTCGTCATCCTGCGGCAAATTTGTAAACAAACCAAAATTTGGTAGGCAAAGCGCAGCGCAAACAACCAGTCCATACATCAAATCAACAGAAAACGTGAAAAAAGTAGATTCTTAGTGATTGATCAAAGGCATAATTTGCCTCTAAATAGCTTTTTGACGTAGGCCTACCGAAAATCGCACATATTTAACTAAAAAGAAATGTTTTTGTTTTCTTTTCTTTCTTTTCTCTTCTATTGGAGCTAATTTGGCGTCAAAACTAAAATTTTAGCTAAATTCTTACGAGGCCTATATGGATAGAGCCCTAGCGTTAGGATAACTTGTAAGTCAACGAACTTTACAACGCCGAACTTCATCTTCATTAAGCTTAGTCTTAATTAGACTAACTGTAACGTTAGTGCACCGTAGTTTTGCTGCAAAAAGAAAAAAAACCCGTTTTCGACTTTAAAAGAACAACAACGAGAAATACATTTCGTCCATGGTATATTTCGACTGAAACTCTTCAAAGGCTTAGGGCCTACAGTAATTCAATTTGTGCATAGCATAAGATTTAGTCCAATATGAACACAAATTTAACAGCGTGACTATCAAAGGCTACAATTTGGAAGATAGGGTCAATGGATGTTATCATCAAAGTAAGAGAATTTTCATACTAACTCTTCAGTAAAGGTTTTGGTCACTGCGTGATTTGGGCATGAAGATTTGTGTTACAAGTTAGAACACAATGCAAGTCAGTCGCGTAGCCAGAGGGGCGGCGAGGGCCGATCGCACTCCTCCGCCCCGAGAGGAAAGGAGGGTGGGAGGGAGGCTTTACGGTTGATTTTGTGTTTTGTATATGGTGTATTATAGCTCTCTTTTACATGAAATTTGACTTGTATAATACAAGCGAGAAGGGCCAAGTTGGCAATTTAAATGACATCATTTGAGTCATAACATGATGAGAGACAATTGGGTACGCATGTGCCTGGAAATTATACAGTTATATGAAAGGTAAAAAAATGACAAAAACGTTTTATGACGAAAACATCCATTATTCATAGGAAAAAGGCAGGTTTTTAAGAATCAGAAAAAATCAGAAGAAAAACTAACCCCTGGGCTCTTTCCTTCATGCAATGAAAGGCTTCATTTTCCCCCTGTAACATGAAGGGGCGGTGGAGATCACGCCGTTGGTCAGAGATATACTGTTTCAACCAGAGACGTAAAAAGTAGGGGGGGGGGATCGAGGGAAATTGCCTCTTGAGAGGATTTCACCTCCCCTGTTTTATACTTCCTACCCGGTTGGGAGATTAAATTGGAAAATTATAAAAACAAACACTGAAAAAATTGTGTAAAATAGAAGATGAAGGAAAATTTGGTAAAGCTATTGGAAGTTTCGGTCAAATTTGGTAACATGTTTAATTTGGTAACACGAAAATGAATGAAATCATTTATCTTGGAGTAATCATGTAAGCTTTGTTTGTGATAAGATTTCAAAGAGTATCGGCATTATTTGCCGTCTTAAATATTAACTTCCACATAATATTTTGCTTACTATTTATAATGATTTAATATTACCTTACCTCTCTTATTGCTGCATAACCTGGGGGTTCATTTACCATTCAAATATTAAGAAAATTCTCATCCTCCAGAAAAGAGCATTGCGAGCCATTTCCAATTCTTCCTTCAATTCCCCGTCAGCTCCCCTTTTTCTTAATTTAAAGACACTTAATATTTTTGATTTATTTATTTACCATACTTCTGTTTTTATGTTTCGTTATCATAAGGGCACCCTTCCAAACATTTTTCACATTATTTTGCTTCCAACAGTCAATTCCACACGTACAATACAAGCAATGCCAACGATTTACTAACTCCACTGTACAATCTTGATATCTCTCAACATTTTATAAAATACTAAGGCATTTTTATATGGAATTCCCTACCAATCAATCTTAGAAATTGTCACCCACTCTCATGACTTTTAAAAGTAAACTTAAAGCCCATCTTATCAAATCCAGTAGTAATTCTAGGAACTAACTCGTCCTTAACTTTTCGTTTTTGGTATTTCATGTATATAGCGTAACTATTGAATTTTTTCGTTCGTTTTTTTCTTCTTTTTTTTTCTTTTTTTCTCAATTCTTGTAACTGTGTAAGAGGGTACCTCACCTACAGATACATTCGTGTCTTCTGAGTGCTCCCCCAAACCAATTAACTTTGTAAATATGCCACTTTTGTTATATTTTGTATTATGGTTTGAAATAAAGTGCGATCAATCAATTTCCCCAAAATGTTATGAAAATCGAAGAAAATTTCCCGGAAATGAAGAACCCGAAAATTAAGGAATAGGTCTATTTCCCGAAATTATTCGAAGGATATTTCCCGAAAATGTAAGATGTCCCAATTAACATATTAAAGAGCAATTAAGAACATTGATAGAAACTTATTTTAGCAATGCAATTTGAAAATGAATGAAATTCCCAGGGTTCTGAAATTGGAAGAAAACTGTCCGTATATGAAGAACCCAAAAATTAGGGAATAGGCCTATTTCCCGAAATAAATCGAAGCATATTTCCCGAAAATGTAAGATTAACAGATTAAAGAGCAATTAAGAACGTTGATAGAAAATTATTTTAGCAGTGCAATTTGAAAATGAATGAAATTTTCTAAAAATGTTCTGAAATTCTAAGAAAAATGCTTGGAAATAAAGAACCCGAAAAATAAGAAATAGGCTTATTTCCCGAAATTAATCGAAGGATATTTCCCGAAAATGTAAGATTAAGAGATTAAAGAGCAATCAAAAACGTTGATAGAAACTTATTTTAAGAGTGCAATCTAAAAATGAATGAGATTTCCCGAAAATGTTCTGAAATTCGAAGAAAAATGCCCGGAAATGAAGAACCCGAAATTTAAGGAATAGGCTTTTTTCCCGAAATCAATCGAAACATATTTCCCAAAAATGTAAGATGTCCCAATTAACAGATTAAAGAGCAATTAAGAACGTTGATAGAAACTTATCTTAGCACTGTTATTTAAAAATGAATGAAATTTCCCGAGTTCTGAAATTCGAGGAAAATTGCCCGAAAATGAAGAACCCAAAAATTAGAGAATAGCCACATCCATGGACTTAATGGAGACCTGTCTTATCTTTCTCCTTTTTCTGTTTTTAGGGGAAATGTTTCCACTTCTACTTCGTCTCATTAGTCCTTCTCTTGTTTTCGTGCCGTAGCGCATTTTGGCGCCGGTTTTTTTTTTCTTTTTCTGCGCGCTTTTCCCCTTTTGCGCCTACTATTTTACGCGTACGATTTTTGGCGCTCTTTGAAATGTGCTAACGTGCAAGCTATCATCGCTGTTATCTTTTAGCGTCATTTAACTTCATACCACTGAAGAAGGAAACAGGAGTTTTCGAAATATTTGGTTTTAAAGATATTTTTTATATATCTATATAAAAGATAGATATATATATATATGTATATGTATATATATATATATATATATATATATATATATATATATATATATATATATATATATATATATATATATATATATATATATATATATATATATATATATATATATATATATATATATATATATATATATATATATATATATATATATAAATATATATATATATATATACATATAAAACAAAATAGGTAAAAATGACAATGTCTCTAGCCAACAGATTATTTAAAAAACCAAATATTTTGAAAACTCCTGTTTCCTTCTTCAGTGGTAAAACAGCGATGATAGTTTGCACGTTAGCAAATTCCACAGAGCGCTAAAAAACGTACGCGTAGAATAGTAGGCGCAAAAGGAAAGCAGCGCGCAGAGTAAAGAACCGGCGCCAAAATGCGCTACGGCACGAATACAACAAAAAGACTATTGAGACGAAGTAAAAGTGGAAATATTATTCCTAAAAACAGAAAGATAAGACAGGTTTCTATTAAGTCCATGGGTATGGCTCTTAGTTTTAATCATGAATTGCAATTTAACCAACTTTCTATATTCCGTGCCTCTAAAGTTCCCCCTGATGAGAACCACCTTCAGATGTTCCAACTTATGTCTAGGCAACTTGGAATGCCCTGACACGGGATAACCCTTACTGTCACCGTCAAAATCGCGAATAGTTATTGTAATTCTCCTTAGCTTGAATCTTTAAAAATCACAAAATGTTCTACCAAATTGATTCTATAGGCTTAATTAGTGTTAAGGAGGCAGTTAATTACGTTTAATCACCTATTAATAGAGTTTTAGGTAAGATATTTTAAATTTTGTTAATTTAAGCTATGGGGAATGCTAATGTGCTGCTGTGCACCAAATTTCATTCATATTGGACGAAATTTTTTGAAGTTATCTTGCTAAAACACAATTTCTAATGTATTTCTTTATATTATGCTAATCAGCTATACTGAAGCATGACATGAAAATTTTGCATCATTTCGAAAAGTTGAAAATATGGACTTTCGATGGGAAGTTTGATAAAACCATAATATGCCATGCCATTTGTGAATAGCAGATTTAATTACTACTAATTTAAGGGTATATGCCACCTTAAGATACATAAACAAGTTTTTTTTTTAAGGTGAAAATGGGACGCCAACATGATCATTTCTACACAGACATAGGCCTACATTTTGTTTCTGTTTATGCGCTTTTTCATATAAGATAAACATCCTTGTGGGTCGGCGGCCCTCCAGCGGCCAAGCCACCGGTAACCAACATCCGGAGGGCCGACGACCATTTTGTCCGGCCAAAATCCGGTGGGCCACCAGTGGCCAACATCTAGCGGGCCGGCGTCGGCTCGATGGATGGCCGCTCTTCATCCTCGAAGAATATCGACTTACAGGACGATTTCATGTTTTACCATATGCAATTGCAAAATTCCAAAGAATCTTCGACAAAATTGTTAGCATACAAAAGCCAACATCCTTCAATATGCTGCTACGTACGTAACATTGGTGAACCAGCTTTTATTTTGTCCTAGTTGCCTCTTGCCAATCAGGCATAACCGAATGAGACATACATGTCTATTGTAAATAAATAGTATGACAATATAGCGACGAGTGAACACACAATCACAATGACGGAGTCGTCGCCTGCGTATTCGGTTATGATATCAACAAAGCTATCACGAAACGCTTAATACGACCCGGACGAGAACACAGGTACGACGTACGGACAGACATAACATCGACAACCAAGTCAATGTCCACGGCCTTTGATAACCACTTGTGGTGCACTGGCGTGTCTACCCAACCCAGGCTTGAACCCAGGACCTCGTGGTATGTATACATGTATGATAACCGTTACACCACAGTAGGTAGATTATGATAACATAGTATGAGCTATCTCCATATATATTGATTTATTTCCTAAGTTTCATCAGGTAAAAAAAAAAAAAAAATCAGCATAAACGATTGAATCAAAATATTAAAGGAATGAAACCACAAAGATTAAGTAAATAGACACTAGACTAATCAAATCAATTTTCAAAATTGAAATCTTATTGCAGTTATCTATCTCTATTTCTGTATGAACATTTATTGGTGTCAATAAATGTGACTCCGCCCATCACAGTATAATATTTTGTTAGATGCTTAACTGCTTAAGAAATACTCCCAGCCAATACAGAGCCACAAAAAGCGTACCAAACCCTTATAAGTTCATTATCTGCATGTTGAATCATATTATATCAAATTTTATTCGCTTGTTATCTTGGAATTACGGTTTTTATTCTTAACATAAATGTACATATATGTAAATTTAGTGTACATTTAGGGTGGCGGCTGGCCACCGGCGCTAGGATATAAAATAAAAGAACTAGATAAACGTCCCAACAAGATCAGAAAAATTAAACTTAATCAATAAGTTGATAGTTAAAAGTTTATTTCAACATTTTCCTTTTATATGCGAATGGATGGGCGGTTTGGCCACCTGGCCGCTCCCAGGCCGCCGGTGGCCTGCCCACTGAGATATTTGACCACTGAACTAATCCTAATATTTGTCAAAGTAAAAGATACGTTTATAGGTGCCCATACCACACACACGCACGCACGTGCGCGCACCCATATACACGCGCACACACTCAGACAGTCCGCTTTGCTTACAAGAATGTCGCTTAATATGTCATATCTTTTATTTAGATATACTGTATGATTACAAATCCGCGTCAGGGTTAAAGAAAAACTCCAAGTTTTGGCTTAAAAATCTGTGTTAGTCTTTAAAAAGAAACAGTGTTTGACCTAAAAATGGACGTTAGGGTTTTAAATATCACTGTTTAGGTCTTAAAATTTCGCGCTAGAGTTACGAGAAATCAGTGTTTGGCCTCAAAATGCATGTAAGGGTTTAAAATTTCACGGTTATGTTTAAAAAAAAACTGGGTGTTAGAGTTAACAAAAATCAGTGTTAGACTTAAAAATGCATGTTAGGGTTTGAAATTTCACGGCTTAGGTTTTAAATATATATACGTTAATATTAAGAATATTAATGTTAGGCTCAAAAATGCGAAAATTTAGTGTTAGCTTACAAACCCACATATTAGGCTTTAAAAAATCAAGCTTCAGCTAAACAATTTTGGCCACATTTTAGCCAAAAATCAATCACATTGTTTCTTATATTATTTTACTTTAAAACGAATGCGGGGGAGTGGTGTAGAAGAATGAGGTAGGGGGAGCTGCGTTAGCCCTTAACCTGCTGTATGATCCTTAAATATTTATGTTTATAACATTAATCTTTCAAAAATTGTGCAAATATTACGTGATCTGTACTTAGCACGGAACAAGCAAAATATTTTTTACTTGAAGACAGTTGACCTGCCGAAAAGATTTTCTTATTTTCATGATTTACAGAATTCAAAAATATTAAAAGATACACAATTGTCACGTGACGGCAACATATAAAGACCTGCAAAAAAAGGTCAAAAATATTAATCAATCTATTATTTCTTCATATTTTCAACATTTGATTTAAGGTACGTGCCTGCTGCCTTGAGCTGGCAAAGACCTACCGCGAGATAAATAGGCCTATGGATATTGTGGGATCAACATGTTTCTTCACATGTCACTCTCCGACCAATTCATGCTAGTGGAGTGCGTGGCTACATTTCGCCGTTGTCCCTCAATCGCTAAGCCCACGCAACTTGTTTTCGACAGAAAATTCGACTAATCATTCCCGCATTCTGTAATTCTTGGACATGGCGTAATCTCTGTAGTTTCCAAACCTCTTTCTGCCCATACTTGGCATTTTCCCGCCCAACCCTTTAGTATTAGAAAAAAAATCACAACCCCACTCTATATCCCATATTCCCCGCCCCTACAACTTCTACAAACACATAAATTGCCTGCAATCATGCTCCACGCGGCCAGGCGTGGTCCGCATCCCATTACATCGCCCCGCCCCTCCAAAGGACGGGAAATAGCACTTCCAATCGCATATCCCCCGTACTGAGGTGCATGCACAACAATTGGTCTGGCGTGAACAAACCCTTATTTCTGACACTTCGCTCTGTGCATTAATATTCACGCAATTACAGCACTGTAGTACTATAAGGCCTACACAGACTTACTACAAACAAGCCAACATGCCCACCCAACGAGCGAAGCTCAGAATGACACTGAAATACCCACTTTAAAGCCACGAAAATGGGCCACAAGTATCTAATAGAAGTTATGTGATCATTATCAAACTTCTCATCATCTTAACAAGCCTCTGATTAGCCCTATTACTTACCCTCCCCCCTCTCCCCTACTCGTACCCTGCCCACAGCTTACTCCCCACCTCCCCTAATCCCGTAACGGTGTCACAATCTATGGCTTGATTTTCAATCAAGCCAGTAATCAAGGTAGTATATGACTAATCATTTGCTCATTAAAACTTACGGTACAAGCGACCAGTTTGGGATACTTTTCCAACTAGAACACGAAAGATTGGGATATTTTGTGATGTACAGTATGTTGTGTGACACAAACCCACCCACCCATGGGCACCCTCCTCCCTCCCACACACACGTATACACACACACACTCACACACACACACAACCTCACAGTGAAACCAATATGCCCAGAATCCAATTAAATCAAGTTTCGATATTTGTCAAAATGTTTCCCAGACTCCCACTATTCGTGTCTTCAGACTATAGAACTCTCACCCCTTTTTTAAGACTTAAACATCCTCACTTTGTTCAATATCCATAGATCCCAAATAGGTTCATATGAATTCATGTATAAAGCCACTAACAAACCTTTTGCCTAATTAGCTATGCAGCTTCTTCAGTTTTAATAAGTTCAGACATCCATGACCATTTAGGCACTTGAGTAATTTACATGTGTACAGTATTTGCTCCGACATTAAAGAAAAGTCAGTTTCTATCTTTCAAAGAAAATTAAAGCAATTAATTTTGTATAATCATTAAACACTATTGTCAAATGTCTGTACCTTAAGTCAGTTATTTTTTCTCAGCAATTGGTGCGCGCGTGTTGGGGGGAGAGGCTTTTGGGGATTCTGGAAGGGATGAGGGATTAGATTACATTATACTATGCCTATCATCTTGTATTATTGATGTACCATGATGGGGGAAGGGGAAGAGGGTATTAGTCTAGGTCTATTCTATATATGTATTTTTCCTGTATATATATATATATATATATATATATATATATATATATATATATATATATATATATATATATATATATATATATATATATATATATATATATATATATATATATATATATATATATATATATATATATATATATATATATATATATATATATATATATATATATATATATATATATATATATATATATATATATATATATATATATATATATATATATATATATATATATATATATATATATATATATATATATATATATATATATATATATATATATAAATATATAAGTTTTCATTATCATATGTTTCTTTATTTGTTTGTACAGGGGGTCTGCTTTGTAAGAGCAATAACTCGTTCAGACCTCCACCAATCATCTTTTTATCTGATTGTACCTAAAGCTTTGTTGTTATATTCTCCTGATTAGTGTGGAAATCAATCAATCAAATCAAATCAAATCAAACCACTCAGGGGCGGACTGGGAGGCGGAAATATTTAAGACCAGACTTGCCAACAGCACACAATAACTGGAGGGGGGATTCTGAGTCCGGAGGGCCGCTCCCATCGATTTCAAGGTCATTCAACAATATTGGACACGAATTTAGAAGACATTTGAAAAGTTTCTAATCTGCTGCACGGGAACTATTTCATTGGTTTACTAAGTCCGTCAGACATCGATCTTCTATGCCTGATAGTACACCTTATTTTGGATGGGCGCAGAATGCGCATCTGTAAAATTCCATCCAGTACTGTCATAGATAGACTTGTGCGCCGGCTCCACCGGCGCACAAGTCTATCGGACCGCGTCCGCTGGACCTATTGGCCAGACCGCCCCTACTCCTACTTGATAATTAGATAATAAGATTTGTATCATTTGAAACAAGTAAAGTTACATAGAAAAATCACACAAAATGACTCCTGTTGA
>JAIGNY010000282.1:117500-162869 GCA_020152595.1 Chiridota heheva | reverse complement strand
GAAATTTAGCTTTCGGAACCCATAACAAACATACGGCAGTGTCATTGCCCGCAGAGCCACTCCAATCTCGGGTTTTGCTCGGGGCCCGTGGGGTTTACCCACCCTATTGTTGCGCCCCTGCCTATAACTATAGGTCAGTGAGTCTTACCAGTTTTGTGTGCACGGTTATGGAGTCCATTTTAAAGAATGTTTTACTAAATCATTTAATGGTCAATAGTTTGTTGAATTTGTCCCAGCATGGGTTTTTACCTAAGAGGTCTTGTGTTTCTAATTTGTTGGTGTTTCTTGATGATGTTACTAAACTTTAGTTGATTCTGGTCATAATGTGGATGTTGTCTATTTAGATTTCCAAAAAAGTATTTTTTAAGGTTCCGTTGGGCAGACTCATGATGCAAACAAGAGCGGTTGGTGTAGAGGGAAAGTGTGCCAGTTGGATAAATTCTTGGTTAGTTGACAGGTCACACAAAGTTGTTAATGGTGAAGTATCTCCATGGAAGAAGGTTACAAGTGGTGTTTCTCAGGGTTCTGTATTGGGTCCGCTGCTTTTTTAATCTTCATTAATGATATTGATGTTTCCCTTGGCTCCAGGATTTGTAAATTTGCTGATGACACTAAGCTGTACAGGATTGTGAATGATGCTTGGGATTCTTCACTTTTGCAAAGTGATCTGAATAACTTCAGTTTCTTGCTCCCAAATGTGGCAGATGACATTCAATGTTGATAATTGCAAAGTTATTTATTTTGGTCAGAACAATTTGGGTTTGATTGCTGCATGAATGGTTCAAATCTTGGTTGTGTTGATCAAGAAAGGGATTTAGGTGTTGTCATTACCAGCAATCTGCAGCCTTCTAAACAGTGTGCTTTAGCAGCTGCAAGGGCAAATTGGAAGCTTGGTTTGATCAGAAGGAATTTTTGTTTTCTTGGTAGAGAGGTTGTTTTTAATTTGTAAAGCAGTTAATCAGGCCTCACCTTGAGTATGCTATTCAGGCTTGGAGTCCCTTTTATGAGAAAGATAAGTTCATTTTGCAGCAGGTTCGGCGAAGAGCCACTAGACTTATTCCCGAAGTAAGGAATCTCTCTTAATAATCTAGCTTGCGAAATCTTGGTTTGACCACGCTTGAGTTGAGAAGAATACGTGGCGATATGATTCCGGTTTTTAAATTTCTATGTGGTAGTGATGCTTTGACTTCCTGTTATTTCTTGCATGTTTCAGCTAATCCTCATGTGACACGTGGTAAGAGTTTGAAGTTGACCAAAGAGTTCTCACGGATAGATATTGGGCGTTTTAGCTTTTCGCAAAGAGTTTTCAAGGAGTGGAATGGCATGAATGGTTTGCCTGAGTGGAGAGTTAGCTCCAATTCTGTTCACAATTTTAAAGTCAACATTGATAAGCTATTTACTAACTCTGGGTTACTTTGAGGTGGTGGTAGTACTAGCTTGAACTTTTATGGGGTGCCTAACTCTTCTTAGCTCGTCATCTTGCTATGTTATTTGGCCCAGCACCTTTCAAAAATTGTGGTACAGGTGGGCCAGATTATACGAGAAACTAATGAGCAAAATAAAAAGTAAATAATGAAATATTGTAGAAATTAAGAAGTTTGATATACTTTCAACTGTTCAAGGGCTTCGTAGGCCTGTATGTGCTTTTTGGCATTTTCTTATTCAAATAAAAAAGTGGAGGATTTGTCTCTCCGAGACCCCACCCCGTTCCCAACAGGGTGGCGCCGCTTCTGTCTTAGGGATTCCCAGTCCACCGGATTATATCATTTTTGCCATCAATTGGCTCAACCAGCGAAATGTCCTTTAAAAGATGCTCTGGCTTGTAGGCATAAATATACGGCACCCGGGCACCATAGTATATAGGACTACAGACTAGACAGCCATAATACAGACAACCATTACCTGTGGGACAGGAGTAAATGTCTTCCCAATTTCCAGCAAAATTTGAAACAAATACATACAGTGTTGAAAAACAATGCCTCTACTTTATGGAAAAGTATAACCACATGTTATACTCCCCACACACACACACCTAAACTGCCGAACTTTTTGAAGGAGAATTAAACTGCGGCCGTGACCATCATAGACAACCAAACTGACAAACGTGCAAGTTCCGATTATTTGCTGACTAATTGCAGTTTATTTTCAGCATGTAACGAGCAAAGAGCTTCTACACAAGCTCTTTGTAACGAGGTACCAAGCACAGGTCAAATTTTCACGGGTTTCGAACATGTAGATATTAACACAATACGCCAATAACAATATTCGGTATTTAATGAAGGTTAACTGCAGATAGGCATACTGACATTGATGTGTTCGGCAACAATTGCTATATACGGTCATCTACGCTGGCATAGTTTGTAAGTAAACCAGCACATTGTTTCGTTAGGCCTCTTATTGTTAATCAAATTGATTACTGAGCTGACTACGTCATATGTTTTACATTTTACGATACAGCATTCATTTAGGAGATCATTGTACAGTTGTATCAATGGGCTCTGCGATTGAGGTATTCACACAACCATGAAGTCACAGCAAATAACTGGTTTCTGACAGTAATAAACACTGTTGTATTACCTGATTACTCGAGTCCCATTTTTACCAGATCGAGAGCGCATGATATAGATTCGGGCTCACACCTGGGGCTCACTCAGAGTGGAATAAACTGCATGTAGCACCATTGCTTTTCAGTTTCGCCACTTCAAGACATTTCTTGATTTTTATGGCATCCAGTCACTTCACTTGTGATACTGGTGGGCCAACCTGTGGCGGCGCTACGGGGACACGGGGGTCATTCTCACAGGAGCTCGTTCCCCAGAAAATTTTGTAAAGTGACATTGCCCTTCCCCTCCCCTCCTCCCACCACCCATGAGGACAAAATTGCCCCTCTCTTGTCCCCATGACCAAAATCCTGGCACCGTCACTGGGGTAAACCTGCATACTTGACAAGCAAAATAAAAATTAGTTCATGAACAATTTTCGTGTGTTTTGGAGAGACAATTTTACTTCCAAGGGGTCCTTTTGTCCAATTTGTTGTCATTAATTTCTTATTATAAAGTGTAGGATCTGTCTCTCCAATAACATCCCCCATCTCCACCCCCTCCATCCAATCCGGTAGCATCGCCTCTGTTTTAGGAGTTCACCGTCTATACCAATGTCATTTTGTCATCAATTGGTTCACCAATGAAATTCCTTAAAAGCTATGTACATTCATGAAGCGAAGTAACGATGGGGTAAGTATTCGAGGGGGTAAACTCGACCCGAAAGGCATAAGAATCGAATGAAATGGCGCCAGTACCTTTGTGTCGTTGACCGTATTTGGTTATAAAGGTTTTTTTTTTTTGGCATACAATCGGCAGCTTAAGCATAACGCCAATCTACCCCCTCCACGCTGATACAACCCCACTCATCTTACCCCTACACACACATACGATTTGCACTCTGGCTACACCGTACCGAACCAGTTCCGTTTTACAATAAAACAATTTGGAAAAATGCATCAATCAATGTAGAAATATGACATATCATGAGATATAGAATCTGTCAACAGTGTGAAGTTTTTTATCTACTTATACAAATTTTTCACGAATTTTATTTTTTCAATTACAGAACTTTCAATCTGACCATGGAAACTTATCAGATTCTCTCCACATGTGCGGTGGGCCTATTAGCATTTATCTTGACCCTCAAGTTTTTTTCTTCCAGTGCCCAAAAATTTCCCGCCAGGACCGTTCAGTTTTCCTATCATTGGAAGTCTTCACGCTGTTGTATTTACGAGTGAACCTATCTACGATAAGCTGTATAGCATGTCAAAAACCTACGGTAATGTCTTCAGAATAAAACTTGGCGCCGTGGACATGATTGTCTTGAATGACTATCAGTCTATTCAGGAAGCATACCACCACCCGAGTCTGATTGACAGGCCGTCAGCAGAATTTGAATTCTTTGAAAAGGAATTTGGTGGAGGAAAAGGTTGGTGATTATTTTGTTCCTTATTTCTGGACTGTGATTCAGGCCTACTTTCGAAAACTAAAATCGTGGTCACAAGTCCTTACTCCCCACATCAGTATATGTTCCACCTTTATTGCAGAACATACAACGTTGAAAAGGTGAGATAAGGCAAATGTCATGCGCATCGAAATTGTTTGCGTGATTTTGTATCCACACTTTGGCCACTATTGTAGCTTAGGCTGGTTTATACATGCTGATTACTGCAATGTTTTGACTCGACAAAAAAGGACACATTTTGTTAGTGTAAAATATACCATTTCATTTTTCATTTACATCAGCTAATGTTTTGTGATGTATCAAAAATAGCCAAATAAACAAAATATTGAATTAAAAACCGCAGAACATTTTTTATCTTTTTTCAATTAAGCCTGACCAGTGCAGAATTTTGTAAATAAAGGGCGCCATTTCAAGGCCCAGAAATAGTACCTTTGGATGTTTCATAGGAAAACCAAACATGTAGGGGCAGTGGGAAAATTTCCCTTCTGGAAGGATTTCACTTTCCCGGTTCCATAACTTTATCTCGGTTAGATTGTAAAATTAAAAATGAATTTTTCAATGTTTGGTAATATTGAAGGCATACACTTTTACATTGTACCTATGAGTTGCAGAATGCCTACCCATACACTTTTACATTGTACCTATGAGTTGCAGAATATGTTTAATAGGCACGTAAATTTGTATGGGTCACTACAAATGTGTAGTGAATATTATTACAACAAGCATATGCATCCAACTGTCCAAATTTACGGTAAGAAAATTCATGTCTCACAAAAATTTCAATACACTTTTTTCCACAGCATTGGCCAGCTTATCCGGAGTCATGTGGAAAGAAATGCGTCAAATGGTATTTGGACTTCTCCGTGAATTTGGAATAAATAAAACAAAATATGAAACGGTAATTCTTGAAGAAGCTGGTCCATTGGTAAGGGAAGTGGAACTTTTCGCGGGAAAACCTTTCGATCCCACCTCTTTAACGGTGAATGCGGTCACAAACATCATCTGTGGCGTTACACTTGGAAAGCGTTTTGAATATGACAGTGAACAATTCAAATATTTACTGCATTTGATAATAAAGAATATCGAGATGACTGAGAAGGCTACGGTTATGTTAATGTTTCCTATTCTTCAGCACCTGCCATACCCACCTAAGAAGGAAATAACAAAATGGATGAAAAAGTTCATGGATTGGTTTCTCGATAGCTACGAGGATCATGTCAAAAACTTCGATGAAGATAACTGCAATGATCTGATAGATGGTTTTCTACGTGAGAATAAAAAAATGGTGGATAAGAATGATGAGCTGGGTATCAAGATTTTCAATGAGAAGAACGCGATCACAACTGTCATTGATATATTTTTTGCTGGATCTGAAACAACAACTACTACCATGATATGGGCCTATGTTTTTCTTGTTCAGAACCCAAATGTACAGGAAAGGTGCCAAAATGAACTTGACAAGGCCATTGGACGGGCCGGTTACCAAGATTGTCTGACCGTGAAAATGTCCCCTACATGAGAGCTACCATCTCAGAGGTGCAGAGGATGGCAAACGTTATCCCACTTGGAGTACCTCATGCTGCATCAGTCGACACAGAACTATTCGGTTACACCCTTCCAAAATGAAGTATGATTGTTTCCAATCTTGTGGGAGCGCTTATGGATCCAAACGTGTGGCCGGAACCAGGAAAAATTCAAACCAGAAAGGCATTTAGATGAAAACGGAAAATATGTGAACCCTCAGAAGTTGATTCCTTTCAGCACAGGTGAGTAAATATTTTTCATTGAGACGATACTTCTTACAAACAAAGGTATTTAACATGACACCCATGTAGACTTTTAATTAGATTATCTCATTCTTTATAACCTTTTTATTTACTTGGTAAATGCAGAGGATGATTTAAATTTCTTGCTTCCTCTTTGGCATTTTTTCTTCTAAATCTTTCATGGCTTTTAGATACACTGGCATGGGCGGCTGTATAGGAAAGTTTCGAGTAAAACAGGCTTAGGTAAACAAACATGAAATAACATTGAAAATGGATTCGAGCATTACAATCAACTGATCAATTTAAAGATGAGTGAAAATCTCATTTTCTTTCAACATATAATTCAAAAATGTGTATATCCTTTATTGAAAAAAAGTACTTAACCAATATTATGTGGGAGATTGACATTTGTCCTGATGGTGAACCGCCCAGTTTTACAGGTACGAGTCTGACCAACGTAATATAAACAGTATAAAAACATTATCTACAATTATCAGGAATTAAGCATACACGGGGCAATGGGTCAAAAACTACCCTTTCGAGGGTCGTAGATGGGTTAGGAAATATACTTCGTCTATTTGTTCTTTAGCTGCATTGATAGCTTTGTGGCTGTTATCTTATAAGGTTCTGTTTCTTCCAATGTGCAAAAGAAGAAGAAAAAGTCGAAAATGTTTTGAAAACTTGAAGTATGACAATCAATGCATGATGTTTTTTCCTATACAGCAGTCTCCACTGTCCGTAGGTTATAAGACCATAAAGGTACCACTTTAAGACCATGGAGGTAAAGTGGTATTTCCATGATAAGACGATTATAACCCGCATAATAAGCCACTTCAAGGTAATGATAAATATGTATTGGGCAATGCAGGTCAAGAGGTCAATTGAGAATGTATTGCCATAAGCATCACTGACACGCATTGAATACCCAGATAACACTGTTACATCCCAAAGTTTTCCGTCTAATATTTGAGTGGATTTGGTGCCTTACATGTATGCATTTGTGCTTTCGAAATAATTGTTTCTCAATTAGGAACATCATGTGGGATGCCATGTGAGACAACTGGGTGGGATGCCATGTGGGACAATTAGATTGGGATGCCATGTGGTACATACATAGCTATGAACACAGGCTTGATGGCATTTGAGACTTAGGGATGGAAGCCATGTAGGATATAAGGATATGTCATGTGGATTATAGGGAGGGATGCCATGTGGCAAATAGGGAGGGACGCCATATGTAACAAAGGGTGAAATACCATGTGGGACATAGATATGGATGCCATGTGGAGCATCTAGGAGGACCGAATGCCATGTAAGACGCAGGAAGATCAGCATTTGGAAGATAGGGAGGGATGACATATGGAACACAGGTAGGGACACTATGTGTGACATTAAGAGGGACATAGGGTGGTATGCCACATGTATATAACAATATCAAATTAAACTAAAACGATAAATACCGTCATGGCTTGCATACTGATCCAAATTGACACACATATCACTAGTCCAATTATAAGTATTTACCCCACACCCTATGTCCCATCTGACACCCCACCCTATATCCCACATATCATCCCACCCTGTCCCACATGACACCCATCCCTATGTCCCACATGGCATCTCATACTAAAAATGTACCAAATGGGATCCTACTCAGATGTCCCATATGCCATCCCACCCTATGTACCACACGCCATCCATCCCCATGTCCCACCTGGCATCCATCTCTATGCCCCATATGGCACCCCTAACTATGTGTCACATGACATTCCTCCATATGCCCACATGGAATCCCTACATTTGTCCCACATGGCACCACGCTCCATGTCCCACCCTCCTATGTTCCACATGGCATACATCTCTATGTTTCACATGGCATCTTATCCTAAAGATGTACCAAATGGCATCTTACTCTAATGTTTCATATGCCATCCCACCCTATGTACTATACGGCACTCCTCCTGGTGTTCCATATGGCATACATCCCTATGTCCCGCATGGCATCCATATCAATGTCCAACATGGCATCAATATCTATGCCCACATGGCATATCACAAAACCATCCCGTGGTAGAATTAACACAGAGAAAGCTCTGGTTTACATATGATCGGACCGTACCGCGCTGATTGTTAATACCACTTGACCTAACCCACCGGGCATGCGCGTTCGTAACCGTGAACTGGCTTATTGCATTCTGTCGTGTATCCAACATGGTGGACCGTGCCCTTGGGAGAGTTTATTCCTTTGCGTTAGATCAAAGGAAGAAATACAAATTAATCACTCGCTCTGTCCTGCCCAAAAATGTCAGTTCCCTAAATTGTGAACAATCCAGGATATGAGCTTGCTCTTCTCTTATTATGCAAATGATAGATTTTCTTGCATTGTTTTAATTCTGACACTTCGTTCTTATTTATTTGTTCAGGTCCAAGGGAATGCATTGGTGCACCCCTAGCCAAGATGGAATTGTTTCTGTTCCTTTCGCATCTGCTTCACCGCTTTAATATCAAAGCTCCAGACGGGGTGTCGTTTGATAACATCAAGAGCACAAATACTATATTCCGTAAACCAGAGGATTTTACAATTCGTTTTATTCCAAGAGATTAGAAAATTTATGCTATCTGGATTAACAAATTCAGTCAACAATCATTAAGCAGTTAAGTCTTTATTTTCGTCCACGGCAAATCGATAAAACGCAAGGTGGCTCCAGCGAGGGCTAAGGGTTACCGTCGTTGGGATATCTATGTCCCTCGGTCAGATAATTTCTTTTGATTTGCCAAGGTAAAATGAGAAACATACTGAACATTTGAATGCAACTTGTTTTTATACAACAGTACAAAGCTGCAACGTTTTAGCTCTTCATCGGGGTTGCAGCAAATCATGGCACTGGCATAATTTGATGGCACCATGCACCCTTAGTCAAATCATTATTTTTGTTACCATGCATGACTTCAAGTATATGGAGAGCGATCCAGAAACCTATTTATTTATTTTTGTTTAGAAAAGCATAGCATTAATCTGAGATGTAGCTAAATTCTTTAAATAAATGATTGAAATTTTGAGTTAAGGCAGATCTGGTAATCAAAGTTTGAAGTTTTTTGGGCTTAAGTCAACGATCTCTAATTTTAATCTTTGGTTCCATATTTTCAGTCTTTGGAAACTTTTAGAAAGTACCAACTAAATGGATCAGCGCCTGAAATGATATTATTTGCATCAAAGGCCACCAGATTATTTGGAAATTTGCCTATTATTCAGATTTTTAAAATTGAGATTATAATAAATAAAAAGAAACTAAAGAAGAAATCAAAAAATGAATAAGAAGAACAAAAAGAAAGTCTAGTAAAATTGATATTTAGTCATAATTTTGTGGAATTTCTTTGCAAAATCCGACGCATTCACTAATGACGCTTGACAACATTTAGGAGCCTGGAAAAAGAGCATATGGATCCCACCTCCCAATGGTGCACTGCATCTGACATACAACACCATGTTTTATTGTAGGGCACTGAGCAATGCCCAAAGTGGACCCTTTTCGGGCTCCTTGCCTCTTTGAGATTGAAATAGAACGTGCAGTAAATTACAAATACACGTGTGAAAACATTATTTATTCTCTGTTGAGTGTTGCTCATAGAATTAAATGCTGAGCTCGATCACTGGGTTATTCACGAGAGTCACCAAAGGCACGATTTTCCTCATTGACTGTAGCGATAACGAATTTTAAAGTCACTTTACTTAAAAATCTGTCGCTTCGATTTTTTTTTTCGCGTCTCAGTATGTTATGTAAAAACGTTATTTATTCTCTGTTGAGTGTTGCTCATAGAATTAAAGGTAACGGAGAATGCTGAGCTCGATCACCGGGTAAAACCAGCATGTATTCACGAGTCACCAAAGGCACGATTTTCCTCATTGACTGTAACGATAAAAAAAAAAATTAAGTCACCTTATTTCATGTATTTATTTAAAAATCTGTCGCTTCAATTTTTTTCGTTACTCAGCATGTTATGTAACTTTTGATATTCTAGGGGATATTACTTTATCAGGAAAAACCGTACGTACAACTACACCGTACACACAACTACGCCGTACGCACGGCGTACACCGTAAGCACGGCGTACACCGTACGCACGGCATACACCGTACCTATGGCGTACACCATACGCACACCGCGTACACCGTACGCACGGCGTACACCGTACGCACGGCGTACACCGTACGCACGGCGTACGCCGTACGCACGGCATACACCGTACCTATGGCGTACACCGTACGCCCGGCGTGCACCGTACGCACGGCGTGCACCGTACGCACGGCGTGCATTGTACGCACAACGTACACACGGCGTACACGGTATATACGGCGTACACCGTACACACGGCGTACACCAACGTATACCGTGCGCAAGGCGTATCGGATTCATAATGCCCTCGACAATATGATACTTGGGCACCGTTGTTAGTCAGACTGAGATGTAAAATTCCGGGTGTACTGTTTAAGTCAGTGATTTATTGGAATCATGCCCGACTTGGCTAGACATTAGTGAAAGCCCTCCCAATTCTGCATGATTCTGAGAACATGGTTCTTGGGCAATCGATTGAGTCGGGCAGAGATGTGTTGGATGTACTATTTAAATCAGTGATTTATCGGATTCATGCCCGACTGCTAGATATCGGGGCCTTAATGCCCTCGACAATATATTACTTGGGCACCGTTGTCAGTCAGGCAGAGATGTAAAATTCGGATGTACCGCCCAAATCAGTGGTTTATCGAAATCATGCCTGACTTGGCTAAAAACCGGGGGATACCCTCCCGACTCGGTATGATTCTGACAACATGATTCTTGGGCACCAATCTTAGTCGGGCAGAGATGTGAAAAGTCGGAGGTACTGTTTAAATCAGAGATGTGATATCTGAATCAAACCTGGCACGGTTTGATTTAACAGTCATGTCCTGCCGATTCCGCATTATCCTGATCAGCTAATTCCATGATTTTCGGGTCACCACTTTAATCGGGCAGTGACGTGAAATCATGAAATCTTGGTTGTTAGTGGCGTAGCCAGCTTCCAAAAAGCAAGCGTTAATTTTGATTTCAAGTGGGAAATACGATTATTTCAACAAAAGTGGAGGAGGGGAACCACTACCTCCTCAATCACGTGACTTCTACACTAACTGACCTTTAGAATATACCAGAGATTTTCTGCAAGAAAAATACAATAATTGGCGGAAAACTACAAGCACAATATGCAGGCAATAACATTTTGTATTTACCTTCAAACGCTTCTGTTACCCTTTCTAAGTTTTTTATTCAAATATGTCCAATAATATTTTGCTCCAACTTTCTCCATGTGCAGGGTAAGTTTCTCCTCTATCTCTTTAGAATTGGTTGTTAATTTTACCGTTAGAAATTAAATTTTCTTGTTTTCTTGAATTAAATTTTTTGCCACGTTTGTCTTGACTTGAAGCCATTTAGGGGCATCACCAATGATAAATTTTCTTCGCAGCATCCGGGGCTTCACTCCTTGGAACCCTAGCAGGGCTTCGCGCCGCGCCCCAAACCCCGCGAGTTTGCCCGAATTTTCTCAATTTGCAGGGGACATTTTAAAGCCTCCCGGCTGTTAAGAAATGTTAACCAGAAATTATCTCAGTGGATTATATCGCCGGGTAGAATTTAATTTGCATTAAACATTGTATTTGATCTTAAGCCATTTTTTCTAACATCCAAAGCAAAACAAATTCAGTACTTCCGGAGCTTTGCTCCCCTCCCCCGGCTTCTACCGGGAACTCCCAAGTTGACCACCGGATCCCACGCTTAACGCGTACGCAATGCGTGCGCAGTACTGCCTTTTGCTCCACAAAGAACATTTTATTGAGAGCATTTTAGTGCCTAATTTTCACCCCTCGACTTACCTCCATTAAGCCAAATGGACTTAAGCCAAAAACTCTGGTTAAGCTACTGCTCAAGTTAAAATGTTTAATCATATATTTATTGCGATTTTTCGTGATAGGTTTTCGAGTCGGGCAAAAAGTCACCTTGAGTAAGTACGGCCATGCTGCCATGCAAGCTAATATTATATGAAAGAGGAACTCAAAAGAATCAATATGGTGAGAAGAAAAAAAAACATTCAAAATATAATTCCGTTAAGCAGGTACGTTCTGTATCATTTCTGTAGAAACGACTGAAATCAGTGTGACATCACAACTTCTGATTCTTCAAAGACTTTATGTGTTCTATCATATTTTTTCTGCAGTTTTGTGGCTTAAAAATCATTGGATATGTCAGAAAATTTAAATAAATTTTCTTTAAAAATACATTAATAATTGTTAAAATGTGAGGATCAGGGCGCCAACCTTCCATAGTAGACTTACTCCACCAGTGATTTCTACACAACAGGTGAGACAGAACTTTCAACTGCATTATTTCCTTAACGGAATAAGATACCAAAGTATCCCCCCCCCCCCCTCCATTTTGTTTCTTTTGAATTTCTCTTTCATTTGAGTTGCCAGAACTTGATTGACTACTGAACTAAGTAAAAAAATCGCAGAAGTATAAGGCCTCCCTCTCAAAAATTTGTATTATCGTTTAATAATGAAATAACGAAAATAAACTTGATTACTTCCTTAACGGAATAAGATATTGAAGTAACGTATTTTACGCAATAAGCGCGCAGGGCGCTTACAAACATAGAATTGCACCACTTTTTAGCCCAGACTGCGTACATTGTGCTATTCGAACTGCATTGTGCGAACTGGTCCTATAATAGCCCCACAATAACCACCACAAAAACATCGTAAATGTCAAACGCAAAATAAGCAAATAATGTAACAAAACTTATTTTAAGTCTTATTAATTAATCAAATAAACTAGTATGTTATCAGTCAAAAAATGTTGGATGGGGCGCTTATAAGAGCAGGGGCGCTTAATACGTCAAATACGGTATTTTCTTCACCATTTTTTGTTGTTGTGAATTTCTCTTTCATTTGAGATGAACTTGCTTGGCCACTAAAATAATCTTTTAAGAAGGCAAAATTTCACAAAAGTTTTAAGAAATCTTCCCGTTCAATAAATTTGTGTTATCATTGAATAATAAATCAAATATTTTTTTTTTTGAAATTGTCAATTTCTACCAAATTTTGCAAAGTTGAAACTTATGTTATTTTCAGGGAGTGCTCTATATTTTACAGTTAACTTATATATGATTGCATCTTGGATCATTAAGATGCTTAATGATGAGGATATAGTAGCTATTGAACCGCAGGGGCGAAAGGAAAAGAAGAAGGGTGACAGACGAAGACTAAATGAACTTTTAAAAATGTATGGACAGTTGGCAACAACTTAGCTTAACTGGAAGAAAATAGGCCTATGCTATAAATTATGAATACAGCAAAAATCTTTATCAAAATCGATTTGAAATCGCACATTTTACAGCATTTTAAATTTATAGACTTTGATATAGTAAATTCTACAAAATGTATTTAAATTAATGAAGAAAAAAAAACACCTTATGAATTTTTTTTGTGAACTTGTCTTTTAATCCTCTGTCAACGTTACTTGAATGGGGGGAATTGTATATGACGAAGAAGTGTACATCATACCCTCAACAATTCACAGGATAAATAATCTGATTTTAAGTGACTGAAATTTAGGACAGAAATGTAAAGAATTACAAAGAATTTTGAGTTTTCCTGTCTTAAATTTGATGCATCAAAACTTTTGCATACATTAATAATTCTTCATATTTTGATTTTGATGAAATTTATAAACTATTCTGCTCAGAATTTATAGTTCTTTCTCTAGTTGTGACATCACAACCACATATTTCTCCAAGTCTTTATGTATTCTATTATATTTTTATGCACTTTTGTGGCTTAAAAACCATTGGATATGTCAGAAAAGTAGTAAAAGATATTCAAGTAAGGCTAATTATAATTTGCTACATGATGGGAGTTCAAGAAAAAATAATTCAAATAGTAAAAGAGTTAAATATATTTTCTTCAAAATGTATAATAATTGTTTAAAATGTGTGGATCAGGGCGCCAACCTTCCATAGTAGACTTACTCCACCAGTGATTTCTACACAACAGGTGAGACAGAACTTTCAACTTGATTATCTCCTTAACAGAATAAGATATTGAAGTATTTTCTTCCCCATTTTGTTTCTTTTGAATTTCTCTTTCATTTGAGTTGAACTTGATTGACTACTGAACAAAGCAAAAAATCACAGAGGTATAAGGTTTCCCTTTCGTAAATTGTTATTATACTTTAATAATGAATTTACGAATATAACAAATAATATAAAAAATATAAAATATAATAATAATAAACGAAAATTGAAAGTTTGTACCAAATTTTGCAAAGTTTAAATTTATTTTCATGGTTTAGGATACTTTAGTTTAAAGTTAGCTTACATCTTGCCCTTATAGTTTACCATTAAATAGTTAAATGGTGAAAATATTGAACCGCAGGAGCGAAAGGATAAAAAGAAAGGTGATAGACGAGGACTAAATGAACATTTAAAGATCTATGGACAGGTGGCAACAACTTAGCTTAATTGAAAGAAAACATGCTGTAAAGTACAAAATAGCAAAACACAGTAGTATAGCTGGCCCTCTTAGGACGGGGGTCCAAACGGAACAAGTCCAATCGGCCCGGGGTAAACTCAAGGCCCCCCCCCCCATTCTAAGAGGGCCACCTATGGGGGGTGGGGAGGGCCGCGGTGAGGCCCGAACATGTTTGGGCCATAATTGGCACTTGTACCGTTTGCACCCCCATCCCATTCGGGCGATTTATGGGGCCG
Organism: Chiridota heheva; assembly: GCA_020152595.1. Lineage (NCBI taxonomy): Eukaryota > Metazoa > Echinodermata > Holothuroidea > Apodida > Chiridotidae > Chiridota > Chiridota heheva. The sequence goes on along the minus strand of JAIGNY010000282.1, from coordinate 148,305 downwards.
GGAGGGCCGCGGTGCGGCCCAAATATGTTTGGGGTATAGTTGATAAGCAGCCCACTCACTCCCTACACAATTTTTATTTATTTTTGATTAGAACTTCAATGAGCAAACATTTTTGATCATAATAAAGGGTAGAAAGGCAGAAAGGACTGAAATAGATGTTCACCCTTTGAAGACCAAATGCCAAATGAGTTTTTGGGATCTGTAATGGCGGTGAAATCGCCTTACGCCTTCTCACAACAATTATATGATGCGTGTGTGGTAAGATAATGAATAAGTCCTTCAGTCCTTTACTGGTAATGTTCTAAATTCAGAAATGACGAAATTCGATGAAAATCTTTGTTTCTTTCTTTTTCAATTGTTATTTCATTTAAAAAGTTTTTTTTTTAAATCTTTGCTGTAATACAAATAAGAATCATTTTTTCTTAAATGTCTTATATGCTTTCTTTTTCTTTTTCTACTAGCACTGCTACAGCTAGCACTGGCAGCGCAAGTGTTTTAGCACTGGCGCTATTTACACGAGTGATGTTAACACATGTATAGTGATGTTAACACAGGTGCTAACAACACTTGTGCCAGTATCACCAGTGCTATCACCAAAAATTTCGGATTGGTTTTCCCTCCAAAAAGGGGGCATGTAAATTATACATGTCTGGATGCTGATATTCCCCTGTCACACAGTGTATTTTAGAATAGAGATGTAGTCAATCAAACCTGTAATATATGCAAGTAATCATGCCATATCTGAGGTTGAGAAGTTTGGAAAAGCAATTATGTAAATTAAGTTTGGTGAGTAGGACAGGTGCTTTCAAGTGTTATGTAACTTTGAAAGTTCCCACACATGTCAGGTATTGTCTTTAACTTCTTATTTTATTGTTTGGGAATCTTTAAATTCCTACTTGTTTACGAAATTTCTGAAAAGAATAAGTTTGAGGGCTGTTGGTAGTCACTTGTTTTTTGACAGTCACTGAGGAAAGATGGGCTTTCCAATAAACACAAAGGTTTATCAATGGATACTTAAACAAAGTTGTTTTTTTTTACCGTTGAGGGTGCAAAAGTTACAAAGTATTTCATGCCAGTTTATCTATGGCACACTGTTAAGTTCAATTATATCGCTGAGGGTAATTTGAGAGATTTAAGTGGATGAAACCAGGTTTAACTGAGGATGTTGTAGCTGTAAGTACATTTTAATTATGTATTAAGCTTAATTGATTTCAGGGGCAAATACCCAGTTTGAATCAGACAGTGATAAATGATTTTTATGGTGAAATTGCATATCAATTGAAACCTTGGACGCAAAATAAAATGATGTGGTGATGATGATGATGATGATGACGATGACGATGACGATGTCGATGACGACGACGATGACGATGACGATGATAGGCGTTAGAAGCGGTAGTAGTGATGAAAATGATAACTCAACAGTGATTTTGTGGAGAACAGTCAGGTAGGAGATATGAAAAACAATAAAAGAAGAATCTTTTAATCTGAAAAATTAGTACAGTTATGGAAATTATGGATTCTTGATTACATAGACCTCTAACGTGGTTAGTTTGTGGGCCCACAGGAGTTGGAAATACTTAACATTATTTTGAAGCTCTTGTCGTCTCCCAATTATTTTTACCCAGCCCCTGATCACGTGTATTGGTTCTATGGCACTTGGCAAGATAAATATGCCAGAATGCAGGCTGTTCTTAATATTAGTTTGATGGAAGCCTTCCTCTATATGATTTGTTGGTGAAAATAGGTATTACTAATCATAATGTTATTGTTTTGGATGATTTGATGTTTGAGGTAACGGAGAAACCAACGGTGGTTAATAAACTTTTTACAAGAGGCAGTCACCATTCAAATCATCGGTAATTTTGATTACACAAAATATGGTTTGGAAATGAAAAGTGGTCGTAATATAAATTTGAAAGCTTAATACATAACATTATTTAAGAATCCTAGGGATTTGAGTATAATTAATGTTTTATCTAAGCAGTTGTTTGCGGGGAGAAGCAGGGGATCAGCTTAGGCGTATTTATGATGATGCGGTATCTAGATCATATGGGTATTTGTTTGTAGATTGATTTAAAGCCTAATAGCAGTGATGTTTTGAAATTTAGAACGAATGTATATAGGGAAAAGGGTCAGATGCAATTCTTATAGAAGGTGTAATTGTCTTTGCATCTTGTTAGTCATGGCTTTTAATTTGAATAATAAACTTATTTATTTGCTTCAACATATGGATTTACTTGCTAGCCTGTGTGTGAATAATCTCAATTCTGTACAATATAAATAAGGAGCTTGTAATATAAGTGATAATCTGTATCATATTCTGAGTGATATTGCGTTGAATATAAGTAATGGTAACATACGGTTATCTGTACAAGAAAAAAAAAAAGGTTTGCTTCCTTATTTAAAACTTCTTAAACTGTTGAGAAATCCTAATATTCCTCTGAAGGTGAAACGTGAGGTGTTTATTAAGCATGTGTGTATGGGACGGTACAAATGGGAGGTAACAGTTTTTTTCAGGCCAGTGTTTTGCCGGTGCTGAAGAAGATTGCACAAACCTTAGGTCCAATTGCAGGACTCCCACCTTTTCTTTTTGAGAACAAAACTTATCAGAAAGGACTTAGTTCTAAACAGAGACACAGGGCAACTACGACTAAGAAAACATGAACAAACTGTTTTTATACCTTTAGAACAGTTCCATGCGATGCAGGAGAATATGTATATAAAGCTCACCCCCGTTGTCAAACATATGCATGAACTTGATCAAAAAATGAAATTTTGGACAGCAATCTAGCTCCTGAAGAAAAAATGCTTCAGTACAGTCAATTGTTGCAGGAAGACAGACATTATAACCGTTCGTTGAATCGTATATTTCACCACACTCCCACCTAGATCCCTACCTGCTAGTACCGAGGAAAATGTCTTTTTGCCAATAGAAACGGATAACGACAATGAATTAGAACTTCCTCCAATTATTGAGCGAAGTGTTAGTAGTACAAAACAGAAAGCCAATGCAAGAATTTTTTTAATGCGTTTTGGCCTGAAATGAAAGATTATTTTAATGAGAGGGATGAATTTAAATATAGAGGAAACAAAATAAAAGGTACCAAGTTAACCGATTTGTTATTTATTTGTCTTCTCCTAAGAGGACCATGTCTGCTCCGGGGTCAACATAATTTGCAGAGGCCCTAGCATTAAGAAAAGTTTCTTTGTCAGCAGGTCAGTTATACCCAATAGACAATTGAAGGGTGATGTGAGGGAGATTAGAACGTCGAATCTGCCCCAAACAAATTTTGATATCGATAATGATGATGAAGATAAATCAGACATGACGGTGGATGACATACAGGAGATTTTGCCTGATTACTATGAAGAAGAGAAGCAAGGTTTGGATAGATTGCTAAATTTGAATAGACTATTAAAGGATGGAAAATTCTGTTAGTCACGGTCTTAAAAAGAAGAATGGGAACCGCACTTTCTTTCAACTTTAGAGATTTTCTTCGCAGAATAAGGTGTACATACGCCTGTTGTGGGGGAGAATTGGTAATAACAAAAACAGATGGGGGAAAAATTCTCCATTAGAAACGTGCATGGCAGTTGGTACGACGTTTCACATCCATCTGGCTTTGTCGGTCAAGAAAAACTAGTGAAGGAAATAGAGGAAAATTCAAATCAGAACAAGAAACAAATATTAGATTAGTTAAAGGCACAGGAGACTTATAGCTTACATAAGCCGAGAAAGAAAAGGCTCTTTTTAGTCAGAAGTTACAAAAAATACACGACCGTGAAATCTATAAAATCGAAAAGATTATAAAAACACGCGGTAAGGGCATAAATACAGAATACCATGTTAAGTGGTTGGATTACACAGACAAATTTAATTCTTGGAACAAAGATTTAAAAGAAAAAAATGTTACATCGGATTTAATGTGGGTGGTGGTGCCCAGTAACGCCGATTGAGAGGTCATTCTAACAACAGCACATTCAAGTTTACTGTTGATTGTAATGTATCTCTGAGCTTTGATGGTGAATGGGAGGTGGGTGTCATAGCAGCGTACTTCCCTTCCGAAATTCAATTAATTAACAACAAAAACAGTGGACTTGAGTACAAATAGACAGGGGAAGATGAATATACCCCCATTAATTTGATACCTGTGCGTGGGATGAATTTTAGCGAAGCTCTGACGAAAGCATGGTTACCTAAAACTCATACAGGGAAATTATCTGTTAGTTAAGATGTTGAAAGTGTACCAGAAAAACGATTAGCATTATATACAAAAAATTATGAGTTTAAAATTACAGGAGAAATCTTGAAGGTGCTAGGAATTAAGAGGAATGAGTTAATCATGGAAAATTTGTAGATATATGTGGCCGATAACGTGTTTGTTCCTCGTATTCTAAACCACCTTTACGTTAATTGTAATTGATGTAAAAACATTTTTATTAATGGAAGCACTCATAATGTTTTGATGCATGCTGCTATTTTGGGCGGAGGGGTTATTAAATATGAATCCAAAGCAGTACAGCATGTTCCGCTGAAATTTTGTCAAACAAAGGTACGCATGTTGGGTTTTCTATGGGTACCACGGTCATAGAATTGAATTTTAGAAGACATAAAATATTGTAAGTTATGAATAATAGAGACTTTCATTGGATAGTTACAAGTAAAAATGACAGTGGCATTTTCCTAAATAACACACCATTTAATTTTACAAATAAAATAAAAGAAAGGTGTACATTGAAGGAAGATTGGATGGTGGTGGTGCAAAGTGCGTTTCCTTCTGACGAATGGTATACGTATGGACCGGAGAATAGTCAATTGATAATAGTATCTAAGGAACCGGAAACCGACGTTGTATCAACAAATTAGGGAACATTGATACATACCGATGATCCATTATTGTTGATTAACGTACGCTTTTTGTTGCAAAAAGTGGCTTCTTCGGGCATCTGCTCTGAATATTAACATAATAGACACTGGACCGAGTAAAGGTTTTTTGAAATTAAGGTCATCGCAAGAAAACAATAAGATTATACTTAAAGAAAAGATCTGTCATCTTTGGGTTTTAATCTAAAGAAGTTGTACTGGAGAATATTAGAGGATCGAGTTGGGTAATATCCGAATATCCTTGGGTACCTCCTAGAATCAAATATCTGTATGTATATTGCAATTTGGTAGAACCGTCTTTGGTGGGAGATGAAAAAGTACCCCTCTTGATGCATGCAGGTGTGAACGAAAAAACAGAACATAAACCGTTCACTATACGTTACGTATTCCTTGGTAGTACTACGCTCAATCGTATAGAGATTCAGGCAACCGATGTTACGGGTTTCCCTATGATGTTCAAATACGGTGAAACTATATTGACGCAACATTTTCGTAGGAAGAGGTTAGGGGTGTTGTAAAACTATAAATTGGGGTAACATGTGTTGAAAACAATCATTTCACAATTGCATTATGTGCTGATAGCAACGTCAGGTCCAATCTTTGTAGGGAGACCGTATCGGAGGGGTGGTGTGTGTGTGTGTGTGTGTCTGTGTGGTGGGGGAGGGGGTATTTGCAGCCTTAGGTAGAGGGATTTTACCTTTTTTGAAATTAGGGTTAAGAACAGGAGCAAACGTAGTCAGAGCGAATGCACCGAGATTGGCAAGAGGTTTGGAAAAAGAAGCATTGAGATCAGGCGCCGATGCCCTTGCAGATATTTCCGCAGGCAGAGGTCAAATCGACAGTAAGAAGAATTGGGGCTGGAGAAAAACAAAAACTAGCAGCCGAAGTTTACAACAAAATAGAAAGTGTCAGAAAGCGAATCGCTCAAAAAGGTAGAGGCAAAAGACGTAAAACCACAAATAAATGGAAGAAAACTAGAACTTAAGGACGTAAGGCATCAGTCAAGAATCGAAAGACAACACCAAGGAGGCGCAAGAATATCGTAAAGAGAAACAAAACAGCAAAAAGAAGGAGAAAAAGTTCAGCGCTTCGATGATATTAATTCCACCCTGAAGCAGTATATCTGATAGTGACTTAAAATTATATCAATAAATAGATTTAAGACGTTTGTTTAGTTTTTGATAAGTTTTCTAATGAACAACATGACCTCAATGACAGTTGATAAATAGGAATTGGAGCACTTTTCAGTTCCTCCAACTCGGGTGGAAATTTTGGAAAAGTGTGAACAAGGGTTGCAACCTATCGGCGACTTGAAACCGTTTGGGCAATTACAATTTGAAATTTCGGGGGACACAGATCTCTATTTGGATCTGAACAATACACAACTGTTGTTGCTATGTAAATTGGTCAATTTGGATGGTTCCGCTTTAACATCAGATGATAACATTTTTACGGTAAACAGTATACATAGTGCACTATTTGAAGATGTACAAGTTAGAATGAACAATGTGGAGATAAGTGATCAAACATTGACCTTTTCATATAAAGCATATTTGGAAACATTACTGTCTTATGGATATGAGGCTCAAACAAGTAAATCGAGAGGAAGGCGGTGGAAAATAAACGTTGCCCTGTCATCCGATTACGATTATAATGATAATACAGCAAAATTATATAAAATTGGTACCTGGAAACGAGGCTGAAATGAACGTAGTGAAATGATGCACAGGGGTGGTGAAGAAGCAGGTTCATTCGAATTGATACGTTCTATTTTTAGTAATATTTTTAAAGTTCCAGTTTCTACCAAGTAAAATACGTGTTGAAATTCTTATGAATCGTAGCAATCCTCATTTTTATCTCGTATATGGAGATGTATCTACAGAGGGGAAAATTTTTGCAATAAAAATAGAAAGAGCTATCTTAATTAGTAGAGTCCGACTGAATCCAATGAGAGCGGAAATAATAGAGAAAGAATGGCAAAGAAACTTTTAAAATTGCCAAAAATATATTCCAAAATTGTTGCCAAAGGTGTCAATACCGTAGATCTCCAACACATTTTTAGGGGTACAATACAGAAAAGGGTGTTTGTTTTCTTGGTTGATGACGAAGCATATGCAGGAAGCAAGAAGAGAAACCCTTAAACAAAATTTGTATATTACTTTTATATTTATAACTTTTACATTTATATTTCTTTTTAAATATCTTTGTACGTTTTGCTACTGGGCGACAAATTTCCATATTTTGTTGTGGACGAAATAAATTAATCTTATCTTATCTTTATATTTCCAACACCACAAGATGACCGAACATCAATTAAGAGCTGGAGGTAGACTTATACCTAAAGATAAATTAGAACTGCAGTTTAATATGAATAGGCCTTAAAAGACAGTAGAAGCATTTTACAAACTCTTACAGGTAGTAGGTATAGCTAATCCTACAGTATCAATATTGCTAATACTACAGACAGTATCAATTTATGGCCTGATCGCTGGAGTAAAGGTTTTACGGTTTTGATCTGTCTCCTGATATGTCGGCTGGAAAGCATTACAATCTTGACGTCGAAAGACATTTTGACGGGACTCTGCAGTTTGCTGACCATCTACCAACAGCGATCACATGTATGGCATATTGCAAGTATGACGAAGTGATATTTATCAATAATTATGGGGAAGTCATTTACAAGGCTAAGAATGTATAAAAAAAACACATAGTCAGGTAAACAGGTATCATTCGTAAATATAATTTTGAAAATAGGGGGTCATTTACCAGTATCAGGGGTGGGAGAAGATCACCTACCTATCTTAAAAATCGAAAACTTGATGACACTTCGCACGACGCAGACGTAAAGACTTAAGTTATTTTAATCATGATTCCGTTCCACAATTGGCAATCATGGACACTGTAGAAGAACGGATTGAGCCCTCAGGTGGTGTAAATAGATACGGACCGTTGAAATTTACAATACCGTCTGCTACAGATGGAAATTTCATTGATCTAAGAAATACTAGATTATGGTTGAGACTCGCGTTAGAGAAAGAAAAAATGGTCACAGTTGCATCTGATAAAGTTGTACCTATCAATACCATATTTTACTCTTTGTGGAAGTTTGTCAATGTCGATATAAATGGTGTTTCCGTAACCGACAAAATGCAAGATTATGCTTATACGAGTTATATTGAATCACTTTTGTTATTTAACAGTTTCTATAAAGAATCTAACGCACAATGTATAGGATGATACAGTATACACGGATACACACGGAACCAGATAACTATGTCAATCCGTATTCAGGAAGCTTTGGTAATACCAATACACTTGTTGAAAGACGAAATGAGGGTATGTTGCCAAAAAAGGATTGGATGTCCTTTTTTGAGGGTAAGGCACTACCTACCTCTTATGCTTCAAATCAATGGATTCATGAAAGATTATCAGAGGTATGGAACAAATGGAGAGCAGGCAAAGAGCAAGAATTATATGGCAATATACCTGCAGATATATTCAAGTCCCAGTGGTTAATACCTAGTGGTGTTAAAATAGAGATTACATTACATATGAATAAATCAACATTTTATATGTTAGCAGGGAACTCAACTTCGGCAGACAAGAATGATAATTTAGCTATACAGAGTGTCGAATTAGTGTACCTAAAAGTCAGGGTACATAAAAAAAAATTCAACTTGATTTTTGAACGCATGCGAAGAGAACGTATGTTATATCCTCTGCAAAGAGTTAATATACAAGCCATTACAGCACCCCAAGGGATCACCACTGTCCTCCTTGACCATACCCTGTTTGCTGACATACCTAAACAACTGTTCATTGTCCATGTAAAAGATAGCGCATATGCAGGCAACTACAGACATAATCCATTCTTTTGTATGGAAACAGATTTAAAAGAATTTCAACTTTGGGCAGGTGGTAAACATTATCCCAATGATAAGTGGGAGAGAAATTTTGAATCCAGGGAAGGAGATGTTGAATCCTATAAAAGACTGATATGAGCATTAGGGTTCAAAAACGGTGACGACTCGGTAGGCCTACATAATCTCGGTGGTGGAAGTAACATATATGCTTTCGATCTTACCCAAGACGAAAATCATTGGCAAAACCATTACAATCCCGACAAGACGGGGGAATTATAATTTGATTTGACTTACAGAACCCTTCTTGCTCAGAAAACACAAATTTTAGTACTAGCAGAATTTGATTCTGTTGTAAAAATATATTACAATAGAGAGATCACTAATGATGGCTGAAAAGGACCAGTTAAGCACTTTAGATTTAGTGTTTAGTTAAAGTTGATCCCAGTTTAAAAATCCAAATTTGTTTTATACATGATAGAGTACACGGCTCAAATGAGCTATTTAAGCATGTATATTTTCCGCCAAGTGCCAATACCCAGAAAAAAGAAGAATCAGGTCGGCATTGGATGGCTTTTTATATACCAAAGCAAGGTGTGATCGATTACTTTGATTCTGTCGCCGAACAAACCCCATAGAGAACTTCTTGAAAAAGTTTCGGAATGTTAAATGTAGTAAAAAAGCTGTGCAACCGGAGGGGAGTTATCTTTCCGGTGTTTATTGTATGTTTTTTTTGCATTTCAGGTGTGCCGACGAGTCTTATGATACTGTACTAAACAGATTTTCTGTAAATAAGGAATGAAAAGAGGAGTTAGTTTCATCCCTATATGTTTAAAGGTGAACTTTTTCTGTATTTTTGTAAACTTTATATGTTCCGAGAGAAAGTCGATACTTTGTTTTTCTTATAAATGGAAAAGACAGTATAATGCTAAGTTTGTCCTATTACCTCATTGCTAAGTGTACCATAGACAGAGACAAAATGATATCTAGTGTAAAACAATACGTATTTGTAAAATACTCTGATTGCTACTGGTTAAAAATAATTTACGTCATATCAAAAATTGTATAAATACAATTGCATTTTTTATAATCGAACTAAAATCCCATCAGAAATCAAACAGTATACTACTATTACTGCAGCATTTACTCTAAAGTTGCATTTGAAGAAATTGACTATAATTTTTCGTAATGGAAGCAGCAAATAATGTCAAGACCAGGAGTAATGTACCGATTGCCAGTGCCAATGAGACCACCAAAAAACGTAAAGTCAGAAAAGCAGGTCCCCCTACAACTCTTGGCGTGCACCCTATACTGCCAGAGATCGTTATACCATGGAATATGTCAAATACAGAGCAGGCCGGCTCTTCTACAACAAGCAACAGAGACGGATCCCAGAAAGCGTAAGGCTGGTGTTGATGAGGTAGAACGTGAAGACGACGAAGAAGATGAGAGTTCGAAGAAGCAAAGTAAGTACAAACTTATTCAGATAGATAGTGGACACTTTAGGTGGTCTGGTTATGACATTGGGGGAGGTTTTGTAGTGTACACTTTAGATGGAAATGTATATCTACTGGCGCTCCCTAAGGAAAAAGAAAGAAAAAAACTAAAAGAAAAAGAAGCAGGGTTCCGGAAATTCTGTTTTCAGACTCAGCGATAATTCTTTTACCTATGTGTTAGGTGAAAAACAATTCAAAAAGCTAGTCCATAGATCTGACAGCATCATGGGGGCTTTTGACAAGTGAAAGATGACAGAGGACAATGATATCAATAGTGAGGATAAAGACAGAAAAATCAGTAGAAACATATTGGAAGTGGATTTACGTTTCTGTCGACGAGCAAATCAAGGAATGGAACCAAAAGCCGCGCCTGGACATAATAAAACGGTTGTACTCTCCTTGGGGAGAAAGAAAACCATCTAAGCTTGTTATGGTATTGCGGAAAAAAATATGCAAGAGACTGCTTACGTATTCCTTACCAATTTGCTTTTGAATTATTTGTCTGTTCAGAAGATGGGCGGAGTTTTGCATTAGTTGTGGGCGTGATTATAGTGATAGGAGGTTGGTAAAGCAGTTTCAAACATTAAAGCATTATAATTTCGACCATGTTGCAATTCAAAACCGAATCGTTAAGCATCATTAATTTGACTGCGGACTTCTGGGGAGGTTTAGACGTATTTCAGAGTCTCTTGCTACAAGTGCTGATCATCGTATTGGCAAAGACGCTCCAAGGACCTCAAATAACGTGGAGTAACGCTTTCCCTACTTGCATTTTTCCCGCTGTAAAGTTATGAAGTTTATCTAACTAAACTTGTTTGTGGCACCAGAGTGGACACTCTAATGCATGCCGACGCGGCATGTCACGGATATAAATCGCTACTGGAGAATGGAGCTTACGGTACAACACAGATGACGGTTAAGATATTACACTTGACGATGGTTGTGAACAATATTAACAGACATTTAAAAGTTTGGTGCAAAATGCTTGAAAAGTTGGAGAAAACGGTAAAATAGAGCCCTGTTTAAATTATATTGCGCCAAGGGCTTATATCAGAGATGAGGAGACATGGAAGGCCAAAGACATGCCTCACCTGATGATGCGTCTGAACAAAGAGTTGTACCTGTTGTACCTGAAGAACATTGAAACATTACTTAAAATAATGATAGAGACAGAATTACCAGAAATGGAAGAAAAAAAACATGATTTAGGCTCTATGTTATGGCAACACGGTTTCAGCTCAAATTGGGACGATTTGCCTATCAATATGCAACCTGTGGAAGATGCAAAAAAACAATATTTAAGAGCATCAATTTGTTGACAACAATTGCAAAATTAGAACAAATTCACCATTTACACCTCATGCTTTGGGGTGAGGATAATGTGATGGCCATAAGTGCATTTTCCGAAGCAAGATGATGTCATGATGGCGCTGAGGGATGCAGTTATTGACATGTTTTGTAGTATATATAATATTGATTGCAATCAAATGTTGGCCGATTGTTACTGGAAGCTTGTGATTCAACGCAAAAAGGAGGGCAGTATTTCCCCCTCAAATTCACCTATGGAAAAGCTTACACCAATCAATCAGAACTATGAAGAGAGTTTACCCCCCGGAGCGATCGATTTTTCAGAGGACTCTGGTTATGACAGCTAACTTCCGTGATGTGCTTACCCCAGGCCCAATTAAAAATGCTAACTTGGTTATTACATTATCATACATATATTTGTATATATATATATATATATATATATATATATATATATATATATATATATATATATATATATATATATATATATATATATATATATATATATATATATATATATATATATATATATATATATATATATATATATATATATATGTATGTGTATGTATATGTATATGTGTATGTGTGTGTATATGTGTATATGTATATATGTATATAAGTATATATGTATGTATGTATAAAGAGAGGTTATCAGCTGATCCAAAAGACATTTGACTTTAGCATTAATTGAATACAGTATACTTGTGACGATTTAATATGTATTATACCGACGAACTCGAATTCAAGCCTGGCGGCCTGATTACTTGATGACAATAAACTTATCGCCGCTTTGGAAGAATTGAAAGATATTCAAACATACCGAAGAGATTAATATAGTTGCCGGAAGGAACTTATTGTCGTTTTGGAATAGTTGAACAGATAATAAAACTTACCAAATATATCATTTGTAAAAAATCAAAAACATCTGACACTTGAATAAGTTTGATTTGTAAATATTTTTTCATGATTTAGTAAATAATGCTGTGTTAGTTGAAAATAAATTTGTTTTTCTCAAAAAATAAAAATATCAATTTATTCAATTTGCTGTGTAAATTGAAAACAAAGTGGTTTTTCAAAAAAGTGGTTTTAATAAATTTGCTGTGTGAGCTTGAAAAAATGTTATGTGTATCTTTACAGAGTCTGATGTCGGATTCCACAATTGGCTACTATCTCACTCTATGGCTATCGATTGTGTGACATCGGCGTGCAAAATGTATACGGAGGGGAAATTAAGCCTAACTCATACTTCAGAAATGAGCTGGACGATCGAAGACGAGCTGAGGGCACTTTATCAACATTTGAAATTGTTGAAAAGTTGGTCTGAGGGATAAAACGAACTTCAGCCCAAGATCTGAAGACGCGTTTTTCTGCACTTAATTACCCTTATGGTGTAGATAACAAAAGTACATTTACTCGATACAATTCTAATCAGGTCAAATGCATTGGTTTTTATATGTGAGAAGAAATAAAGACATTCATTACGATAATTTGATTTGTTTTGATAGCGCTGATGATGTATTGGGGGGCAGTGAAAACCGAATACACCACATTGACAAATTGTTTCTGTTATTAAAATGGTTAGATGCAGTATAAGAGCATACTAAGACATGTATCACTAAACTTACTGACTTCACTAACTGCTTGGCGAAGGCCTTTTGGGAAGATGCTAGATAGCAACCCAAACCCATGGGAGAAAAAGAGGGCGCGGTTTATTACGTTTCTTTCTGCCATATGAGGAAAGATTGTTGGATCAAGCTGGAAGACAGGAAAACCCGATACCACGCTAGGCCAGACTATAATGTAAATCATGCATTAGATGAAGATGAAAAAATCGGAACATTGTGCAGAAAAAGGGGGAAGAAGGGCGGCTCAAAGGCTATATGACATGTAACATAAATCATGTATTGTTCTTGGGCGTTGCAATGTCGATTATGGTATCGGAAAATGCCGCTAATTCCCCTCTACGATACAGGGAGAGGGTTGGTAAGATACTGACTAAGGGGTTTATTATGACGCTTCTTGATGTCGTCAGTGTATGCTACTCCCGCAAGTACCGTCGTAGGTATCCACAGCGAAATAGTCAGAATTAGGTAGTTAAAGTGATAGGAAAAGTGCCACCTAAACCTATATTCAGACTTAAGGACGAAGAGGCTTTCACAGGTGTCAATACTTTACAATTGGCTTATGTACCAATGCATTACAAAATTATATTTGTATATCAATATTTACAGATGATCAATGGTATGAATTATCAAGATAGATTAAAATCAATCGGCTACAATTCGTGTTATATTGCCTGCATAAAATCAAGCTCTCAAAAATAATTATTTCGAAAATAAAAATTAGATAAGAATCCGAAATAACAGAGGTTGGAACAGAAACATGGCCGTCTCCTCTTCTACAATGATAGGCCTCGACAAGAGTAGTGAAAATTAATTTGTATAGCTTTTTTTCTGGATACATTTTTTCAAATTTCTACGGATGGCGAGACAAGAACAAATGAGGTGACACGAGGCTTACGTGAACTGAGTCCCGCGTCAGACTCGGCCTGTTGGGTACACCTAAGAACATATTTCTTACATTGCAGATAATGTAGAAAGCCATTTACACAATTTCTTCAAATTATGATTAATACTTATGTTTTGAACTTAGACATAGAAAATAAAATGAATGGAATGTTTGACTTACCGGCAGAATAGCTCAAGTTGTAGAAAAACGTTTCAGTCAAAAGTCAACCCATACGAAATGTCAAGTGGGCCCGGGGGACGGATATTTATATCTGTTAGGTTTATTTTGCAAAGTTTGTTTCTTAGGAACAAATTGTGTAAGAATTTTGTTGTAGGGTAACTTCGATTTTAAATCAATATCAAATTAAGAGTTACACAACTGCGTATGATCCATTGTGTCGTAAACAATGAAATGCATTTAGAGGTACACACTTAGAAAACTGTGAATGGTCTTTATCTTCCCTCATCGTCTCACTTCTTTACTCGGTAGTCTATCGGTAATTTTAAAGAGCTGAATTATTTATACAACGGAACGTTTGCTATTGTACTGCTTCCAGCAAAGTCAATAAACCATTTTAAGCACAGTTATACGCTATCAAACTTTCAGAGAAGAGGATTTATTGACATATCCGCTGGTCAATACAGGGATTTGAAACGTTGATAAAGTTGAATGAGGATCTGAATATGGACTGAATTAACACCCTAGTAAGTTAAGCAATGAGTAAAGTAAAACATTGTATTTATTAGAGTTAACAATAGTTCATATATGTATGTACACTTTCTTTGCTCATTGAAGTTTTAATAAAAAAAGAAAAATTGTATAGGGGGTGAGTGGGCTGCATATTAACAATAGCCCAAACATGTTTGGCTGCACCGCGGCCCTCCCCACCCCCATAGATGGCCCTCTAAGGACGGGGGCTCCAAACGGTACAAGTCGAATCTGCCCGGGGTAAACTCAGACCCCTTTCGCTATGGGGGGCTGAGTTTCCCCCGGGCAGATTCAACTTGTACCGTTTGGATCCCGTCCCAAGAGGGCCACCTATACTACTGAAAACCTTTTTTATTCATTTTTCTCCTAAACATAATGAATGGTTTGTCCTTTTTTTATTGAAACTTTTCAGAGAAATGCTTATGGATCTGCGCCTAAAGTGATATCATTTACACTGTCATACCCCGACCGCCCACCGGATTATCGGGAGATTTCGACATTGATCTATTACTCATATTCTTTATTAGGGAATAAATGCGAGGGTGGCCGGTCTCAAATGCCATTTGAGACCAAAGATGACGTCATCGTAGGGTTTAAGCGGACCGAGGCAATAGCCGAGGTCCGCTGGCCCGACGTCATCGTCGTCCGTCATTCTCCTAACATTCATCGTGACGTCATTTAGTTAAACCTTTCTTCATTTTTTGTTGCGACGACCAACTGACCAGTCAAAGATCTGACCGTACAGATTAAAGTTACTCGCCAAACCTAATGAAACAAAACACATGCTTGTTCGCAAACATTTTTTTCATATCACTTTTGTACGACCACAAGGAGCTGTTAGACCTATTTCACCAAACGCAAAGTGACGTCATCTGGCGGCAATTTTGTAAACAAACCAAACTTGGTAGGCAAAGCGCTAGCACAGCCCAAATTCAAACAACTAAATCATACAACGCAGCACGTCAGTAACGTTAGAAAACGTAAACAAATAAACTAAGTTACATTTTCGGTGATTGATCAAAGGCAAATTTTTGCCTTTTAAAAGCTTTTTGACTTATCGAAAACCGTACATATTTCCCTCAAAAAGAAGTGTTATTTTATTTTGGAAACCTAATTTGGCGTCAAAACCACAATTTAAAAAAAAAAAATCAATTCTCACGAGACAGATTAGGCCTAACTTAAAAAGTCAGCAAACTCTAACGTTAAGCTAACGTTAATAGATATTCGATAACGCCAAATTTCTTCTTATCTTCCAAGTTACATGTCTTAATTAGGCTTACTGTAGTAGCATTAGTGTATTTCATTTTTTCTAAAAAAAGGGACAAAAACTGTTTTCGAACTTACAGAATTACAAGTAGGGCCTAGATTTCGTTCATAGATTTCGACTGAATTCCTCTTCAAAGGTCTAACAGGCCTAGACCTAACGTTACACAGCATTCAATTTGTGCATGGCATAAGATTCATTGCCCAATAAAAAAATAAAAAAACGTTATACTAATACTAGCAAATATTTGGCAAGAAATTAGAATAGAAGGTAGGACAGAGGTATTTAGGCCTTGAAGTTAGAAAAATGTATAATGTAATACGTGAAAAGATTTTGGTCACTGCGTGATTTGGGCATACACATTTGTGAAAATTACAATTCAATTTAAACTAGGCCCTGCATGCATGTAAAGCTCTATCTTTATGGAATATTACCAAATGACATGACTGAGAAAAGCAAATTTTCTTGAATAACTTTTACAAAGAGTGGTAGGTACAAACACTTGTTCTAATGAAGTATAATGGATGTCGGCAAATTTGAGACTTTCACATGTCTGCCATCCCTCTTTATGTTCACTCCCAATTACTAAACAGTGCTTTCATCACAATGATGTCTAAGCAATCATTATTTTGTTTTTAGTCTTTATGGATAAAATGTGATCACAATTCTTAATCCTGGCAGGAAATTTGCAAAGTTGTTTCCAATGTAGTTGGCAAAACTACTGGTCTTATTCTTAGTAAGAATATATGACCTTTGCCATACCCATTGCCAATATTTCTATATCATAGGCATATTTTGACTGACTTGGCCTAAACTTCACTTAAATAGAACATTAATTACATTTCATTGCATCCCAAAATAAATGTGGTCGGTCACTAAAAAGTTATCTGAGCATTTCAGTACTGCTTGCCAGATATGAAAGGCTCTAACTACACCATGGGTGTAGGAGCTCAAATTTATTTACGGGAACAAAGGGAAATTGCCTAAAAATCTCGAATTTCCAGGCTAAAAATTGGCAAAGGGAAGCACCGATAAAATACCCCGTTTGCATTACAAAAGTGTCTTGTTTGGTATTTTTGCCCGAATTTCTTTAAAAGCGTTGCCCGAAGATAGTCTAAATTTTTCAATTACTTCCATGACTACATGTACTATTACAACTTACAAAGGTCAGTAGACAATCTTAATATTTAAAGTTAAAAACGAATACAGTGGGATAATAAGCCTAATACAGTAATAAGTACACAAATATATGTTAATGAGATAGGCCTAAATGTAATTAAAAAATGAGAGGGTACCATGCAAAAAAACAAATAATGCTTAAGTAAAATTAAGCTTTTATAAGTTTACTGAAGGGCCAATAATGCAGTACCATATTTGCACTGTGTTGTTATTCACTGGTACATATAGGCATATTAATATATCATTATTTGGCTTCTTACATAGATAATAAGTTTTCTGAAAGTGTTTCAAATATTTGATGAAAATTTGGTATTTAAAAAGCACAAAGTTCACTTAATGAGTAAATTACTATAGTGTAGGCAAAAGAAGAGTATGCATAGATGCACTGTTTATATGTTCATATGCATTACACATTTCATACACTATAATGTAACACACAAAACTGTATGTGCACGTACACATCTACACTATCAAGCTGCATAGTAGGTAATTTAAACAGTAAGAAAAATCACATTTAGATGATCATGCATATAGTCTGAGAATACGATCTTATGATGTTATGAATAGACAATGTCTATTTTTTTTTATATCGCTCATCTTTATACAAGATAGCTCATGCAGCTGAAAGCTGCATGGTTAAAGGTGAGGCTTTGAATAAATTATATAAGAGCAAATACAAACCAAATAGGAAAAGATTGGCAAAAAGGTAAAAAAAAAACATACATTAAAATTAATGATAAAATATCTAAACAAGATTTCCACTTTCTAAGTTTTGATGATAGTACTATATAAGTATAATATTTCATTTCAATCTTTTTGATGTTTAATGTACTTTTGATGGTGGAACACTGACAAATAGGCCTATAGCTTGAATTAAAATAAGAAGGTATGAACTTGGTGAATACATCAGCAGGTAGTATTTGCAGTCATTCAAATGATCAATTTTATATTGTGTGATTTCTTATAGTGCCTTTAAAACCATTTCCTTCATGTAGCCTAGCATGAAAATCAAACTTTTTAAGAAGTACAACGAGTCTTGGCATTTATATCTACAATTTATAGCCATCCTATACAGGTAAGATCTTATATCATTCAAAATAGTGTAAAAAGAAGCTTAATTCAGTGGCTCTTGATTAGTTGAGAAAACACCCACAAGGTCCACCCTACCAAAAAGTATACTTTATCCCAGAGAAAGAGTCCAGATCAAATCCACATCTAGATTTGATATAAATCACATGCACAACCAGATAAAGACATGAAATTTATTTGTATATAATAAAATGAACGTTCAATTAAGTTGAAATTTACCTTGATGTGGTCATATGTAATTATATATTACTCAGATAATGTTTTCTTTCATTTTAAGCTTTGGTTTAGACGTAATACTTAACTAAGATTACAATCGCCGAAAGAGTTGTCACAGCAATTAATGACTGATTAATCGGATGCGTATTTTCATGCGTGAACACTAATACTGGCCTTGGTTAAAAACTCGTGCAAAGTTCAAGTTTTGTTTACTTGCGAAACAACAAATATTTAGTTAAAATCACAACCAACTGTGGAGATTACTCCTCACTACTATTTTGCGTAGAAATTTATTGATTAAATTCAAGCGTTTTGTACGAAATTAATGATGAAATAGGTCAGAATAACCCATTCTAAAATTATTTACCGATTATCAATCCGAGCACAATATGCGTAGTTTGCGTACGTACAGATTCCCGCACTGTGCCTACCAATTTGCCATCGATTGTAAATTTACCGGATGGTAAACAACTTTTGGATTAGGTCTATAATAAAGAAATACCAGAGAGCGTGACGTCATTGCTATACTACGTGTAGGCCGAAGGCCGAGAGCCGAAAGTTCTGTACAAAAAATTGTGATGCATTTATGGACGCCATACTTGTTCCAGCATGGTCAACAATGCGAGGCCGGTGGACAGTGCATGCGTAAAGGCCGTTACACACCGAACGCGACGCGGCGAACGATTTTTTAAACTAAATCGAATAACACAAAGGAAAAGAAACATTTCCACCTTTTGTTTTCAGAGAAGAATCGTCATTGTATGACTATTTAAATGATAACTGAAAATTGATTGAATTTATAATATTTGTTTTCTGTCTTATTATTTAAAAAATTGTTCGCCGCGTCGCGTTCGGTGTGTAAAGGCCGAAACACGGAACGCGACGCGGCGAACGATTCTTTAGATAATCATACAGGAAACAAATAATATAAATTGCTTTGACTTTTTGCTTACACACGATGAAGTTTACAATTGAGGTTTTCTGGTGATACTGGAAAATTTGTTAGAAATGCTTTTTTGTTCACTGTGGAGAAATTTGCTTTAGTGGGGCGCAATTTTCTGTCGCGACGCGAATGTTGCTTTAATGGGCGTAGAAAGGCCCTTTTAATCAATTTTCACTTATCATCTGAATAGTCATGCGATGACGATGTTTCTCTAAAAACAAGAGGTCAAAATGTTTTTTTTCTTTTGTTTCATTCAATTTTGTATAACAAAATCGCTCGCCGCGTCGCGTTTGGTGTATAACGGCCTTAACGAGCCGAGTGACTGAGTGATAGCGTACCGGCTTGGTCCGCGGCCAGAAGAAGAAAACGACAAGATACGATAGATCTAGAGAGCGAGTTTTAAAAATATTGGTAATTTTACTGATATTGCTGTTTTAACATTCCCGTTTATATCAAATGGCGTTGTGCAGACATGAAAACCAGCCAAGTTTCTTTTAAAGATTTTTTAAATTTATTTGGAGGACGGGAACCATAATCATTAAGAGCAAAAGTCATAAATTACAGAATTAACGTAAATCATTTTGTCACTAACTTTAGCTTAGGCCTGCCACTTGCTTTGTTCCAGTTCTGTGAGATGATTTGAAATTAGATTGACATAACTTTCACACGTTGGCATGATTTCACCATAGCATAGGTTTGTTAATACTCAGTATACATGGGTTCTGGCGTACGTGTGAAGAATTTGAATCAAGTTTTGGCCAAACCTCGAACATGTCGCATCGCTGGTCCTAACAAATTTCGAGGTAGGTCAAGGCTAACTTTATACGTACGCTGGGGATAGTTCCACCACGGGCGGCGGGTGTAGGTACTGTATGCCTACTACTAACGTTAGGCCTAGCTTAAACGTCAATGTAGACAAAAATGACAACTTTTTGGTCCAAGTGGAATAATTCAATTAAAAAAATTATTTGTTACTGTTAGGATTATTTCAAAATCCCTAAAGAAAATTCTTGAAAGGTATCCTAATTGAATTATAAAGGGAGACTGAGCAGTCACAAACATTGTTCATCTTGGCTTAAACCGACTAAAAATGTTCTCCTGAAGTTCAGAAGTTTACTAGAGTTAACTAGATTCACGTTACAACTTTAACTGCCTATAGTGCCACCCTGTCCCTGTCTAAACTTAAATTTTGTGTATGTTTTAACAAGGAATTCAAAAGAAAATTAAAAAGATTAAATAATAAGAAACATTAGCATTAAGGTAACACTGCAATTACTATACTTTCATCAGCTTCACTTCACAATGTTTGCTAATTTTAGGTATAAGAAACACCACAATTAAGTTCACTAAATAAATCATTTCCGAAGTATTTTACCTCACAATTACTGAAAGAGTTCATTTTTCTTAATAAATTTGCTATTAACAATTAATTACCTCAGCTAGCAATGACAAATTACTACAATTTAAGTTTTAATGTCATGATTACATGCAAGTTACTGCCAGACCCTGTAAATACAACTCACAGCAATGTTTTCTTTTTCATTGTATAAAAATATTATTTATCATATGATTAACTTGTTCAAATTTTTGTTAAACTATCATGATATATCCAATGACTTTTATTAAGCCTAACTGTCTTAGAAAAGTATAAATACATTGCTTAAAAGCTAAAACTCTTCTTGGGTTGCCATTAAGCCAACTCTTAAAATCAAAATATTTTTCAGTATTTTACATTAAACATTAGCAGCTATTTTATAGTTCTTATTTTATAGCTATTTTATAGTTCTGTTTAATAGTTCTTTTCAAAAAGATGTTCAAAAACAAATATTAAAAGTATTTGACACATAGGAAGATGAGCAGCACTAAAATCAGAAAACCTTGAATTAATATTGCACATTTTATCAGGCTGACAATAGGTTAATTCAGTGAATACAATCATTTCAGTTTAACTTGTTAATAAAAAAAACTGAAGTAGGCCTACAGCTATTGAAACAAATATGTTGTAAGTGAATAATTTACACTTCATGTAAAATAATAGCTCATTTATACAGGGACTTGCCAGTAGAAATTGGCAACTCCCTGATTCATATCATTATGAGATGCCAAATGAGTGTCAATGGTGACAGAATGATGTTTGCTAACAAGCTGATATAGGCTTTGATACAGATACTTATTTATTCTATATTATTATGACATCAACTTCGGCCTAGATGTTTCTAAATTAATTTTCTTTTTATCGGTAGGTCTATCAAATCTGCTTGATATTGTAATTCAACTTCAAAACAATTGATTCAATAAAACAACCCCAATATAAATTAGCTGTAAAGCTTAGCCTAAACAAAGAGCTTCTTTGGCCTAAACAATGCTATACGTCTTTTACTTTTTATTTCATTTACAATTTTACAAATATTTTTAAACCTTTAAATATATTAGCCCATTACTTTTTTTAATTTCTGTATTATTTATTAAACAACCTGTGAAATTTGGGAAGGTTAATCTTTACATTGTTCCACATTGGATGATAAGTTGTAATGTTGTGTACAGTATTTCAAACTAAATCTAATGGGTCATACATAGGCATACAATATGTAATTTAGAGACTGCCAATAGGTGTGTTTGCAAAGGCATTTTTATTTGGAAAAAAGGTGTCGGAATGTAGCTTCATTAACTATATACTGTGCAATAATAACAAGTTTTCAAAAGTTGTTGCCTGCATTGAGAGTTACAACAAACTTTAAAAAAAAGGTTGATGGCCACTGTTATTAAAACAAACGTTAAGTATTACTTGGCGTGAAATGAATTAGGGGTAACACATAAAAGCCACAACATAGTGCATGATTTCCCTTTTTAATGAATGTATTTTGACTTAAATCAGTATGTATTTTGGCAATCATGTCTGTTTTGTGCAGAAAAAGGCCAGGCTTGAAAAATTGTTTATGTGGAGTAAGCCATCACGTTTTAACAATGTGCATTGGTAGGTAGGCAATTTTTTTTTTTTAAAGGATGGCCTAATCTCTACAATAAATATATTATGAGATCTTCACATACATCTTGTATTTAATTAAATATAATTACTGAAGGGTATAATTATAATGCCTATGTAATGAACATGTGTGTAATGTATACATGGATTTACATGCTTAATTATAAAGAGGGTTTGGATTTAGACTTTCAGTTTTGTTAATATTCTATGAAGATCAATTCAGGTACTAAAACTAGTTTAAAAACAGATTAATTTTTACAGACAAGATAATTTTTTCTGCAGATGTTCACCATGTTTGTAGAATTTTTAAGCTCTCTTCATTTAGTAATTCTTTGTAAAGGCGAATTAACTTATTGAAGGTATATGTTCTTTTGATTTGCTCATATCCATAATTATACATTTCTAACAGCTATTATTCAACACAAACAAACATAGGCTTTTGATATAGAGCTCTGCATCAACACTTTACATATTACTAGCCAACACTATTTTTTCTATATTACAGTTGTATAACAGCCTGACAGGTGTCTAAAGCAGTACCTCATACTTGTGGTTAACTGTGATGGGTAATATCTATTAGACAACTAAAGATGTAAATTAGACATCTAGAGAAAACATCCAGTAGACACCTGAAGTATATAAGAGTGACAATTTTTGTAGGTTTAAAAAGGTGTCAGGTAGACATCTGAGGTAGATGCACTTAAGAGTACCAAACATTTGTTAGGATTAACAAAATAATGTCAGGTATACATCTAAAGTAGATGTACATGTGTAAGAATGGCAAATAGTTGTCAGGTTTATTTACAAAATGTCAGGAAGACATCTAAAGTAGATATATATCTATATCTATATCTATATTATATCTATATCTATATAATAGTGACAAATAGTTGTCAGGTTTGACCACCATTTTTTAGTATGTCAGTATGTGAAAAGGAATACACTGGGCATAATTCAATTTGTATCTCTTTATCTCATTACCAGCTTAAATGTATATGGTTGTGTAGGCAAAAATAACAATTGTTTACAAATATAAACCATCATAATAGCAAAACATTTATTCAAAATTGGTGAAACATTGGTTAAATCTCAGGCCTCAATTTGCATACTTTATGCAAATTTTGTGATAAAGACCTACTACAGACCAGAATGACCTTCACGTTTTCTTTAGTAAATCCTTTGTTACTTAAATGTCTTTCATAATTCATTGAAGTGGTGATTACAATGTTGACCTCTTGAAAATTTGAGCATATAACATTTTAGTTTTAAGAACTATTTTAGGACATGCGGTGCAGTGATTGGGATAAATAATAGGTCGAATATATTTGCTCCCTGCTCTGATTGAAATGTGAACGGCTTTAATGGTTTTAAGATTGAGTGAACAGTCGTAGCATACGAGAAAAAATTCATAAAGAAAAAGAAAATGCCTTAGGCCTAGCTGCATTAACTTCGGGGCCCACTATCAGACTATGCTACTCATACAGTCATAGGTCTAGTAGCGTTAGGCATAGGCCTAGGCCTATGACCTTGCTGCATAAGTTAATTTTCTGGACAGACGTATCCAGATACGGCCTACAGCTAATTAAACAGCTAATGTTAAAACCTCATTTTTAACCATTTAATCAATAATCATAGTAAAATAACCGACGACAATGAGGTTTCATTACGACTGATGACAGATTTATGTCAGAGCCGTAACACTTACACAACTGTTAACGTCCATGCGGGAAAAAAATAAAATAACAATTACCAAATTGTATAACTTATTGGTCAGTACTATTTTCCGCACTAATTTCTGATCAAATTGAAGTGTTTCGTTGGAATTTATTCATTAAATGAGCCAAAATAAAACATTCAAATTTATTTCGTGATCAATCCAAGTAATTTTCGAGTAGAACTTGTTACATACACACTCTCGAGGTCGGACATCCGGGAATGTTGTGGTGCACGGCGACATAACAATGCTTTTTCGACAATCTCAAACTTCAGTCAAAGGGAAAAACAAACAATCAGTTATCATTGCAGTCAATGGGAGAAAAACCAAATTGTGTCATTCTTCAACAAATACTGGACAGAATATATTTTCTTCATAAATGTTGTGTATTAGATAATAGTTTCTAAAATAATTCACTTGAATGTATACCGTGTTTTCAAAGCTTGTACGAAAAAAGCACGATGTACTAACGCATACAAGGCACTTCAAAAGTTATTTTCGGCCTTGACTCGGTGTCCAACCACCATTCCGATTTCAAATGGAAAACTGATCCAACAAATGTAAATAGGAAGTTTCCAAATTTCTTGTTATCAACTTTCAAAGTGTTCGAAACAAGAAAGCCTCCATTGAAAGTCTTATAAAAAACAAAAGACCCAGTTGTCATTCATGGCTTTGAACGTGGCTAAATTCCGAATTCAACAACTCTGAAATTTTCCCCCACAACTATACAGTTATTTGCAAAGATAGAAGTACAAATGCTTATGGTGGTGTATTACAGGTGCTGTGAGACGGCCCTGTAGCCTAAAAAGCGTGGAAGCTCTTTGGTCCTACCAACTGATTAAGGATTGAGATAGAGTTGACCTGGTCAGGTCAATAGGTAGTCACATGACAGGTAGCCAATCCCTCCTGTGGCGGGAAGTACAAGAATTCAGTGCAGACAACCAGAGGACTTCATTGAGGAAACACGGATAAACACATACCTGCTCAATGAAGTCAGCTGCCAGTGTGCCTTTAGTACACATACTAGTATTCCAGCCTACAGTTCAAGGACCATGATTGGATGTTAGTACCAATATAAGTGGTTTTGTTACTGTTTGTGAACCCACATCAGGACCCAGCCGTGTCCAGGGCCTAGCCAGGACTTATAACCCTAGGGCCTAAGTAGAAACAGCAAGAGGATAACGACCCAACTGTCTCGAACGGCGTTCTTCTGGCAGCGTGCGAGCAACACGGAGTTGGCCGATAAGCTGTTGGTGAGTACATATAAGCAGTGGTAAAATTACAACACTGGCGACGAGGATGAGATACTTGTTAAATCACTACTGCTTTCTAAAATTACAACACTGGCGACAAGAGAAAACTTTTTAGCGTGCAGCACTTGAAGCCAACGCCATTTTGAATTTGTGTTGTTATTGTCGGCACTGCGATAAGAGCTTCCAAAGCAACATTCCTGTTTTGATTAGTGTTATGTGAATGGCTTCGGTTCACTAACATAATGCTACACCTGTTTATTTTTTTAAGTGGCTATTCGGGTATGAGTAGCACTAACATTAGGCCTAACTTCAGCTACATTTGAATTTTTGAGCAAGAAATTTATTTCTTGCCCATTATTTTGTGTAAGTGAAATACATTTTTTACTTGGCACACAAGTGATAAAGAAAAACATTTAACTGTTTTTTGTGCTAGGCCTACTGAAATTTGGAAATATTATTTTTTACCACGTTGAAATTATGTCATTTTTTTTTCTCGGAGAATATTTTGACTGCTTCCAGGTCAAATTTCTTTGCCAAAATTATTTGAATTTTTGACTATTTCCATGTCAAATTTCTTCACCATAGCCTAATTAGGCCTATTTAATATTTTTTGGAGATTTCTTGACCTCTTCCAGGTGAAATTTCTTCGCTAGGATTATTTATTATTGTTGAATATTTAACTGTTTGCAGATTAATATTTCTACGTCAGAATGACTTTTTGTTACCAGTCTTAAGTTATTCGGTACGAGTAATTGTGCAATTACTGTAACAATATTTTTTCAGATCTTTTACCAGTTCAAGCTTGTATTTTGTAGCCTGGGAGGTGCAAATTTGTATTTAGCCCAGTACTTGATCTACCTCTGGATTTAAAGTTAAAATTTTATTATTTGCATCCCAGTATATATTTGTGTGTGTGTTGTGGAGTATCATAGTTCTTTATTATTTTTGCTGTATCCTGCAATTACTGTTTTAAGTACATCGAGTCTGATGTTCTTATCCCTGTAGGATTTTGAACTGTTTATATATTATTGTAGCATAAGTGCAGTTATGGAAATTCTGCAGCAATTTATCAAAACACTTCCTTCTGATCATGGACCAGAAAGTGTATGTCATTTTCAGCTCCCCGAAGACCTTGATGACATTACCATCGGTGGGTGACAGGGTGGCTCAAAGTATTGTGGAGTTGAGAAAAAAATATTTCCCTATAACCCCAACAATATCAGGTATATTCCCCGCCTCAAGGTAAATAAACGGCTATTCGGCAAAATTGATTTTTCTGCGAAAATACCATCAGCATTAGAGGAAGCTACACACGGAAATTCGGAATGCGGGGCGGATTACGACCCATTTGTGAGTCGCGTTGCATCATACATAAACGCACGTTCAAGCAGGACATCTGACAGGAGACTACCACAAACACCCCAAAACCGGTATTCAGTACTGGATACCCGACTGGATAGCGACAGGCAGTCTCACAGTAATATATCCCCCAGTGCAATGGGTAGGCTGGGAAATTTCCAGCCCACCGAAAACCCACCCAGGTGCAATAGGAAGCTGTTTTTTTTCGGAGGAGAGAAGTAGGGTAGGTGACTACCATGATACCCGTCAGTATGATGCTGATAACACGAGGGATGCACCACGCCAACACTGCTGCCGAGATAAGTCTTATGAGTAGATGAGGAGAGGGTCAGACGTGCACAACGTTGAGCACGACGCGGTGAGTTTGATGATGATGAAGATGACTCTGATAGAGGGAGGACGAAATTCCTGAAAAATCCACCTCGCCGAAAGGCTTATTTTCGACGGTAAGTCGAACTGGAAGCTGTTTAGGCAAACGTTTACCCGCTATGTTGACGTGGCAGGTTGGTCAGCTGAAGAAATGAAGGACGCCCTTTGTTGGAGCATGCCAGGGAAGGCAGGGGATTATCTTAGCCTCCTTATGGATATGGATGAGAAAATGCACGTCAGGAAAGTCTTGTTGGAGCTCGACAAGAGATTCCGTGTCGATGAGCTCCCCGAGACACTGGAGACCAAATTTCAGAACGAAGTCCAGGAGTTAGGTAGCTCAGTTGGTACAGCGCACGACAGAGATGCTGGAGGTACTCGGTTCAGGCCTCGGACAGGTCTAACTTGTTTTTCCACAGCTATGCAGATAGATACGCCAATCATCAAAGCGGAAGTACGTCGTTTGCAGCTCCTGCTCCTTATTCAGCTGTTGAGAGAAGTGGCAATGATTGAATGGCGCTCGCCGACCTTCAGAGGGGACGTTAAGCCGTCGGTCTCGATGGTAGGACAGTCACACCCTGCCCGCTTCTCTGAACACTTCTCAAAACGAGTAGGGTGAAAACCCGGTGTTCATTCACTTCTACATCCACTTCAGATTACATTTCTAGAGACTTCCGATCAGTTTCCGCGCATCAATCAGA
This sequence comes from Chiridota heheva, assembly GCA_020152595.1. Classification (NCBI taxonomy): domain Eukaryota; kingdom Metazoa; phylum Echinodermata; class Holothuroidea; order Apodida; family Chiridotidae; genus Chiridota; species Chiridota heheva. Next base: position 120,464 of record JAIGNY010000282.1, on the reverse strand, counting down.
AGCTGCTGAAGAATGCGGGAAGGTCAAACGATGAGGTGCCCTTCTGAATCCAGATTATAACTCTTTGTGGAATATCAGGAGACTACTTCTAGGCGAAACCAAACATACTGAGGTGGTTTTGACACCCTAAAGGCCCTGAGACATTTGGACACAAGACGTAGCTGGTAAAACAATCACTTGGACCTCACCCACCAAATGCTCGCGTTCACCTACAAGACATTGTTGTCCAGAAAAACTAGGCGTACCCCCAACTTGAGAGGAGGGATATCATCATATCTGAAATAAAAGCATGTACCCGCTGTGGCCAATAGATACTCAAGTAACTACAACACCCGGAGACACAGAATCTGGGCATTTAGAGAGCTTGACGCCTTGTCAAAGAAGCCGGGCTATTCAGGCAGAATCATTATGCGCAAAGGAGTGGGTCAACTTGAACGTTTCTGACCATAGTGACATTGGCCTTCACTACAGACGGGTCTTGATTGTGAGTCTAATGCAGAAACACCTAACGGAATGTCAGACGTCAGAGCTTTGTCAGGAACTTGAATTCATCCAGGATCTTTTAGCCATGAGGCCATGTGGTATCACAGGCAAGCAGTTTTCTTTCAATGTCTAGAGGAAATTCAGATACTATCGCTTGATTTCATGAAGTGCAAAGAGAACGACAAATTTGCAGGAGTACAAGGCAACATCTGCAACCCACCCACAGATCAACAAAGGAGTGATTCAAGTTATTCAGATCACAATCTTTATGTAACTTAGATGCAGAGATACGGAAGTTACGCCAGAAGTGAGTGGTCAGTCTCAACCACATATGTGGATAATCGCTGTTGGGGAGACTCCATAGGAAAGATCCGTCAGGAGCAGGCCAAAGATCCAGACTTGCAACTGGTGTTGAATTGGCTCATTCATCAGAGATTCAGAAGGAGGAGGTGCTTTCGGTCACGAAATCCTGACAGCTACTTTCGGGTGCGATAGTTGTAGCCTCTACAGTACCAGATTACTTTCGAATGCGAGAGTGGCTGCACCACATTGGGTTGCCTTTAAACGCAAAGGTACCCACTGTCATTGAACTTATCCCTATTTCCAAAGTCAAGAGTTTCAAGGCTGGATCCTTCAACTCCACTTATGGATTTTGGTCATTTGGATGTCTTCAATAGTGAGGCGTCCTCTCACATGACACATACGAGCCACAGTTCTGAGTATCTTCAAACACCAGCTTTCAGCTTATAAAAGAGGGGAGTGTTGTGAGACGGCCCTTTAGCCCAAAAAGCTGTCCTACCAACTGACCAAGGATTAGGATAGGGTTGACCTGGTCAGACCGGGTCAGGTCAATAGGTAGTCACATGACAGGTAGCCAAACTCTCATGTGGCGGGAAGTACAAGAATTCAGTGCAGACAACCAGAGGACGTCATTGAGGAAATACGGATAAACACATACCTGTTCAACGAAGTCAGCTGCCAGTGTACTTTTAGTACACATACTAGTATTCCAGCCTACAGTTCAATTGTTCAAGGACTATGCTTGGATGTTAGTACCAATATTAGTGGTTTTGTCACTGTTTGTGAACCCACATCAGGAGCCAGCCCGTGTCCAGGGCCTTAGCCAGGATATAACACTAAGTAGAAACAGGCAGAGGATAACGACCCAACTGTCTTGAACGGCATTCTTCTGGAAGCGTGCGAGCAACACGGAGTTGGCTGATAACATGTTGGTGAGTACATATAAGCAGTGATAAAATCACAACACAGACAATAAAAAATGACATGATTTTCTCTGGGCACACTACTCACTAAACTAGACACATGACTGTGAGATCATCTGGACCAAATTCTAATTCCCAAAGTAAAAGAACATGTATGTAGGAACCTTTTACAGGCCCAGTCACAATGACTTTACTAGCCTTCTTGAGTGGAGGAAATCACTTCAAAAGTTAGGCAAAAATGCTGACAAAACAATGTTATTCTTGCTGGTAATTTAAACCAACCTAACATTGACTGGAGCCAAAACATTATATCAGGCACTAACACTTCCTCCGAAGCAGCCAAATTCCTTCTTGAAGTGGCTGATTCATTCAACCTCACTCAAATGGTGCAGTTACATACCAGATGTAACATAATTCTTGATCTTGTATTTACTAACAACTCACCAGCCGTTAACTTGGCTAATGTCATACCGTGACGATGATTTTGTTGAACTGACCCTAAACGTAAAAAACGTAAACGTAAAAGTTGCCTAAACGTAAAATCTATTTAAGGAAAAAAGTTAACACAGAACGCATAACAGAAGACTTGTCTAAACTTAAACTGCAATATTATTCTAAATTCAATAGCTCATCCATTAATGTTGATACAAAATGGAATTTGTTTTGAAATGGAAATTAAACTGGTTATTGAGAAAAAAGACACCTCACAAATTCATCCCAACTAAACTAAACCTACCTTGGTTCACCCATCTCCAGCGCCGTCTCTTCAAGAAAAAACATAAACTGTTTAAGGAAGCTAAGAAAACTCAACAAATCTATGACTGTAGTACACATAAAAGCTTTAGGAAATATGTCCGTAAATATATCAAAGAAGATAGAAACAACTTCATCTGTAATAAACTTAAATACTCCCTAACTGAAAACCCCAAAGCACTTCGGTTTTACACAAAAAAAGACTTGAAAGTAATTACGTTGGTGTGTCAAACCGTATGAACAACGGTAAACTTTGTAGTGACAGTATAACTAAGCTAACATTCTAAACAACCAATTTTTCAGCGTTTTCACAGAAGATACCTCTCAAATCCCTGTAACTAAACCACTCACTACCAACAAAATAAACCAACTTATAATTACTCTAGAAGGTGTCAAAAAGCAACTGCAAAACCTATACCCAAACAAAGCCTCAGGTCCTGACCAAATACCATCATGGTTCTTAAAAACACATGCAGAAGACCTTTATGAAATCCTAACTGATCTC
>JAIGNY010000282.1:32500-112500 GCA_020152595.1 Chiridota heheva | reverse complement strand
TGGACTTTAATTGGAATAACTTCTAGCCTTATTAACCTGAAGTCCTGTAAGTTTGTTCCAATAATCTCTTCCCCTGATAGGTATGTGTAATAGGCCATAGTGCAGGCCATCTGGCTTTGCAGTCAGACAGTACTGACAGACAGTAGGCTACTAACTTGAGCGTTAGGCTAAGGTAACATTAAGTTTACCATTAAAGCTTAGGCTTCATCCAAAGTTGCTTGCACTTACCAGTTGTCCCGATGTTGAACGCAACTCGACCTTATGTCATGTATATAACAGTATCAGTTTAAGTGATTTGACTCGTTTTTAGTGCCGTTTTGCATCATATTTGTACGATGGTTTCAGTGAAAGTTCTCTAATTTAGTTACTGGGATCGTCCATTGGTTTGTGTACATACTGTTGTACGCGTAAGGTTACAATGTACAGTGTATGTTGTCAGGAGAGGTCAAATTGGAAATGATGTCATGTAATGATTATTTGATCAACATTAACAAGAACTTAGGCTATGACTTGCTTCAAATTAGCTGCTCAAACCTAACTTAATTCGCCCGGTGATTTGTTGTGTTAATTGCTTGAATTTAAACAAAATTTGGCAAAGAATCATAGATACTGGAAATGAAATAACCCATATTTGGATATCTATGAAGGGAATATAATATATATATTTATCTTATAATTAATATTTATAATTTGTATGCATAAAAAGGGTACACTAAAATTACTATTCAATTCATTTCCTCATAACCTGATAACAGTACATTCCACTGCCCAGAAAAATCATTATACATGTGCCTGGAGTCAGAAAACATTTGGGTAGGGTATTGTGTACTACAAATTGATATACAGGTATTCAGCTCACTAATATCTGGTACAAAACTAATTTACATTGCAAAAAATTATCTTACCCTATGGTACAGTCAATGATTTTTAACAATCATACAACATAAAAGTTGGACTACTATTGCACTTTAATATAATTTGTTCATTGGATACCAAAACAAAAACAAATAAGAGCAAAACTAAAGATTGCCTATCAATGAGAAGAGAAATTCCATGCAGCAAAATTTTCAAGTGGCGCTTTTTTTATCTTCCCAACTTGAAGCTTGAGAAACTTTTGCAAACAAATTGAAAGCAACTTTAATAAGTAATACACATAGAATACAAAAAAAAATGCACCCATGGATTGGAATTAATTAGGCTGCATTACAACATATAGGCCTATTCCAAAGAGTTTTATGATTACTTTTGAATTTAAACTTTATGAATTTAGGGCCTGCAATTGTTGTTAAATGATGCTGAATAGAAAAATGTGAATGAAACTAAAAACTTAGTTTTTTCTAATAGAAATAAAAGTATTAAGTGAGCAATTTGATCTACTGTTTCTCTACCTATCTAGACAAGTTGGCATTTAACTTACTTTTACTTTGTTTTATACACACTTATGCCAGTTGATCAGCTCACATGCCAATTATAAAACTCATTAGGCCTATATAAGTCTCATGCCCACCTAGTCAGATAACATATGACTGTTTACTGTAGCCATATGCATCGGCTGTACACAGTCAGAAGTCGTTGTGCAAATTATAACGTGAAAAACGTTTGCATTGCTCAACATAATAGCGTAATTGAATATTGACGACGCACGGCTTAAAATAAGCTTTTCTGCGACGAATTTGTGGCTGTTGCCTTTTGTAATTGTAAGTTAAACAAATGTGTCCTATTAATGGGCACCTACGTTTTAAACCTCAATGGCTGTTGTAAATTGATTAAAATAAGACATTATTTCACTGATGCTTCTCCGCAAAGGTTCACTGCACAAAGCGTTGAAGCAGAAAGTGTGACGTCATTCGGCCTATATTTCATATAGGCCGAAGGCCGAGAGTCGAAACTCCTATACCTCGGTGCGTGATACTTTTTGTTCGTCTACCATCCATGTTGGTTCCAAGTGAGGGCAGTAGAGAGTCAACAGTTTGAAAATAAAAAAATAATTACAATTAGAATTGAACAAAAAAATGTTGAAATTTTTTATAAAAAATATTATTATTACAAAATAAGTATTTTTGAATATTTACTTGTATGAAATTTTGATAAAAACATTGACAAATATGGACACTAAAATTATAATTAGGAAACTTAAGAAATATTTTTCCTACAGTACATACAGAACTGAATTTACGCGCTTGCTGCACGCGTACACTGCCAAACTACAAAATTACACTTGCAAGCTAAAGGTGGATACGTCACTAGTTTAGGCCAAGTGACCCGCTAAGTGGAAACCTAGGCCTAGTCGTTAGACACTGTTCAGTGTTAACAAAACCAATCATGGATAAATGTTTAATGAATCAAAAGCTTACTTGGACTGTTGTTAGTCTTGATCCCTGTAAATTTGATTCGCTATTATGCAATAACCTAGTATACCTAACGCTCAGTCGGTAGGCAAAGACCTTTTCACAAAAGACATAGGGTGGCCTAACTTGTCAGGCTGTCGTCCGTGCTGCAACATATTTTTTTACAATACGTCTTGTACAGGTGCGTACGGTTAAATACGATACGCATGTACGTGAGATTCGAATGGACGCACGATAATATTTGAATTTCGCACGCGAAGCCAGGTGTTTATCATCAATTAAATTTAAAAAAGAAAAAAATTATATTTTTTCACTGTTTTTTTTTATATTATTTTATACGTTTTGTTCGAGGTAGAAAGTTAAAGTTGGAACCAACATGGGTGGTTGACGTCAAAACACTGAATTTCGACTCTCGGACGAACACCACTAAAAGAATCCGACGACACCACTAAATCGCGACTGCGTACCAATAATAACTAAGCTTGGATGTTGAAAGTATGAACGAGATCTGACAACAATACGTAACATATACCACATGGTGAATGTAAACGAGAATAGTAACCATATCGGTCACCGTTGTTCATGTACACAGGCGGATTTGAGTGGAAAATTAAAAGGATTCCCCACACACACACACTGTTCCCGAACTTGTACCTTTTGTAAGATTATTTTTTGCATTTTAGCGTGATTTTGTCCCCAAACTTTTGATTTTGCCCCACTTTCGATAGGAAACTTCCGCCCACTTTTCATGTTGGTATGCGTCATGAGGCTGAATTGGTCCGGGGTAAAGAGTATGGCAATTTCTTAGCCAAAATATATGAATTTTGTTTTAATGAAATATTTTGTTACAGGTCTACAATTTAATTGACAAAACAGTTATCGTCTTAATTTCATTTAAAAAAAGAACCCCCACCCAGTTGATAGAATTTCTGAGCCCAAGCAGTATTCATTTTGAAAAAGGACTTTTGTAATATTTGTTTAAAAATATCCGCAAATTCCGCCACAAGTTCTCGCACCTTTGACAGTAATTTAGGTGAACTTTTCATTTTTAACAGGGGCACTTTATTCATTTGTGTGTAGGGCACCGTTCCCCTGCCCTCCCCGTTCCTACACTTATGTATTGAGCATCACGACATTGACATGGAATTCATTAAAACAAATATGCAATAACTGCCTGAAGAACAATTATTGACTAAGCTAGACTTTCTTTTAGCTGTATAGGCCTAATTTTTTTCCCACATTTTTTTTACCGTTTTCCTACATATACTTTATTTCGCTTAAATGATATTTTATTGCATATCAAACATGCTCCTCCATCGTAATATGTGATATAAACTTTTTCTCGCGCTGGTGACTTGTTGTCTTTCCAGGAAGATTGTAAATGCGAATATCTGAAAACTAACATTCGCCAGCGTAATCTGGCCTGAGCTGTGCGTTACTTTTGGACGCCCGTCGCAAGTCAGACGGACAAAGTTGTCAAGGTAAACGATTAGCTCCGAAAATCATTCAATTTCATTCTTTTTTGTCGTGTATAAGGAGATAAAAATGTATTTAGTAAGTTTAAAATATAATTGTCATCAAATTGGTAGCTCGTCAGTTGTATCTTTAATGGTTTTGTTATCATAATTTGTAAAAGTGTTGGTCGTATGATAGGTCAAAATGAAAATCCCAATGGAAGTTTGTGTTAGGTTGTCTCACTCAGTATTGCAAGTAGTGTGTAGCTGTGTGGGCATACTGAGTGAGATGTTTATCTCACTAATGCCCACCCAACTCTAGTGAGATAACATCTCCCACATGCTACGCACTACATGCAATACAGAGTGAGACTCCCTCCTATCAAGGCCACATGGCACTGTACTAAAAATGGATTAATAAAAGATACCTGTTTTGTTGATAGAACAATATTTCCCGAGCAGTGTTTCTGAAAAACATTTGATCTAGAAGGAAATTATGAAGATAAGGACACTTTTGAAAGAAAGAATTGGATTATTTGGGGTATGTAATGTGTTAGAACTGCAATGTAGACACGGATCATAGAAGGTCCCAAAAAGTGTTCTGTTTTACGAAGGGTCCTGGTTCCTGTTACGCGATTTTGGAAGAAAAATTGGGACCAGCGTGTTTACCACGATCTCCTCACCCGTGCACGAATTCAGTGGCGTACAATACTGTCCCGTCAGTAACAATTGCATCGGGCCAAAATGCATCCATTTTTACAACTGGGAAAACGTTTCGAAATATCTGTAAAGTATTTTTTCCTTCTTATTTTTCACAGCGGGACCATTTCAAGAATGGAAGAAACATGACCAAACAATTGTTTTCATTATTCATTCTGTTGTGCATGTTATTTCTTATGTTACGTGTTGGTTTGATTTTTCATGGATTGATTTTCATGATTCAATTTTACCCCACAGAGTTAACAAAACAATATCACCAATTCTTTTTTTTGAGATTCTGTATCATTAATCACGGATATGTTCGTACATTCTTGTATTAACACATCAAGCTGCATGCATAGCACAGCAAACAAACGAAAACGATGATAGTTCATCGAACGGCCGACTCGCTGGTCACAGAAATATAAACTTATAATTCTCGCACAGAATAGCAAGACCATTTATAGTTTCACTTTCATTCAGTCGTATTTAATTGGTCTGATTGTATGTTCAGGGGCGGACTGGATAGTTGGTCAATCGGTCAATGCCCGTTACCCCCACCCTAGTGTCGCCCCATTCCCCCGCTTCAAATAATGTATAATATGCCTCACAAAGCGTGGAAAAACCGCCGGGCCGGCACACGCGGGAGGGGCTTAGACTCCCCCAGTTCAGTCCGTCATGGCGCCCAGTTGGAGCACCTCGACCGATGGAATTTTAATCGCTAGTCTGTCCTTGGCCTGCTATACGTATTTGCGCGCTGAACTTTTACACGCCAAAGTGAAAAATGGGAAACTCCGAAGAAAAGATAATAAACTTTCTCTATCTTGCCGATTTTATTCCAAATATATAGCACGCCTAATCCCAAACACTTCTTAAATCAAATGTTAAATCCATCAGAAATATTGAAAATAAAGTAATTCACCCTATAAACTTTTTCAAAAAAGTATGCTAAAAGATGAACTTTAGGGGAAGATTAAAATGAATTAAGAAGTCAGATCGGCAACTCTATGAACTGCTGAATTCACTTGCATTCCTGTAAACTTTGTTCTCACGGTCCAAAAACATTTTTTTTTATACCTACGCCGAATCAAGGGCAGGCCCATAGCCAGGAATTTGAAAACGGAGGTTCTTTTTTGGTATAACAGGACAACAAACTTTGAAATTCAAGGTGCGTATTATTCTTTTAGATTTTAAAAGAGCACTTTCTCAACAAAAGGGGGTCGTTCGCTCTGAATAACGACTACCCCACCCCCCACCTTGGCTACGAGCATGAGGGCCAACATACAGGGAATGTTTTAAAAACAAAAACCTTTGTTTTTGGTGGGTGATTTATGACCTTCCGTCCTGTGAGCGATAAAGGACGCATGTTCAAAGATATATATTTCATAAACACTTTGACGCAAACATTCCAATACGCGAAACTAGCAAAAGACAGACGGGATTCAAAACAAGAGGGGACAGGATACCTAGCATTTCATTGAGCGTGTTGATAAATAAATCACAACCAAACTAATCATGGACAATATGGAAATAGTCAAGGGGCCTATTGATCCCGGGAGGAGGGGAGGGAGGGGTGGAAGGAGGGGAGACCATCGACCGAATTCTGTTATGAATCCCTCATCCGTTTACAAATTCAGTGGCGTTTGAGGCGAGGACGATACATTGGTCATTTCCGTTATTATTTTTTTTTTATTGGGAGCAAGTATTTACGGCTTTCAATAATGAAGTTCTGCATGGTGAATTGAGTTTGAAGGAACTGAAATTCCTTTCATATTTAGTTTTTCTAAAGTGTACATGAATAAGTCGACAAAAAGACAAATTTGGAACATTCTGGATGTAGCATAAGCTCTGGTTAACAACGTAGTTTAATCTCACCTGATCGACTTTCAAGTGCATCCATTTCTCGTATCTCGACGTATACCTGTATACGGGCCTGGCTTCGTCCAAAGAAATTCTATTCTGATTTTCCAACTTTCGTGATTGCAAATCTTATATTAAACGAAAAGCGTCATCAGCAATTTTTAAGCCGATTGAAATTGAATCAATTTTAGTCGCGGTAGGGATGGGAAATTGCGCTTTCAGCTATACCCAGGGGAGGTAGAAGGAATTCAGGCCAATGAGGGTAGAAAATCTAGTACGGGCACTTTCTTTATTTGACATTTTTAATGAAAATCTGAAACAGGAAAATGAGCCTTAGTTCCAAAATGTTATAAATACCTGCAATTCGTAAGTTGTAATTATCTACCTATTGTGGTGTAGCGCTTATCATACCTGTCTACAGACCACGAGGCCTGGGTTCAAGCCTGGGTTGGGTAGACACGCCAGTGTACCACAACTGGTTTTCAAAGGCCGTGGACATTGACTTGGTTGTCGATGTTATATCTGTCCGTACGTCGTACCTGTGTTCTCGTTTCAGTTGTATTAAGCGTTTCGTGATAGCATTGTTATTATTATAACCGAATACGCAGGCGACGACCCTGTCATTGTAATTGTGTGTTCACTCGTCGTCGTCGAGTTGTAATTCTGTTCTGGATTAATTCTTTGCCCTGGTCAATCGTGCACGTGCACGCAGGGGCATAACTAGACTCCGATCGCAGGGGATGTTAGACAAATTTGTCCGACGAAAATTTAAAATAGTTTTTTGTCTATTTCTATATATAGAAGTATAAGGCTACAATTTCAATTGAAAAACAAAATGATCAATAGATAACGTGAAACGTAGACGGGCAATGAAACCAAAAACACCTGAACCACGGGGCAACGAGGGCAACCCCTAACCTTTTCCCCACGGGGACAATGGAGGCAAGAATTGGGCCCTCCATTTCACGATAACAACAGGGCAAGAAGTGCTCTTTTTGGTATTTATTTTAGCCGTTATTTTCGCCCTTGCTATAAAGTAAAGGTTGTGATACTCAAAACTCTTTTTATGCTTTGAATGGCTGTTTTCGACATCGCAACTGTCTTTTCTCTTCATTTGTGTTTCTTCGCTTTCAGCTGCATGCATACCCGAAGTTTTATCACCATGTTGCCCTCTTCTTGACTCGCTCCTTGCCTATTTTGGGTGCAGTCGTACCAGAATGAAATCCATGATTGAGAAAAACATTGAACTATACGGGAAACTCCTTTATTGTGCATCTTTAACTAGTTTTTAGTACACCTCATAATAATTTTCACTATAAACTTAATTGATAATGTAGTAGGCCTCAAATTGCGGTAAATTTGATTAGCTTCACTAAAATTTTTGACGCTTCCGGTTGCCAGTGCACAGTTGCCATGGTTGCATGGAAGTATCCACTCCAATCATTATTTTGATTGCCACCTCCAGTTGCTTATAGGACGCATTTGGCAAAGAAAACAAATGAAGTATACTTGCCATTTTTTTCATTAATTAGATGTCTTGACTATTTCTTATATGCCATGATTACAAATACTATCGTCAATCAGTACAGCTAATGAATGTGTGCACTTGTTTTAGACGCATGAATTGTTTTTTACGCCCGCGTTCAACATTTACGCTACGCTGGCATGACTGATGTTTGATATAATTTGAAATAATTAGGTGCATTCACTGCGGCGCACACGACTTTGAGAAGGTAGCAACCGAGGTAGGTGAAAGTTTATACTTTTTACGGGTTTTAGTTAATAGTTATTTAATATATTTTTATGTGCCCAATTTTTTTAGATTAAGAGCTATATACTAGAAGCTTTTTTAGTTGTGTAGCTTTTTTTTTGGAGGTTAAAATGAATGAGGTAGAAAAGTACAATTTTTTTGGAAAATGTTCGCAAAACAGGAGTGCGTCGCAAATATTCTGCGACGCAAATATGATGATTCAATGTAGCGGTTTCCACCGTTATATGCATAGAATGATGTCTGACCCAGTATTCGCAGTCATGTAATGTGCTATAGCGTATACTACGGTCAGATGTGTATCTGACTAACCCAACCCTAGCTAACACTTGTAATGCTGCATTTCAAGCATTGCCTTTTTATCATGACAGATATTTACTAATATTTTCTTTTGTTTTTAATTAGCTGACGTTTTTTTTCTTTGTTAATGCCTGTTGACTTTTATTGATACACATTCGTCCTACTGTACAATGTATCATAAGCCAGTAAATGTTCTTAGTGTACACATAACAAATGTTCCATAGTAAGTGCACGTGAACAGTGAGTATGTGACTAATAACTAACCACACCACAATCTACTCTAACATGTATAAATGATCTGGAAACCATCTTTCTTGAGTCTGTGGGAAAATGGAGATGATCCCTCAATAACAAAACAGCAAAAGTAAACAAATTGCAAAGAAATAAAAAGTAATATTATAAACCTGAAATGAGTATCTTGTTACAAATTCTAATTAATCAATTGATGAGGAACTTGAAGGCTTGAAGCTTTCTCAAGTCAATACCATGGTAATGTACATATACAGGCCCTACCATTGCGCTACCAAATTCCAAATGATTTCACACAATGTAATGTAAGGCCTTAGTTAGTAACGCTATGTAGCCTGGCTAGGCAATACAATGACCTATGATTACCCCGGAGACGTTTTTTGAAAGCAATCAATCGCTACATGCATGTTTGAATATGATAAGATTTGATAAGCAACTTCTTGTTCCTAAATAAAACTGAAAATTTTGCCCATATTTGTCAGTTTACGTCGGTCACTTAAGGTTAAACTAACGGCGTACGTTCGGCGTTAGCTAGCTTCAGATTGTTGAACAACAAATGGCACAATTAAGATTGACTGAAATTGTTCAAGACATCTAATAGTTTTGATCATTTATCGCTTATCAGAAACGTTGTTCGCGTAGTATTTTTCTTAAAATATACTTGTCAGTTAGGCCTAAGTTAGTAAGTGTGAGACATGCCTGTCTACAATATAACGCTGCGCTAAAGTGTTGGTGTCCTGCATGTACTGTAAAAAGAAATCGTTATTTTTGTGTTCTTTTTAGAAATGAATGATCTTTAATCTTGGTTAGAAAGACAAGTTATGATTAAAACTAATATAAATATAGTTAATTTTGGGGAGTGAAGAATTTCAATTTTTATTTCTTAGTTTAATTCGCAGTTTGCCTATTTTTTTTATTGACTCCAATTTTCAATGTACCGACATATCTGCTGCCTTCTCTTGGAACCAAGATGGAGGACGAACCAAAAAGTATCACACTGTAGGTATAGGAGTTTCGTCTCTCCGCCGAAGTAGTATAGGGCGAATGACGTCACGATCTCTGGTGGTGGGATGAGGATGTGTGTTGCAGGTTGTTAATAATTGTAAGTTCAACATTTCTTATTGGCCAATAAGTTTAGTTAGTTTATAGCAAGTGATAGTTATTTTAAGTGTTGATGGATATTATTAAGTCAAGGGATTATTTTCATGATTGTGGCATATTGAATTTAATATTCTGTTGGTGATATATTCCAGACTGATTGAATTGAGCATTGAATTGATTACATTGATATGTGGAACTATTTTAGCTTCTCTGTGCCTTATATTCATATATGGAATTGGCAATCAATCAACCTATTTCGGATCATCATATTTGCAATTAGGCCTAGGTGGGTCCCATTTTTAGTCCTGTTACCCAACATTTTATAGTAACCCCGATGTACCCGGAGGTTAACATATAGGGTTTGATTACAAATAAAGCACCCGGCCCAGATGGTATACATCCTGCTGTTTTACGTGAGTGTTCTGATGTTTTTTCTGTTCCCCTGAGTATTATCTCCTCAAAGTGCTTTGATGTTGGTGTTGTTCCTAATGATTGGAGGATTGCAAATTTCACTCCTATTTTTAAAAAGGGTGACCACAGTTTGCCCTGTAACTATAGGCCAGTGAGTCTTACTAATGTTGTGTGCAAGGTCATGAAGTCCATTGTTAAGGATGTTGTACTAGATCATTTACTGGTTAATGGTTTGTTGAATTTGTCCCAGGATGGGTTCTTACCTAAAAGGTCTTTGGAATTTCTTGATGATGTTACTAAACTAGTTGATTTAGGTCATCATGTGGATGTTATCTATCTAGACTTCCAAAAAGCATTTGATAAGGTTCCGTTCGGTAGGCTCATGTTGAAAACTAGAGCGCTTGGTGTGAAGGGAAAAGTGTGCCAATTGGATACATTTTTGGTTAATTGACAGGTCACAAAGAGTTGTTGTTAATTGTGAAGTATCTCCATGGAAGAAGGTTACAGGTGGTGTTCCTCAGGGTTCTGTAATTAGTCCGCTTCTTTTCTTAATCTTCATTAATAATATTGATGTTTCCCTTGGCTCCAGGATTTGTAAATTTGCAGTTTACACTAAGCTGTACAGGATTGTTGATGATGCTAGAGATTCTTTGCAAACTGATCTGGATAAGTTAGTTTCTTGGTCCCAAACGTGGCAGATGTCATACAATGTTGATTAATGCAAAGTTACATATTTTTTTCAGAGCAATTTGGCTTTTGATTACTGCATGAATGGTTCATATCTTGGTTTTGTTGATCATGAAACTGAGGGATCTAGATGATGTCATTACCAGTAATCTAAAGCCTTCTAAACAGTGTGCTTTAGCAGCTGCAAAGGCAAATAGGATGCTTGGTTTGATTAGAAGAATTTTTTGTTTTTTTGGTAGAGAGATTATCCTTAATTTGTATAAGCAGTTAGTCTGGCCTCACTTGAGTATGTGATTCAGGCTAAGAGTCCCATTTATGAAAAGGATAAGTTAATTTTGGAGCAGGTTCAGCGAAGAGACACTAGACATTCCCGAAGTAAGGAATCTCTCTTATGAATCTATAGGTTGCGAATTCTTGGTTTGACCACGCTTGAGATGAGAAGAATACGTGGCGATGTGATTCAGGTTTTTAAATTTCTATCTGGTAGTGATGCGTTAACTTCCTGTAATTTCTTGCATGTTTTAGCTAATCCTCATGTGACACGTAACAGTATGAAGTTGACCAAATAGTTCTCGCGGATAGATATTCGGCGTTTTAGCTTTTCGCAAAGAGTTGGTAATGAATGGAATGGTTTGTCTGAGTGGGTAGTTAGCTCCAATTCTGTTCACTATTTCAAAGTCAAAATTGATAAGCTCTTAACTAACTCTGGGCATCTTTGAGTTTTATTTTTTATTTTATGGTGGGCTTTTAATGGGATGATTCACCCTTTTTAGCACGTCATGTTGTTATGTTATATGGTTTAAATTAAACCATGAGCCCCTACATAATAGCACTAAGTTATTAAAGATGACCCTTATGAAATCGTTTTATGCTAGAAATTAGTTAGTCACAGCCTCTGTCACATACGAATTAGTCTTGTACTACAGTATTTGAGCTATCCTTTGAATTTACTGTAATAAAATTCAATTGTTGAACGCTTCGTGAAAGTTGAATGAATCTAGATCTGAGTTAAACCCTTTTACCAAGGTGTGAAATGTTAATTTGACTTATATCTCCTATTATTTAGCTTTTATATATATTCTATATTATATATATATATATATATATATATATATATATATATATATATATATATATATATATATATATATATATATATATATATATATATATATATATATATATATATATATATATATATATATATATATATATATATATATATATGTATATTTATATATATATATATATATATATATATATAATATATATATATATATATATATATATATATATATATATATATATATATATATGTCGGGAATGGAGGGTGTAGTTTTAGAATGGTGAGATTAGGTGATTGTGATATCTGCAGGTGCTTCGGTTCTTTAATGTAGATCCGGGGTTTCGTTTGGTTTAAGACGATGGCCGCCTAAGAACAAGTCTTTTTGCCCTTCCATTGCTTATATTTAGAAATCTGCTTAATTCCTGAGTAGTGAGTACAAGGATGTCATTACCTTTACGGCTTTTCCTTAATCTTGTCCGCAAACAACGCATTAATATTCAGGTGTATAACCCGTGAAGGGTTACAGTCAAAATACATTCTCTCCCGCGATGCAATTGAAGCGATCGCACGTGTAGGATTTAGGCAGTGCTTGTATCCATTATTTTGAGTTAAATATTCATCAATTTGTTGCTTGTTAGGTATAATGTGTCTGGGTAAGAATGGTATTACATGCCATTGTGAGGATTACTCATAGATTTGGTATTTTGGAGGGAAAATCTTGTGAATAAGATTCAGCTAATTTGCTGTGCATATTACATTGTGTAGGCCTTTCTTGGATTTCGTTAACGGAAGGTGGGAATTGTTTAGGTATGTATTTTGTTGACTTCTCGTAGTCAACGGGGAGGAGGAAATGTTCGGTCCATAATATTGGTTAGTTTTGGGACCCTCTGGGTCATTTTAGCCCTTTTGTTGCGATTTCTGTTAGGAGAAATATATGATGGCGCACTCTCATAATAATTGTGGGACCACTGATCTATGACAGATCACCACTGATCTATGATATGAGATCAGTACTCCCGTCAAGATGGCGATCCAAGATGGCGCCGCCCATATCGTTAGTTATTGTAACATAGCTCTATGATCCAAGATGGCGCCGCCTATATCGTTAGTTATCATAAGATTATCCTATGTTTTTAATTGTGGGTTCTTATTGGGTATAACCCCTAAAATTGAATTATTATATTATGTGGTTCATGATTCATATATGAATCTTTTAGGGTGTCAAGCATTATTTTTCATTGTGCTTTGACTATTTTTAGACTTGTAATCAGTACATCAGCTATGTGAGGAATACTTAATTGTTGATATTCTTTCTCTTTCAGACTGTCTAAGCCACTAGGAGTGTTTTTATTTTTTTATTTGTGTCCTATGTGTTTGGAATACTATTTCTCAGAATACAGAGTTTGTTGAACTTGAAGCTTAAAAGACGTTGTCTTTATTATAACTCTAAGTTAGTTATAAAGTAGCAATCCACGACAGATTTGGTGTCAGAAGTGGGATGCCGCTTAGGTAGATTTAACCGTTCAGTAAGATAAAATTATTTTGTTGGTGTTGTACGCCACTTGGAAATAAACAAATAAAACACTCCTGTGTGTGCTGAGACAACCGGCGTGTGGTTTTATCGTCCACCACTTGGCCGAGATAGCAGGGAAGCAGTCTCAAACAGTATTGTGACTCGGAATTTGAGGTGAGGCTCTGTAGAACAATTACAAGTATATCTATCGAAGATTTGACTAAAATTATTGCAGATTCTAATAAGGCCATAGCCGATAACTTGTTGACGGCCTTGAAGGACTTAAGACTACACGTCCAGCCCACGGCACGCCTGTCCAAATTCTATGGGACCCCGCTTAAGTCAGGGGATCCGACCCTGAATGAATGGTTGGACGAATTAAACAGTCTCACGAACCAACTTAAACTATCCAAAGAAGAGACAGCCACTGTGATTATTGACCATTTAGGAGGTTCCGCCCGTGAGGAAATCTTGTGCTGTTCGGACACCATAAAAAAGGATGGCGACAAGGTTATAAAAGTTTTGCAAGAGAGATTTGGTCCACAGGAGACAGTCCAGTCTCTCAGTGCAGCGTTTCATGGAAGGAATCAGCTGGATGGCGAAACCTTGGCCGATTTCAGTAGGAGTTTGATGTGGTTACACAACAGGATGGAAAAAGCAGCATCGACCGCGGAGCGAGAGGCTCTAGAGAAATTGAGAGATGGAGCATTAAAAGAGAGATTTACTCGTGGGGCAAGAGATGCCACCGTCAAGAGGAATTTGCGTAGGATAGAAATGGCCTGCGGGGGTAAAAGTTTTAGGGAGATGAGAGAAGAGGTTCTCACCTTTTATAGGGACATGGAGCCGGTATATAAGAAGGGTTATGTTGGGGAGTCTGAGGTTGAAGTGAGCGTTGGTGGGTGCTCCTCTTTGGGGTCTGCCCGTGATTTAGTTGCTCAGCACCCCCTGATTGCTGATTTAGTAAAGGGTCGGCAAGAAGCCCAATTAGTTATAGACAAGCTATCCACTAGACTTGCTAATATAGAGACTAAGCTAGAGCGATTGTTAGATTCTTCCAATGTTGGGGTTAAGGAGGTTGTTCGGGAGAATAATAGGAGTCCGGGTGGGGAATGTTCCGACCCTGCCTTTAAGCGTCCCAGCAGGGTAGTATGTTATTACTGTAAGAAGGTAGGGCATCTTCAGAAGGACTGCTTTAGACGTAAAAGGGAGCAGTGGAAGGCTGGGGGAGGTGCCGAGGGGACTTAGTCTCTTAGGTATGGGGGTGCTGTAGGTCTGGGTCCACAGGCGCCTAGTTTTCAGAGTTTACCCTCTGCTGCTAATGTGAGCAGCGTAGCGGGTGTTCCTGCACCCCCAGTGGATAAAACCTTGTTGGATAAGTTAGTCTGTAGTAGGGATGTACCGGATCCAAATTTCTGGATCCGGCCGGAACCGGATTTTGCCGGATCCAGGTTGAAATTCGGCCGGATAAAATTCGGCCGGAACCCGGATTTTTCATTGCTTACAACAATTCTCATAATCTTAAGAAACAAAGGGGTGGGGGGGGGGGGGGGGTAGGGGATTGTCAAGTTGGCTACTAATGGCTAGCAACCCAATTTTTTTGGAAAATAATAATTATTGGGCATATTGTGATGAAATTAAATCAAAATTAGTGAAAGTTCTGGATTAATCCTAACATCTTTAATATTATAAAACTTGACACTGTCATACATGTGTTCTTACTGAGGAAGTCAAAAAGTCAAATGACACTATGGAGGGAGGAAAGGGTCATTTATCTAACCTTAACATGTATTTGAAGTGCATGTATGTGCAAATTGTGTAAAAACTAAACTAAAATAATTAAGGACAGTAACAAGGTAATAGAAATGGATATGAATTCTTTCATGTTTTACATTTGGAAAGTAATTATTCTCTGAATTATTTTTGTGTTATTTCATTAAAACACCTTGGTACCCTGAATTACTTGTAAAACAGTTCGCTTAGATAAGTGCGGGTAAAAAAACATTTTTCTCTTTTTCAATAGCAGGAGAATCTAAGCAATGAAAAATTGTGGAAAACAAATTCAGTCAACCTACATGTACATGTACTTTTATCTACAAATTTCATTAATGTCTCTCACTGTAAAATTGTTACCAACTGGTGTGGTTTTATTTATTATCTGTTACAGCCCAATCTGTTTCAAAATTTCTTTTGATTTCAAACAGCTACATGTCTTTATTCCGTTTTAAATGATCATACACGTAACATAAGCCAATTTGATCAGTGTTTTTAAGAAGAAAATACATTATCTATACCGAGAAAAATCCAGATATTCATGTTTGTTTTATATTTCATATAGTTGTAATGTACCACAGTCTCATAATGTAAATCTTCAATTGTTAAAATTGCCAAAAATCCGGTTCCGGCCGGATTTGAAGAAAAAAAATCCTGCCGTACCGGATATCCGGTACATCCTTAGTCTGTAGAAGTCCTACTGATGTAATTGAAATTGCAGGGGTTCCTGGGGCAGAGACCTCACTGATGTTGTCAACATTTTATGATCATCATTTTGAGGATAGAGTAGGTAGTCCCCAATCAATTGGGTCGTATTTGAGGGTGTTTGGTGCGAATGGATTAACCATTCCTATAACGGGGTATGTGGAGTTGCCTGTGGTGTACAAAGGCTGCACAGTGACGGGTAGCTTTCTTATACAGGCTGAGGGGAGTGACCCTTGGGGTTCCCAACCTTACAGGTGCCCAGTTATCCTAGGTTGCAACATACTTAGGTCAATGAAAAGACAGATCCCCAATCCCGATGAGAAAGGGAGTAGCCAGTGGGCTTTTATTTCTGAGTATTTGGGAGAATGTAAGTCTGAACACCCATTGGGGGGCGATGTTGATTGTAATTCAGATCTGGATGTTTATTCTGGGAAGGGTGTAGAGGTATTACAGCCTTGCGAGGCTAAGTTAATAGGCTGCTCAGTTAGAGGGGAATTAGGCCAAGACCTCATTTATCCGCCTTCATGCAAAGATACGAGTGGTACTCCAGGTTTATTAATTCCAAGTGATTCACAGGAAGTGAAAAGGAAGTTTGGGGTACTAGGTGGGTTTCAGGAAATAGTAGGAGCAGAACTTTAGATTATGGTTGAGAATCTAAAAAAGGAACCAGTAATCATTCCACCCTATACCAAATTGGCATCAGCTGCCAAAGCAGTTTGTGAAACCCAAATTGTTGTGGGACCTCAGGATGGTGGTGTGGTGGTTGATGTTAAAGAAGTGGTAACTGTTTCATCATGTAGTGGGTCACTTAGTGATGTGGACCCATGGACTGAAATCAAAGGAAAAATGGGTAAACAAGAGGATATCTCACATCCTCAGGGAGTCGGCCGTGACCAATGTTTAGTAGGGGTTTTAGGTCCCCCCAACTCTGCTAATAGTTATCACATAAGTGAAGAAAGTAGGAAAGATAATGGTCACCCAAAGGTAGGGCTGAGTGGGTTTCCCCCAGGTGTCAGAGTTCAAGAGTTATCTGAGGAGGATAGGGCCAAATTTGCTGCATTGGTGCAGAAACATAGCAAGGTATTTTCTTGGGGTGATATGGATATAGGATTTTGTAATGATATTGAGCATCAAATCCAAGTAGTTGACCCCAGACCCGTTAATTTGCCCTATAGGAGGGTTTACCCTCATCAAGTTTCGGAAGTAAAGAAACTTTTGCAAGATATGCTGGACAGGGGTATTATCAACCGTTCTACTAGCCCTTACGCCAGTCCCGTGGTTTTAGTTAAAAAGAAAAGTGGGGAGTTGCGGTTCTGTATCGATTATAGGCAGTTTAATTCGAGGACCATTAAGGATTCCTTTTCCCTCCCCAGAGTAGAAGAAATACTGGAAGTCATGAGTGGAGCCAAGTACTTCACGTCTTTGGATCTAGCGCATGGCTATTTCCAGATAGCCATGAGCCCCGAGTCTGTGTCAAAGACTGGTTTCCGTGTGCCCTGGGACCTCTTTGAGTTTACACGAATGCCTCAAGGGCTAGTGAACAGTCCTAGCACATTTGAGAGGGTCATGGAGCTTGTTCTGGGGGATCCTAATCTTTCCCAGTTGGTATTGTACTTGGATGATGTGCTGGTCTTTTCTCCTACCTTGGAAGAACATCTTGAGACTCTGGACCAGGTGTTTCAGAGGCTCCAAAGTCATGGATTTAAGCTTAAAGGCAAGAAATGTCAGTTCTTGTATAGAAAGCTGAAGTTTCTTGGCCACGTGGTGAGCTCGAAAGGAGTATCTGTTGATGATGACAAGGTGTCACAAATCGGTTCCTCAGAATGGGACTCAGTTGGCTTCCTTTTTAGGGTTAGCTTCTTATTACAGAAGGTTTGTGCCTGGGTTCTCCCAGATTGCGTCTCCTCTGCATTGTTTAGAAGGCGTTAAGGAGTTGAGGGAGTGGCTTTGGACAGCTGAGGCGGATCAAGCGTTCAATTGTCTTAAAGAGAAGTTGTGCGAGGCGCCAGTGTTGGCGTACCCTCGGTTTTACCAAGACTTTGTATTGGAAATCGATGCCTCCCTTCAAGGCCTTGGAGCCTGTTTGTCCCAGTTCAGTGACGATAGAGGATTGCACCCTATCGCTTTCGCGAGCCGTAAGCTTAGGGGTGCGGAGGATAAGTACGTCGATTATTCTAGTTTTAAGTTAGAGTTTCTGGCCCTCAAGTGGGCGGTCTCGGAAAAATTTAAAAGTTATCTGATGGGGGCCCATACCATCGTGTATACTGATAATAATTCCCTGTCTCATCTGCGTACGGCGCGTTTGGGCGCTACAGAGCAGCGGTGAGCGGCACAATTGGCATCGTTCGATCTTGAGATCAGGTACCGTACAGGGAAGTCGAATCGTTGCGCCGATGCTTTGAGCAGGCGGCCTGGTGATGATGGGAGTGAGAGTTTAGCCTTGAGTGAGATGCATATTGGTCCCCAGTGTCTGACTTTGCCTATCTCGGTAGCGGGGGTCACTGTCCCTTCTCCGGTAAGTTAAGTCATATGGGTACAGATGACGGTTGTAAGTCGAACACTTGTGGAGTACTTCCTTCTTTCTCCCTGGAAGATTTGTTAAAGTTACAGAGAGAGGATGATGAACTTGGGGTCATTTGGACTCTGAGAGATCGGGGCTATGACGTAGGACAGGAACTACCCCAAGATGTTAATGTCAAGAGAATTAGTGGTTGGCTCAAGGAGTGGTCCAGGATCACTGAGAGGAGTGGGGTGTTATATAGGTCTTTAGATGACAGCGTGTTGCGTCGTTTCCATCAGTTGTTAGTCCCAATCTCTGTTAGGCCGTTGATTCTCACATGTGTTCATGATAATTGGGGTCACCAAGGTATGAATCGGACTTTAGGTCTGTTAAGGACTAGGTGTTATTGGCCAGGTATCCAAAGAGAGGTGAAGGAATATATAAGAAAGTGTTTTCATTGTACTGTGAGTAAGACACCTACTCCAGTGTTGCGTCGTCCTATGGGCAACCTCTTGGCGTTTAAGCCATTTGAGCTGGTGGCGATAGATTTCCTTAAGTTAGATCAAGGAAAAGGGGCCATCGAGGACGTCCTGGTGATAACAGATGCTTTCACTAAGACGGCACAAGCCGTAGGTTGTAGGGATCAAACTGCCAGGGTCACAGTGAAGGCTCTTAGTGACCACTGGTTTAGCTATTATGGACTTCCTCGGAGGATCCATTCGGATCAAGGTAGGAATTTCGAGAGTGAATTATTCCGCGAGTTCTGTGTGTTGTATAACATGAAGAAGTCTCGTACCACAGCTTATAATCCTAACGGCAACGGTCAGACCGAAAGATTCAATAAAGCCTTATGTGGGTTGATTAGGTCTGTCCCGGTTCAGGATCGTCGTAAGTGGCCGGAATTGTTGAAGCATTTGGTCTTCATGTATAACTCGACCCCTCATAGAGTCACTGGTGTTGCGCCATTTTGTTTGTTGTTCGGTCAGGAACCCCTCCTGCCGGTTGATCACCTTTTGTCTAAAGCCCCGGATAGTTGGGAGCAAGACTTTGTTCAGCAGCAGGCTGCCCTCCTCAAGAAGGCCCATAGCATTGTGGCTGAAAGGTTGCGGGCTGCCGCAGACAAAGAGAAGCTCCGTTATAATAAGAAGGTATTTCTGAAGCCTTTTTCCATTGGTCAGAGAGTTTTGATGAGGAAGTTTGCGTTTCGAGGGAGACATAAGTTGGAGAACAAGTACGCCTCGGATCCTTTTGTTATTGTGGGGTGTGATTTGGTAAAGAATCTGTACGCCGTCCGCCCTTGGGTTGGCGGTGCTAAGCGTTGGGTCAGCAGAGATGTGTTGATTTCAGATCCTCGAGGGGATGATCCCTTAGTTGAGGGGGTTCTTGATGAACTTATTCCGGATGGTAATGTTCGGATGAGCACATGGACGAGAATGACTTCTTAGGTTCTCTTTTTCTTGCAGGTGAGGATAGAGTAGCACCCAGTACTCAAGATCTACGTCGGTCGAGCCGAGTAACCAAGGGTCGACATTCAAACCCTGAAAGACTTCCAAGATCGGTGTTGGATACTAATTACTTTAGTGTTGTCATTTTCCATTGCATGCTTTTATTGAATCCCTCTTCTTGTAGGTTATCTTGTTATAGTTAGTGTATCAATGGATACAAAACATAAGTTTTGTCTCTTTGGTCACTCTTTTGTGGTGCGTGCAGAAAGGGAACCGCGTAGATGTAGGCAACCTTTAGAGTTGCACGACTCTGTCCGGAAGGGTCATTTGATCTTCCAAGGTCACTCGGGTCTCACATTTTAGAGGATAGATGACAATCCTTACTATCTTTTAGCTCCGTTGAGGAACGCCAATTGTGATGAACTGGTTGTTGATCTAGGCACGAATGACCTGTGTAGGATAGACATCACTCCTAGGGATCTGATTAGTCGTATGGAGAGGTTTTTTGGAATTGTTAGACCTCCACTCATGTAGTTTTAAACAAATCATCTTCTTGTCAGTTGTACAGCGTTCTAGTGAGACCCGGAGAGGTCAAGTTTCCCTCTCTACTTTCAATCATAGGGTTAAGAAGTTTAATGAGAAACTAGATGCTTTTGTGAAAGCTAGGCCTGAATTGTCTTTAGTGCATCAGAAGGGAATTAACCTTCCCAAGTATTTGGTAGATGGGTGCCATTTAAATTCAGATGGCCTGCGGAAATATCTCCGTGATTTAGGCGTTCTGATCCGAAGGGTAGATAAGAGTTTAGCGTAGGTGTGCGTTTCTGGGTGTGGGTTTACTCCGGGAATGTTTGCTCTCTAGGAGAGAGACAAGCTTCGGCTGCGTTCTCCGGTTGAGTCCATCCTCAGGGGTGTTGCCCATTTCGCTTCGAGCAGACTGTGATAGTGGCTGTCTTTAATCTTTCCTAAATTGGGGGTGCATTAGCACGTGGTCCTGTAGTAATGGAGGTCTAAGTGGCCAACTGGAGGTATGTGGTTGTTTATCAGAAAGTTAGTTTACTGGCTAACGTTTAATGTTTCTGCTTGACGTTGGTTCAACATTGAGTTCCTGTGTGTTTAATCTTAGTAATAGGAACATGTATACCTCGAGCATTGAAGGACCTACTTGAAGTTTAAAGCCCTATCTGGTTGTGGGTGTTTCACAGAGATCAGGAGTTCTATTAGGAATCATTTCACCGAATTAAGGATAGTGAATTAGATTAGGGATACTTAGATCTGTATCAACGCATATTTTAAGTTTTGCATGCATTTGGTACTACTAAAATTGTATTTTAGTTGTTAGGTTTAACTAAGATTGTTGTGCTATGGCACTAACTAAGATGATATTGGTAGAGTTGGGAGCCTTTTGGAGCTTCCATCAGGGATGTTTGCTCTCAGGTAGAGAGACAGGCTCCGGCCGCATTCACTGGTGTGAGTTCGTTTTCAATAGTGCATTTTGCTATTGTGTATACTGTGCTTTCACTAGCATTGTGAAACAGCCTAAGTAAGTAGTTTTGCATTATTGCTTATATGAGAAGTTTCTTACATCTTGTAATTATATAAGCATTGTTTGTTTTGTTACTCTTTGTCTATACTGGAAAATGTTTTTCCCTTATTCAGTTATTGAATGTAAATTTCTTGTGTTCTTTAGTTTTAGGAGTTATATTTTTGAATTACCGAGGGCGTGATATTTGCAAGCAGGGAAGGATGTCGGGAATGGAGGGTGTAGTTTCAGAATGGTGAGATTAGGTGATTGTGATATCTGCAGGTGCTTCGGTTCTTTAATGTAGATCCGGGGTTTCGTTTGGTTTAAGATGATGGCCGCCTAAAAACAATTCTTCTTGCCCTTCCATTGCTTATATTTAGAAATCTGCTTAATTCCTGAGTAGTGAGTACAAGGATGTCATTATCTTTGCGGCTTTTCCTTAATCTTGTCCGCAAACAACGCATTGATATCCAGGTGTATAACCCGTGAAGGGTTACAGTCAAAATACAATCTCTCCCGCGATGCAATTGAAGCAATCGGACGTGTAGGAATTAGGCAGTGCTTGTATCCATTATTTTGAGTTAAATATTCATCAATTTGTTGTTTGTTAGGTATAATGTGTCTGGGTAAGAATGGTATTACATGCCATTGTGAGGATTACTCATAGATTTGGTATTTTTTGGGGAAAATCTTGTGAATAAGATTCAGCTAATTTGCTGTGCATATTACATTGTGTAGGCCTATCTTGGATTTCGTTAACGGAAGCTGGGAATTGTTTGGGTATGTATTTTGTTGACTTCTCGTAGTCAACGGGGAGGAGGAAATGTTCGGTCCATAATATTGGTTAGGTTTGGGACCTTCTGGGTCATTTTATTCCTTTTGTTTCGATTTCCGTTAGGAGAAATATATGATGGCGCACTCTCATATTAATTGTGGGACCACTGATCTATGACAGATCACCACTGGTCTATGATATGAGATCAGTACTCCCGTCAAGATGGCGATCCAAGATGGCGCCGCCCATATCGCTAGTTATTGTAACATAACTCTATGATCCAAGATGGCGCCGCCCATATCGCTAGTTATCATAACATTATCCTATGTTTTTACTTGTGGGTTCTATTGGGTATTACCCCTAACATTGAATTATTATATTATGTGGTTCATGATTTATATATGAATCTTTTAGGGTGTCAAGCCTTATTTTTCATTGTGCTTTGACTATTTTAAGACTTGTAATCAGTACATCAGCTATGCGAGGAATACTTAATTGTTGATATTCTTTCTCTTTCAGACTGTGTAAGCCACTAGCAGTGTTTTATTTGTGTCTTATGTGTTTGGAATAATACTTCTCAGAATACAGAGTTTGTTGAACTTGAACCTTAAAAGACGTTGTCTTTATTATAACTCTAAGTTAGTTATAAAGTAGCAATCCACGACATATATATATAATTTGTAAAATTGAAGGGAAATTTGGTCACTGATTGGGAATTTCGGTGACTTCAATTCTTATTTTTTGCTTTTCTGAATTTTCCTGCAACAGATTAACATTGCAGCCATTGACCCCTTCCCTTTACCCGTTACTGCTTTATCACAGCCCCCCCCCCCCCTCCCCATCACCCATAATTTCTGGAGGACAGGTCAAATAGGCGTAGGAAGGAAGTTTTTCTGGGGGACTGAAAGCTTCAAACTTCAATTATGATTACCCCTTCCCCTCTTTTTCGGGGGATCAGAAGCCATGCCCTCATATCCCCTCACACATATTTTCGGTGTGGATAATAATTACGGCCCCTGCCACAACAGACCTGATTCATCATCCACCTTTTTTGAACTATGTAAACGCCACGCATCATCTGATCACTAACAAATCAAGATCCATTGACAGGCGCGTATTTTGACTGCGGGTGTGTAAAATATGAGGCCGACGGTCTCAAATAAGCATCCCA
Source organism: Chiridota heheva (assembly GCA_020152595.1). NCBI lineage: Eukaryota > Metazoa > Echinodermata > Holothuroidea > Apodida > Chiridotidae > Chiridota > Chiridota heheva. The sequence goes on along the minus strand of JAIGNY010000282.1, from coordinate 89,156 downwards.
TTTGAAAGAAGAAAAGAAAAGAAAACAAACTGCCTCCCTTAATCAAAATCATTATTTTTACCGATCTGATACCAGATTTATTGACTCATCGTGTCCTAATTATTATTATTATATATATAAATATATATATATTTTTTGGATGGGGTTAGGGGATGACCCCCCCCATGTTACCCCTTCCTCCAACACACACACATACACACACACACACACACACCGGTATTTACGGCCATGAGGTTCAATTTTACAGTATATAGTAAGCTTACTTTGCCCACATCATTTTACATTAATGAATCAATGCACTTTTATAGTAAATGGTACGTGATTGTCTCTATGAGAGTTATGCGTGTACATGGTAAACGTGACTAAAACACACTGAGTAAACATAAATCGAGTGACCTTTAACTTCACGATCTTGAAATTATTCTTACGGTAATTCAAAAGCGTCATTCAAAGTGGTAAGGGATCAGGAATGGAATTGGGTTCCTTGTGTATCAGCATGGCGTAGCAGCATAGTGTATACTACAGTCAGATGTTATCTGTCTAACCTGCCAGTGGCACAGATTAAGTAATCTCTACGACTCCCTAAACATACCAAAACTGCCACCGTATGTGTGGTACCAGTACGGTGGCGTACAGATGTAGGGTTAAAATGTTGGAGGGCAACAAGTACTCTCAGGGTGGGGGCAGGGGTGCAGCCAGCCTTTCGGATTGGAGGGTCACTTAGGGATATATTTGGACCTTTTAGCATATTTTCTGGACCTTTTTACCATTTTATCGTTGCCATTTTAGATTTTGGGGGATCGTACGACCCTGTCGACCACCCTTGGCCTACACCCATGAAGGGGAGGGGGAGGCAAAGGTACAAATTTGTAACCAAAAATGAATATATTAATTTTCGGGTATTTCAGAGACGTGTGAAGGTCCCGGTTTATAAGTCGGAAAGCATTGCTGCTAATCTGAAAATCTTCTTAAATTTTCGGAAAACTTACTTTGCGCGAAATTCCATTTAATTTTCGGGGAATGCATGTTGCCAAATTTTACCCAAATTTTCAATAATGTTACCAAATTTGCCTTCCATTTTACCCAATTGTATTATTTAAAAAAAAAATTATTTCCTAATTTTACCCTAATATAGGCCCTGAGGTTAAAAAAGTGTTTTCTACCTATATATCATCAGTTGGAGGACGGAGGGAGGAGAGAGGGGAGGGGGGGGGTAATGTAACAGATGCTATTTCCTGTATACCGCTAAAGAAATTATTCTGAATATTCTGAAACCCCCTTTAAATTTTACCTCCAAATAACGCAAGTGATTCTGATAGCTTATGGTGAATTAACTCACTGTGTAAAAGGTTAATATAAATGTGGTTCCAAAAAGGAGTGCCAGGGGAAACGGCTTCTGGGACCCTCCAGGGGAGGAAACTTTCCCCTCCCCAACTATATGTCTGAAAACTATTCATCACCATTGATGGCATAGCATGATGTATCTTCTGATGGTATCATGATGTATTCCCCTTCCCTTACCCCATTTCAAGTCATGACGCTGGCCGGTGTAAAATTCCCCCCCCCCCCTCAGTAAATTTTGGCCCCCGGCCCTTATTTCCTAGGAAATTTGGGCCCCCCAGACAATTAAGCCGTAGCCATCAATTAAATTTAGTCCCCCCTTATAGTAAAAACAGTCCGCTAAGAAATTTGGGCCCGGCCCTTCTTTTCCATGAAATTTAGAGACAACAAGTTGCTCCCCTTTTGCAAAAAAAATGCCCTTCTCCCTTCACAGTAGATCTCACTGCCGTTTTGCGTAAAGCACGCCTTTTTTTCTTTAGTGTGTTAGCTTATCACTTCTTAGCTTATCACTTCGGCACACAAAATTAATTAAAGGAACCGTACAGACACACCAGTAAATTACCTAGTAAAATCAGTTCGGAGGGGGCCAAATTCACTAGACATTCCTTAGAAAATATGGTTCATGGGGCCCAAACTTACGGGGAGGGGGATTTCACACCGGCAGGCTACTTCATAAATTAGATTGGCCCCTGCTAAAAACAAGAACATACAACACCCGGCTACATATGCTATATAAAATCAATAACAATTTTGTCGCCATCAATAAAGATGAACTTATACCCACCGTCAGAACTACAAGAAATAATCATGACATTAATTTCCAGGTCCCCTATGCTAAAAAGAATGTATATAAACACTCTTCCTTTCCCCACACACTTAAGGATTGGAATGCTTTACCGCCAGACATTGTACATGCACCAAGTCTCAACTGTTTCAAAGCTAAACTTACTAACACTTGTATTGCTAAGTAGTTTTTTTCTTTTCTTACTCATACTTTTTACTCGGTTGGCGTTCATGTCCTCTTGAAGGATTTTTGCCGATCTAACCGATTCAGATTCAGAAATACTCAAACTTCAAAGTCAAACAATTTTGTTCAGTTGACGATATGATCGAACAATAGTGTAAAATAAAGTTTATTGACCTACTCGGCATTGAACATGTCCGCAATGCAATAAACGTGTTATGTACAGTACATAGGCCCTACATACTATTACCAGGGGAGCTGTAAAAGCTTACTAATTTACATGTGCATAGGCCTAGTCAACAGTGCCGTGAATGTTTGTACCTGTCTGCCAGTGATAAGATACTGAGGGCCAGTCATAAAGAGATCAAGAAACTACACAATTTGGATTCTTTCGTGAGGTATTTTTCAAGAACTTTTAATTTCTATGCCTTTCTTTGTACATTACAAATATTTTCTTTCAAAATTGGTACTGTAGTCTGTAGTAACCGAACAATTTGTACGTTGTTCGGGAAGTTGTTCGGGAAGTTGTTGTGATTTATGATGAATAGGAACACATTTAAAAAATCGTATGTTTCCTCGATGCTTCATATTATTTCTTTCCTTAATTTCAGTTTTTAAGTAATTCTTCTTCACCAAATGTTATACAAAAACATTTTCCAAGCTTTTTGTGTACACATGATTCAAATATCTCAATATTTGCTTAATGACATTGATAATTCAGAGAGTTTGAATATGGTGAATTTCAACTGATTTTGCATTGGAAATGATCATAATAGTTACTGTATATTTAGATAGTTAGCTGTAATAGCTTTAAAGGTCTTTTAATGGCCAATTTTTCTTGAGTCTCATCATTTAATATTCAAACCTGGGGAGGGGGGGACTTACATATGTGAGGTATATGTGCTGCTCAATCAGGTGCCTTTTTTTGCATCATTTTCATAGTACAAGTGTCCTTTTTTTATAACTTTTGTAGTGCTGTTCCCAAAAAATGCTGTTTTACATGTTTCGTACTACTGCGCTGGTTCATTTTTGCAATATTTTTGGTTGAATAATCAATGCTGCAGGTATCAAAATTGACTTCTTTCGTACTGTGGGTATCAAAATTGTATAATTTTATACTGCAGGTACCAAAAAATATGTTATACTGCGGGTATACTTTTTGGTTGATGGGCTTCACCGTGACACCTCCTACTACTTTTTGTATAAAGTGCCCCCTCTCACACCCTGGGATTCAACAAACTTTTCGTGCACATGGTGGTCTTGAAAACCTTTGATACGAATGTTTAAATCCTGAAGTAATTTTTCAAACACATGAGCTGCAAAACAGACGCCCTCACTTTTTGATTGAGTGCCCTTTAAAAAGTTAACTTGTGGGTAGATTCACCTGCTACCTGCTGTTTGTAAAGTTTCATTCATCCTTATAAGAGTGTACAGTATATGATAGATCTATTGACCTTGATGATAGCCTCATTCACCTTGGTGATAGCCTCATTCAACTAAGAAAATACAAAAACTCAAGGGCAAAATTCTTAAATATTTGTGGTTTCCATTTGTTATGCTCTGATAACCATTGAAAAGCCCAGGGTGGAGGGTTGGGGGTTCGGGTGGCGGAAGCCCGGGTCTGGGGGAGCCCGGGTGGCAGGAGCCCGGGTTGGGGGAGGGGGAAGCCCTGGTGGGGTGGGGGAGCACGGGGGCGAGGCACCTCCATAATAAAGTGGTAGGTATGTGTTTTTCAAAATTGGACTACAGTTTGAGAGATTTTTTTTGGTAACTGCAGTAGTATGACAGTTTATGATTTTGATATCTGCAGTATGAAAATAAGTGATTTTTGATACCTGCAGTAAGAAAATAAGTGATTTTTGATACCTGCACTTCGAAAATAGGTGGTTTTTGATACATGTAGTTAGAAAATAAGTAATTTTTGATACCTGCAGTACGAAAATAGGTGATTTATATACCTGCAGTAAGAAAATAAGTGATTTTCGATACCTGCAGTTCGAAAATAGGTGGTTTTTGATACCTGCAGTAAGAAAATAAGTGATTTTTGATACCTGCAGTACGAAAATAGGTGCTTTTCAATACCTGCAGTATGAAAATATTCAATTTTTTTGAGACCAGCAGTATGAGAGATTGGATTTTTGATACCTGCACTACGAAAATTCTGAAAAAAGGCAACTGCTTGGGTGGCACATGTATATATACCTCACATGTGAAAGTTTTCCCCCTGGGTTGAAAAGGTTATTGTGGAAAGATCTTTTAGAAAAGTATTATATCTCATTTACCTTTACGTAGTAAGATACCATATATTTATTGTAAGAATTAATTGAGAATTTTTGTAAATGGTCTCTTTGAGAAAAGAAACATTGTTCTTTACTGTGCCTCTAACCAAAACTTAGGGAAATATTTCAGAGTTAACAGGGATGAACAGGTGAAGCCGATATGTACTGTAGTCCATGCCTCCCCCCTCTCTTGGAATAGTATATTCCCCCTTGCATAAAATTAAATGGCAAAATAATAATTGTACCAAGCGTATGGAGAATCTGCATTCCCAAGTTCCCTCTCTTGAAGTGCTTGTTCTCCCCCACCATCCCCTTGTCCCATGTAAGAACAGTAGCACTTCACGAGGGTGCACTTGGGCAGATACCGTTGTGTTATATTTTTTCCTTTGATTTTTTACAAGGGGAAACATACCTTTGCAAGGGGTGCACAGCCCTGTGCCCCCATGCCCTATGCTGGCTACAGGCATGTGCTGAATATTAGGGGGCTGGAGATAATGTATTGTTGGCCTATTCTACTAAAGGCATGTAGAAAAGATATATTGCATGATGATGAAAGAAAAGGATTGAGATGGTGATGCATAGTGTGAAGAAGGTACAGTATACAGTATGTTGAATATAGGGACACATTGTGATGAGGGCTATAATGAAAATCTCACTTTCAACAAGACAGTGGTTGCGAGTCAAATTATTCTCACACCTTTATAGATTTGTGCTTTTAACAGTACTGTAATAACTTGAATACGTAGTCAAAATATCTAACACTTTAGAAAAACCTATTATTCATGTGGAGTTCACACAGAGTACAATTTTAATGCCTCAGTGCCTTTTTCTGTTCACGGGGCTCTACATACTATTTGTCAAGTTATATTTTTATATCTTGCTATATAGCAGTTGTCCATTTTAAATACAATGTAATTGTCTATAGGCTTTCCCATACAGTAAGGCGTTTACAAGAATCTTTAAAATTAAGTTGATTCCAGTGTGATGTAAACGAAGGTCATGCATTTACATGTCTCCCGATTACAGTATATCTTAAATACTGTTGGAATTACTGCCACACTTAATCATTTTTGACAACAATTCCTCCTTATGCAATAGGGATGATCGAATCTACATGTATCTCTTAGTGTAGCAGTGTGTAGCTCTGCACTCAGTGGCGTAGCCAGGATTAAAAAAGTGAGGGGGTCCGAGAAGGTCCTAGACCCCCTTCCATAACGAAGTGTTCAAATTTAGCCTACTTCTGAGGGCAATTTTGTTTTTTTAAGCAAACAAATTATAAAAAGCAAATTAAAGTTTATCCCAATTTTGGAAAATTTCCTCATAAAAGTGTGTGTGTGTTTGTGGGTGGGTGTGTGTGTAAGGGGGGGGGGGGGACGGTAAATGAGTTATTACTGTCGATCTTGCCTGCAAGAGTAGGACCTATGTTAAAAAGAAGTTATTTGTTATAGTTTTGGGATCAGTGATTGAGCTAGCGCCATCTTTGAACACAGTATTAACACTTCTATTTGCTGTGTTCTTATTTAAAAGACTATTAATAATACTCCAGGTGCTCTTTGCATCATTTTTACAGCTATCAAATTTTTCATGAAAGTAATTCTTTTCTGTAAGCGTATAACATGATTTAATTTATTTCGGTAAATAGTGAAGTTGGTTTTGCTTACATTTAATAGATTTCCTAATAACCGTCTGTATAATTTATCTATGACTTTTATTGACTTGAAAATACTTGAAGTGATTTAAAGGGTGCCGCTTTTTGACATTGAGGTTATTATTGATGCAAATAAATGGAAAACAATTTTTGTAATTTGCTTCAAGAATATTTGCGAATGAATCATATGCAAGGTTGGCATCATTAATTGATAAAATAGAGCTTTAGTCAACTGACCCAACTGCCTGAATGAACTTAATTACATTACTTTGCGAATAGTTACGTACACGTGAAGTAGCACCGTATCTTATTTTACGAGTAAAAATGTTGATATGATGGAATATTGGAAAGTGATCACTAACATCAGTAATTAAAACACCAGTAGTATGATTATCAAAGCTAGTATTGGAAAGAATATTGTCAATTAAACTTACAGAATTACAAGTTACCCTAGTTGGTTTGTTTATCAATGGATAAAACCCGTATGATGATACTGTATTCAGAAAGTCTACTGAACTGTTTTTGACAATATCAATATTAAAATCGCCCATGATATAAGAATGTTTATGTTCATTTGAGATTTTAGAAAGAGTAGGTCCTAGAATATTATTAAATGAATTAACCGAAGATTAAGGGGGTCTATAAATAACACAAACTAAAATAGCAACCGTATCATAAATCAATTCAACAAATACACTCTCTATATCATTCTTAAAAATTGATAAATCATCTCGCATAACTGCAGGGAGCTTATTATGTATAAACAAACAAGCCCCGCCCCCTCTCTTGTTATCTCTATGTTGTTCAAAAAGGTTGTACTTATCTATACTAATTAAATCATTATTATTTGAACCAAACCATGTTTCCGAGAAACCTATAACTCAAAAATCATTGTTAAGAATGGAAAGATAATCTGTTATGGTATTGAAATTATGGATAAGACTACGGCTGTTTACATGAAAAAGACAAAAACCAGCATTCTTTGCTATGCTGTTGTAACTATCTGTGTCAAAATACTTACAATTACTTGGGTTATAGTCATCATGTGCATCATCCAACATGATATGTAATAAGCAAAAAAAGATTTGCACAAACTTAAAAAAAATATGAAAAATGGTATGAATGAATTATCAGGTAACTGGTACTCCTCAGCAAGTTCAAGTGTTTTGGTAAGTTCAGAGAATAATTTTTATCTGCCAACTTCAGGTGCAGGTAATCACTTCAGGATGTGCCATGTATGGGCGCTATCTTCTCACATTAAAATGCAGCTTTTGAAAATTTAAGTACAATAAGAAAATGCGAAAGTCATGCATTTGCAGTGTACGTGTATGTCACCTTTTCAGTAGTAGTACATTTAAAGCTGTACCACTGCCATAGTGGATTTAATCTTCATGTATATGTTTTGTACTGAAATAAGTTTTATCCATTAGCAAATTGCCAAATAACATTTGATTTTATTCTTCTTTCAGGATAAAAGATGACGGCAGTTAGAAAGTGTGTTTTGGATCTTCATCACCATGCTTGCCAAAGGTTTGCATTGGCTGCAGTCCATCTTCACAACACTGCAAAATACAGCACTGCAGCACAACCAGCTTCTAGGCAGGCAGAAAAGACCTTTAAATTTGTGGTTGTCGGAGGGGGTACAGGGGGCATGGCCATGGCCACTGCTATGGCGAGAAAGGAAGGGAAAGGAAAAGTGGCTATTATTGAGCCATCAGATGTACGTTTCCAATTATACCAGTTTCACTTTCCAGTAGGGGTTGTAGGAAGTTGCCCCTCAGAAGGGCAAGAACTCTTAAAGGAATATTCCAATGTTTTTTTTATTTTATTATTTTATATGAAAAAGCATACTTTTAGAGCCAATTTAGTAGAAAAATCAGGTTGATATCCTATTCCATTCAGGAGATATGGATTTTTAAAGGTTTCCCAATTGCATTTCAAAGTTTTTGTACACTTTGATGATGTCATAGAGACAATTCCATTGCAAATGATTATGTATTTCTTTGAACATTAATTTATTGTTTTTGTATGGTTAGAAACAATTTTCTAAAAGTTATTGAAGTAGGGTGTATTTGGTAGCATGTATAAATACCTTACTTTTATCAATTTATTTTTCTAGCAGGTTTTACTAATAAAAAAGGATGATAGATTTTAATGAAATACCTACACTTTGTTGGAGAATGTGTTGCTGTGATGTCATACTGAGCCTTCTCCTTTTTGTTTATTGGCATTTTTTGTGAACTTGAAAATTTGAATATCCCCTGGTAGGAATAACATATCAACATGATTTTTGTACTAAATTGTTTCTTAAGTTTTTTTCTTTTTTATGAAAGATTGCAAAAAACCATGGGAATATTCCTTAAAAATTCTCAATTAAATACTGAGAAATTGCAACTGTGTTTCCATCAAACATTTTTGCCCATTGAAAAAATCTCCTGTTCACAGAGTGATCTTAGGTTTTCTGTGAGCTAATTTATTTTTTCCCCTTTTATTTTTTATTTCATTTTAATTATTCTCCAATTTTATTTTCAAATCAGGACAAGAGCATGCCATCAGAAAGGAAAAATCCTGTTGTGGGTGGTGTCGTATGTGTGTGTGTGTGAGGGGGGGGGGAGGGCTGTCCCCCTCTTCCTATGCCTCTGATTTTCAATTAATTTACATAAATATCATTTGTGCCAAGTGTTAGCAAATGATAAAAATCAAACATAAGTCTGATGCATTGGTCTATAAAGGGGCAATAACTATTAATCCTCATGACTGTTGTTTTGTTTTTTGTCTGGGTTCTTTTACTTCATGTGTAAAATTTCCAGCAGAAGCAGCTATTAAAAGGAAGTGCTTACAAGTATTGGAGAATGTTTTCCACCATAGGAAAATTTCTGTAAAGATATAGTTCAGATCTTTCATATCTCATCCATTTGAAATTTTCTGTCAGGAGTGAAATGATGATACAGTAGCTGTAGATAAATCAGACCAAATTATGCCCACTCTGCTTCTGTGTATGGGATGGAGGAAAGGAAGTGGGAGGGTGGATGATTGGAAAACAGTGGAAACCTTGGAAAAGTAAATCAGGAGATGTTGTTTGGTTGGAAGAAGGTGTGTCTATGAAATGAACATCCAGTCAAGATTGCCAATAGAATTACTATTATTAATGTACAGTAATACCATAACCAAAAGGATAGACATTGATCAACCAGAGATTAGAATGCAGGTAATCATGGAACCAAATGATTATCATGTTACCTGTTTAAGGACTCTTTGTTTATAAATATCTATAAAAGTGTTGATTCTCTCTTTCAATGTTAATTGCCCTTTTAGAGTTTAGATGCTAGTTTTATTTAAATTCTTTAGAGATGAAATATGGCATTGTGATGAAAATTAATTTTGTGTTACTGTATGTACTGTGTATTTTTTGTTTCCCTGTGCAAGTCTTGTGAGAAGCTTTACGGGAGTGCCTGTAACTCAATGATTTTATTACATATTCTCTGTTGGCATTAAGTTCAATATATTTACATAGTTCTCTCTTATCTTTACTCAGGAGCATTATTATCAGCCTATGTGGACATTAGTTGGCGCTGGAATAAAAACAAGATCTGAATCGATGCGCAAGATGCACACTTTAATACCGCAGAATATTGACTGGGTTAAAGACCATGTAGTATCCTTTGATCCAGAATCCAACTCTGTTACAACGTTTAAAGGAGATGTGTTAAATTACAAATATTTGATCGTTGGTATGGGTATCCAGTTAAATTTTCAAGAGGTAAGGGCTGAATAAAGACTCCCTTCCTTCATTCATGTATTAAATATACTGAACTGTTTATGATATGATTTTCAAAATGTGCTTACATTTCCAATTATATCTGTTTCTATTACTGTATCTGAAACCGTTTATGACAGAAGAATTTGATTGCTGAGGTGATAAAATATCTACCATAGGGATGAAAGAAGTGATATGGAACAACAAAACAATTGTTGCCATCTTCCACAGAGAACCAAAGTGAAGACGTGAAGTTTAAAGACGTTTATAAATAACTAATCAATAATTTGCTATTAAACTGACATACTACATTGTAAGATGATTTACTGTATGTCTGGTTCAAAAACTTATTTGTATAATATAAATCTACATTCCAATCAGAAAGGACTTTGAACAAAATTGCACATTTAATGTTGGTGTCATTTGATACCAGTTCCCACCATGTAGCTAGAAAATAACTGCTTGAGAGGAAATAGATCATTGTATGATTTCCTATATCTTTGATATTATGATCCTAAAATCACTTTGAAATATGTAGAATCTTACACAGGAAAACCCCAGGTGAACAGAACTCCAGGTCATGGGCAAATGTTTAGGGCAAGATATAAAATTCTGTAAAGTATCTTTTTTATTGACAATTATGTTTGGTCTATGATTAGTGTTTATCTACCTTGTGTTTATGTGTAATTAATTGAGAGTCAAAAACTTCTTTATGTTTGTGTTGTAGACTGATTTCCGATTCCTGTTGGTACTTCATGGCAACCCTTTTCTATGTTAATAATGATATTAATTATAATTATGCATTTTTAAAGCAGCAATCTATCTATGCGAACATAATCCGAGGTGCTGATAAGGAACATAGTGAATAAATTACATAGAACAAATGAAATATACATATGACAAACACCAGGAATGTAAACAAAGTCAATCATAAGCAATGGTGAACAAGTATGTTTTGAGATTGTTCTTAAAGATGTTTAAGGAAGTACAACAACGAATGTTTAAAGGAATAGAGTTCCATAGCTTAGGTGCAGCTACGGAAAAGGCCCTGTCACCAGCAGCTGTGGAAGTTCTTGGAATAGCTAGAAAACCTTTATCTGCAGACAGGTTGCGACATGATGAATATGGTGTGTGGAGTTCCTTGAGGTACATTGGTGATTTGCCATTGAGGGCTTTCCATGTGAGTAGCATAATTTTGTAGTTGATACGATGACGGATTGGAAGCCAGTGGAGCCGTTTAAGATGGGTGTGATGTGATCATATTTTCTGGTTTTTGATCAAATACATTGTGCATGCACTGAATCTTTCCAATCAACTTGTCTGAGATGCCGTACAACAGGGAATTACCATTATCCAGCCTGGATGTTACAAGGGCGTGGACAATTGGCAGCTGATTCATCAGATAAAATTCTCTGAATACTGTTGATGTTCCTGATATGAAAGAAGGCAGATTGGCAGAGCTTCATTACATGATATTCCATGGACATGGTGTTGTCGAAGATTATACCAAGATTGCGAGCAGCGACGGAAGGTTGGGTTTGTATTTAATCATGATTATATTTAGAAGTGACAACAATAAGCTCTGTTTTCTCATCGTTCAACTTCAATTTGTTTGTAGTCATGCAAAAATTTATATCTAACACACATTGTTCAATACGTTGACGGGTTGAAAGTTCAGCATTTGGAGTATTCATTTTAAAGGATAGATATACTTGAGTGTTGTCAGCATATAGATGTACATTGAGCCCATGTTTTCTAGTGGTAGCAGCGATTGGTCTAGAATAGACGGTGAAGAAGAGGGGGCCAAGGACTGAGCCCTGTGGGACCCGGAATGGGAAATAAACACTAGATGATAGTGTGCCATTTATGTTGACGGCCTGAGTTCTGTCACTTACGTAAGATCCAATCCAATCTAAAGCTGCACCTTCGACACCAATAGAACAAAGTCGTGTAAGAAGGATTCTATGATCTATGGTGTCGAAGGCCGCAGAAAGGTCAAGGAGAACTAAAAACACTTCATGTTTGTTGTCAACTGCTCGTAGGATGTCATTTTTCACTCGGAGTAAGGCGGTTTCAGATCCATGATGTTTTTTATATGCAGACTGAAATGGTTCATATAACATATTTTCAGACAAATGGTTATAATTGCGTGATGCAACAACCTTCTCAATGTTTTTTGATACAAAAGAAAGGTTAGACACAGGGCGGAAGTTTTTAAGAGTTTTTGAATCTAAGGTAGGTTTCTTCAAAAGCGGTGTAACATGAGCATTTTTAAAGTGTGTTGGAAAGGTTGCAGTGGAAAGCGAGAGATTTACAATCTTTGTAATAACTGGGACTACTAGACAGATGTTTCTTTACCAGCCAAGTAGGAATGGGGTCGATTTCACAAGATTTGGATGATGAGATGAGTTTCAGGATTTCTTTATCAGTAGCAGGAGTATACATATCAAATGGGATGACATCTGGATTAAGTTCATCATTGTCCACCAATATATTATGTGAAAAATCTGATGCATCCAGTCCATTACGTATATTGCAAATTTTTAAGATAAAGTAGTCACAAAATTTCTCTGACAACTCATTCTTACAGTTGTGTGTTGGTAATCTGGCTTTTCCTTTATTATGGAGCAAAGATTCAACAATTATGAACAGTTCCTTCTGGTTACCGCAGCTAGATATTTTGTCCCTGTAGTACGCTGATTTCGCTTTATTTATCATACTCACCACATAAAGACGCTGAGCTTTGAAGAGCTGTCTATCAACTGCAAGTTTAGTTCTTCTCCAACGTCGCTTATGTCTTTTCCGAAGTTTCTAGGCTTCTGCGATCTCAGAAGGGTACCAAGGGTTAGCAGGGTGAATGGTAATGGTTCAGGTTTTCAAAGGAGCATGATCATTAAAAATGGTTCTGAGGATAGTGTCGTACTGCTCAACAAGGACTTTCAAATGGTCAGATGAATTAGTTAAAAGTGCAGACTTGCAGACATTGGCAAAAGCATCATGCTTCATAGAGGTATATTTACGATATGAAATTTGCTGCTTTGTTGGTTGGAGCTTGCTCAGGTTCAGAGAACAATTCACAGCAGCATGATCTGTCAAGAAACATGCAACATTGACAAAATCAACAAGATAGAAATAACGCGCGCATACCAAATCTAGAATATGGCCATTGACATGAGTTGAATCTTTGACAAATTGCGACATGTTTAATGTTTCAAGCAAATCCTTGAGGTGAGTGGCATCTGGGTCACAAGCGGAATTCTAATGAAAGTTGAAGTCCCGGACGACTCACAGCTTGCACGCGGATGAGGAAAGAAGATATAAATAATTTGAAAATTTGTTTAGGAACATTTTGGGGGTAGTGCGATTTATAGGACTGTATGGGGGTCTGTATATTATAACAAACTTGACTGGCGAGAACGTTCCTTTGATTATTAAATCACAGCAAAGACTTTCAAACGTTGAACCATTGTGAGATGTTTCAGGTCCTCGCTTTATATTATCCTTGTACAAGAGGGCAACACCGCCACCAGACCTGTTGGCGCGTGGTATGTGACACATGTCATATCCAGGTAAACACAAATTACCGATAGTTTTCTCATGCTTGCTCGTAGATGATAACCATGTTTCCATTAAGGCAATCAGATCGAAGTCATGTTTAATAAAGTAATCAGTGAGATAATTGGTCTTGTTGCATACAAATTGGGCATTGAGAATGCAAAGGTTGAAATTCTCTGTTTTAAGAGAATCCTTCACAGCGTTGTTGTCATGAAGTGAAGATGGATTAGGGGATTTTCTGCATTTACCAGCTCTTGTACCCCTTCTGGTCCGCTTTTTGGGTTTATTTGGCGATTGATGAATGTTGCATATACTTTTTCGAAGTTTGTAATATTGTATTATGTATAACTGAAGAAGTATTAGTTGATAATGAACAAGCTACAGTAAATGCACAGTTGTGTAAGCTCAGTAGATATTTAGCACTATACTTGATACAAGCAGTAGAAGCCAGAGCAGGAGTCATAACAATAGGATTAGCAGAAGATAAGTCACAGAAACTGCCACTTGAATAGAATCTTGAGTGTCTAACTCGATTGATGTGTCCAATGAAGTGAAGCATGAAGTTCATGCAATGCACGGTAATGATGAAGTTGTATAGGTACTGGAAAGTACACACAAATGTTAAAAATGAATGATCCCAAAATGCTTAAAATCACAATTCTTTGAAGAAAAGAAATTGTGGCCATGGTAATCTAGGTGCTGTGTACTTTATGTCTATATGAAACTTATCAAGGTTTCTTGAAAATACTCCAAAATTGATGTTTTTGAAGAGAGTGATTGAGGAGCAGCCTACCAAGGCGCTGCACATATATATATTCCTATGTCTCTTAGAGAAAAAAGAAAATATTTAGAAAATATATCTTATTTTGGGACTTAAATGTATGATCAAAAACCCTAGCATAGATCTATTGTAAAATATTTTTTTATGCTTGAATTTTTTCCAGTTAAAATATGTCCAGATTGTTTGTGGGAAATTTTGGTCTGGGCACCTAAACAGTGCAAGTTTTAAAATGAAATAAACTGTATCTAATTGTACATTTTCTATTATGAAACATCACAGGATGGTCAGTGCAGAAGATTCTAGCAATGATAATCATTTGTTAAAGAAATAATAGATGCTCATTGACTTTTAATGTATATTTAACTAATAATACTTGAAAGGTTCTCACCTTAACCCTTACTCTATCACGCTGCGATATTATCGCCGTTTTGGGTTCCCCATCTTTCACTCCGCCTCCTGAGCGCATTTTCAAAAAAGTGCTGGTAGAGTAAGGGTTAATGAACCTGCGACAAGTGCGCCAACTCGAAAATATATGCAGCATGATCTTGGTGGGCGGCCCAGCAGGTCACTAAAGTGGTACGAGCCTGACTCTGCTACTTGGATGACAAGAGGACCCTTTCAATAATCAGCCCCTGATTAACCCTTACTTTACCACACGGCGATATTATCGCCGTTTTGCTTTCCCCATCTTTCACTTCGCCTTCCGAGAGCATTTTCAAGAACGTGCTGGTAGAGTAAGGGTTAATGAACCTGCGACAAGTGTGCGAACTCGAAAATATATCCAGCATGATCCCGGTGGGCGGCCCAGCTGGTCACTGAAGCGGTATGAGCCTGACTGCTGCTTGGAAGACAAGGAGACCCTTCGATAACCAGCCCCTGATTAACCCTTAATCTACCACGCGGCGATATTATCGCCGTTTTGGGTTCCCTATCTTTCACTCCGCCCCCCGAGCGCATTTAGAAAAAAGTAATGGTAGAGTAAGGGCCAAAGGCCGTTACACATCGAACGCGACATGGCGAGCAATGTTTGAAACAAAATTGAATAAAACAAAGGAAAAGAAGCATTTTGAGCTCTTGCTTTTAGAGAAGCATCGTCATTGCATGGCTATTCAGATGATAACTGAAAATTGGTCGAAAGGGCCTTTCTTCATCTATTAAAGCAAAATTCGCGTTGCGACAGAAAATCGCGCCCCACTAAAGCAAATTTCTCCACAGTTTGAACAAAAAAGCATTCTTAACAAATTTTCCAGTATCATCAGAAAGCCTCAATTGTAAACTTTATCGTGTACAAGCAAAAAGTCAAAGCATCGTATAAAATTTGTTTCCTGTATGATTATCAAAAAAATCGCTCGCCACGTCGCGTTCGGTGTGTCACAGCCTTTTGTATGATAAAAAAAAGCAATTGTTAACTGTTGTTAATCATAAATTTCAGCAGTAGCACATTTGAAGGGATTATGATTATAACAAGTGGTATATGATGCTGTAAGCTGCATTTTAAAGAGTGGAATTTTGGGAGGTATTACTGCTTAGGATGATCTCTAATCATGTCTAGATGTGATTATCTCAAAACTTAAGAAATTTAAGTCTTCTTTTCAGCTCTTAAATTCAAGAGTAAATAGAGATGTGTTAGATATTTTGTGGAGTAATTTTCATTATCCCCCAGTTTCTGATATAGTTTCATTCTTTCTCCTTAGATCAAAGGGCTTTCAGAGGCATTGGAGGAAGACCCCATGGTGTGTTGCAACTATTCATATAACTATGTGGATAAGACGTTTGCAGCTTTCCAGAATGCAAAGAAGGGCAATGCTATCTTTACAATGCCACCAACACTAGTCAAATGTGCAGGTGCTCCTCAGAAAATAATGTATCTTGCAGAAGACTATTTTCGCAGGGTAGGTAAATCTACAACTATCAATTTCTAGGAACATGGTGGAGCTGAGAGGGGGTGGTTGGAGGTGTTTCCTAACGAAGAGGATTTGATCTTTACCATACCCCAACCAACATCCAGCTGGAGAGGGCATTTTGAACATTTTCAGGGTCTGAAATTATGGGAAGAAATATAAAGAAAAACAAAAGCATTTTGAGATGCTTTCCTGTTTATACATCACATTTTTTCAATATATTAAAAAATCTTGAGATTTGATTACTCATAAC
This sequence comes from Chiridota heheva, assembly GCA_020152595.1. Taxonomy (NCBI): domain Eukaryota; kingdom Metazoa; phylum Echinodermata; class Holothuroidea; order Apodida; family Chiridotidae; genus Chiridota; species Chiridota heheva. Next base: position 72,677 of record JAIGNY010000282.1, on the reverse strand, counting down.
TTGAAAACTACACATGCTATTTTTAAAACTAAAAAACTATTTAACTCAGATTTTAATGCTCTTTTTGGTAAGATGGTATTTGGCAGCCAATCTGGTCAAGCTGGATTTTGAGTATATGCAATGTTTTGTGGTGGATTCTTGTTGCTGAGACCATAAATATACAGAATCAATTTGATGACGCCTTGTCACTTTCATTTTCCCTAATTTTTATAAATCCGAAATAGCTGCCATGTTCCAATGAAAATGCTATTTTGACCATATTGCTACATCTAAATGGTGTAATTCTTCTAAAATGGGTTTAGAGGGTTTTGGACATATCAAAATATCATAGAATAACTAAATAAGCAGCAGATTCTGATGAAAAGTCTTAATCCTATTCCTAAATCAGCATCCAACTGTCAAATATATTCTCATTTTCTTTAGTGACTGAGATTGAGAGAAGATGAAAGAATTGCTTATTTATTACGTTATCTACCCTATCCAAAAACATCTCTCACCTTATCTAAAGGCCATCTATAGTGATTAAAATGTGGCGGCATACATTTTATTCCAAAACGATACTGATTGGCCTATTAATGTAAGTGCACATTGTACAATTGCGTTTCGACCAATCAAAACACGAATTGAAACTTTTTTACATCCACGGTATAGAGACGATAACTGGCCTTTGTTTTAAAAAGAAATTTTGTTTTTGTCATTACAGCAAAATAAAAAAGATGACATCAAAATCATGTACAACACTTCATTGGGAAAGATATTTGGTGTTGAAAAGTATGCTGCAGTGCTGGATAAAATCTGCAAAGAACGAGGAATTGAAGTGAATCTGCAACATGACCTTGTGGAAATACGACATAAACAAAAAGAAGCAGTCTTTCAGAAGTTGAACACCGAGTCCAAGGAGCAGGTCACATATGAGGTAAAGGGACTCTGTTTGTCAGCTTGCGGGCAGTTTGCTTTAAATATCTAGGATGCTTGAAAAGAGGGGAGAGTAGGTTAGATCAGTACAGGCTAGACACAGAAGGGAAATGGTTTTCACCAAAAATATAAAAAGTGGCTTATGGAGAGAATGAAAGATGTGAAATTTCAATATTTTTAAGTTGCAAAGCAAGAGATTTTTAAGGAGGAGAGACGTGTTAAAGGGAAACGGATAATGAAAGCTACCTGCAAACAGTTGGAAGGTTTGTGATTGCAGCAATGAGGCCGCAAAGAAGAAGGATAAATGTGTTTGAAGAGCCATTCGATAGGTAATGAGATGTCCTTAATGGTTACAGTTGATTATTTATTATTTGCTGCATCATTAAAGGAGACATAAAGTCCGATACAATCCTTATTTTATATGATAGAGGATTATAATTTGAACCAACTACCAAAAACAGCAACTCAAAATTGTAATCCTATCTCAAGTTAAATTCATGTTTAATGTCGACACAATAAAGCTGTCATTTTGTTCAAGTTTCTTTTGAAATCTTGTACATAATGAAACTATTTCCTCAACAGGGACAATAATTATAATGTATTTTTCTATAATTTTCATTAAGTTTTTATTCCCAAATAATGTGACAAAGTTTTAACAGCATATTTTGATAATTTCATGTGTACACAAATATTCAAAAATAAAAATGGTGGCTTCTATAGTAGTAGTTTTTAATTATTTTAAAGTAAATGATAGGTTGCTTCAGGAGGTATGAAACATGGTCAGAATGTTTGCTATTTTAAATTCTATTATATGAAATAAGGATTGTCAGTCTTTATGTCCCCTTTGAGTTAATATTTTCTTTGCAAGTTATTTGAGATACTGACATTTAGTTTTTAATTTCTATTTAATCTGACGGCTAAACTTCAAGGGATCTCACAGGCTGTTGCACTTCTTTGGTCTTACAACTCTTCTATTTATAGGGAAATTTGAGGGGGCACTTTTCCCCTCCACACCTTTTTTAGAATTTGTATCTTTTGTATGGTAATTTTTTGCATCTTAGCATGGTTTTGTGGTCCCCCCCCCACTTTTGACTTTGCCCCCCCTCCCCCCTCTTCCCCCCACTTTCGGTAGGACCATCCTGCCCATGCTTCTTACTTACTTCTACTTCCTCAGTGTTATATAGTGCAAAATCCCAAGGTTCTCTGCACTTTACAGAACAAAACAAAAACTCCAAACACAAATAATCCAACAATAAAATAAAAGCATTAAAATAAAAGAGATGTACACAAAACAGTTACTACTATATACATGCTGGAAGTGTTTCTGGAAGAAAAGTCTTTAGGTGTTTTTTGAACATGTCAATGGAGGAACTGTTTCTGATTTTAAAGGGTAATGCATTCCACAGAGTTGGGCCGGCATGATATTATGGTTGGTTCCCTACTTTCTTATTTGAAGGGAAAGTAACTAGTGTGAGTTTGTCAGTTGGATATCTTAAAGGTCGGTTGGGATGATAAATTGTGAATATGTCCTGAAGGTACGATGGTGAAAACTTGTGAAATCATTTAAAGATATACATCAGAAGGCAAAAATGTGCTCTAAGATGACAAGGTAGCCAATGTAAATCTGCAAGTATTGGTGAAATGTGATCAACATGTTTGTGCCTTGTAACAACCCTAGCTGCTTTGTTTTGCATTAGCTGCAGATGTTTAATTTGTGTTTGAGAGATTCCTGTAAAAAAGAACAGCAGTAATCAAGTCTTGATGTAACAAGGCATTGGATGGCTGTTTTGCAAGCCTGAGTGGGTGAAAACTGGCAAGCTTTGCTGATGTGTCAAAGATAAAAATGAGAGGTCCTGATTACAATTGATACTTGATGCTCCATTGTGAGGTGTTGATCAAAGATGACGCCAAGATTCCTTATACAAGATTTTAAAGGGATTAGTGTGTGGTCAATAACTATGGCCCGAGTGCCGAAAGTGCGATGTTGAGAAGGTGACATTAAGTTGAGAATTTGAGTTTTTTCTTTGTTAAGCTGTAAGTAATTGAGTGACATCCATTGTCTGATCTCAGGAATACATGATTGTAATCTGTTGACAGCAAGTAGCGGCATCTTCAGGATCAGCAGGATTGTAACAAACATACAATTGAAGATCATCAGCATATTTGTGGTAGTTCACATTGTTCTTTTCAATTATTTGCTTGATGGGCATTGTCTAATTGGAAAAAAGCACAGGCCTCAGAACCAAACCTTGCAGTACACCTTTGTTGATAATTCTGGGACTGGAGAATTTACTATTTATACCCACTTGACTACGTTGTTAACATATGATTCAAACCATTTTAGTGGAGGACCTCTCAACCCGATTTTGTAATGCTATTCATGATTGATTGTGTCAAAGGCTGAACTTAGATCTAAAAGGGCAAGAAGGACAGCTTTATTAATATCCATGAAGCAGGCAATGTCATTATGAACCTTCAAAGGAGCAGTCTCAGTTGAATGTATGCAGACTACATGCATTCATCTAAGTTTTTGTCATGCAGATGATCATTAGGAAATTTCAAAACAACGTGCTCAATTGACTTCCCTAAGAAGGACAAATTAGAGACAGTTCTGTAATTCTCTTTCACTGCTGGATCAAGAGCAGACTTTCTTAGAAGTGGTGTAACTATTGCTACCTTTGAAAATGCCAAGACTTCACCTGATAAAAGTGGTAGATTTACCAAATCTGTCAAAAATGGTAGATGTGCCTCCAATGATTTCTTAAGCAACCATGTTGGTAATGTATCAAGTAGACATGACTTTGGTGGGGATGAAATAATGACATCCTTCAATTCATGCTGAGTGACAGCAGTAAAGGAACTGAGAGGGGCATGTGGATCACAAGGCTCATCCAAATATGTAAACTGATCAGATGAGGTAGGCATAGTTGACATAATGTTACCAACATTGTTATCAATATTAGTGATGAAAAAGTCAGCAAAATCCTCACACCCTGTAACTGGATCCTCAAACCAGTTTGCACATTATCTGCCAGGAGACTGTTCAGAGCATCATAGTTTAATTTCTGATCACTTGAAGAAAATTTCTCTTGATAGATAGCATTGAAGCTTTACATTAATAGCTTTTATTTATACACATACCTGATGAGAACTTTGATAATGATGTCCAACAATTCATTTTTGTTATCCAAAAATTCATTTTTTTTTATGCTTTTAACAGTATGAAATGTTGCATGTGCCTCCTCATATGGGGCCTCCTGACGTTTTAAGAAAAAGTGCTTTGGCTGGACCTTCAGGCTACATGGCCGTCAATAAACACACATGTCAACATGTGAAGTACCCAAATGTGTTCGGCATCGGAGATTGCACAGACATACCAACCTCCAAAACTGCTGCTGCAGCTGGTAAGTTGAAAAACACAATTAACCCCTGATATATGAATATATTTAATCAGTACACTAATTAATTACTGCAGCCACAAGTTACTGGTTGATAATGCCCTATCAGTATACGTCAGATAGTAGAATAAGGAGGCTTTCTGCCCTATCAGTATACATCAGGTAGTAGAATAAGGAGGCTTTCTGTCCTATCAGTATACGTCAGATAGTAGAATAAGGAGGCTTTCTGCCCTATTAGTATACGTCAGATAGTAGAATAAGGAGGCTTTCTGCCCTATCAGTATACGTCAGATAGTAGAATAAGGAGGCTTTCTGCCCTATCAGTATATGTCAGATAGTAGAATAAGGAGGCTTTTTGCCCTATCAGTATACATCAGGTAGTAGAATAAGGAGGCTTTTTGCCCTATCAGTATACATCAGGTAGTAGAATAAGGAGGCTTTCTGCCCTATCAGTATACGTCAGATAGTAAAATAAGGAGGCTTTTTGCCCTATTAGTATACGTCAGATATTATAATAAGGAGGCTTTCTGCCCTATTAGTATACGTCAGATAGTAGAATAAGGAGGCTTTTTGCCCTATTAGTATACGTCAGATAGTAGAATAAGGAGGCTTTCTGCCCTATCAGTATACATCAGGTAGTAGAATAAGGAGGCTTTTTGCCCTATCAGTATACGTCAGATAGTAGAATAAGAAGGCTTTCTGCCCTATCAGTATACGTCAGATAGTAGAATAAGGAGGCTTTTTAAAGGAATTTGTTTCCTTCCACCAAGTTTAATGTTTGATTTCCTCAGACGTATACCAAGTCTTAAATCCTAAGTGGAACATTGATGCCTTCTTTTCTTTTTTGTATACTATTATTGGTTGGAGTTATATTCATGTTTTTACAGAATGTTTGTCAGAATCGATTGAAAGCTTTTCCTCAAAACCTTTTCGTTTTAAAAACAATGAAGAATGTTTTCACTGATGACATCACTAATTTGTATATTTTCCTAATAATTTGGTCTAAAAGTACTCGATGGACAGTTTGTACAATATAACCTGTAAATATGATAATAAACATAACACTTTTAAGCTTCATCTGAGTTGGCAAGGGGGTGCAGCAGTGCTTGCTCTGCACAGTAGATGTACTAAATGGGTGATGTTTTTATTCAAAGTATTTGATGACTCTTCTTTTTTACCTCCTCTCTTCTTGAAGCTGCCCAGACAGGAATATTGAAAAGAACTATAGAGGCTGTAGAGAATGGACATACCCCTGATACAAAAGTAAGTGCTTGATTCACATCAATTAACATTTAGGAGTCAAAGTGAACATACCATTTTAAATTATGAATTTCATAAATTTATATTGATATTTTTTTGGTGGTATTGCAATCATAGACCAGAAAACATTGATGAATTTTCTACCGAGACGATAGAAATAAATGCACAAGTAAGATATTTAGAATAAGATGCAGTAGAGGGTTGTTGCTAGTGCATTAAAACATTTAAAGGAAACGTTTTAATTTAGAGGATTGTACATATTTGAGAATTGTAAGGAGGACATTGTTGCTTTTAGTGACATCATGCCTAGAACCAGATTATGCAGTTGCTTATTTAATTGAAGTCATGAAAACTTAATGAAATATGGACAAAGAACAGTAAGCAGTTAAGTTTAAAATAGAGAGAAACTGCTGTGGCAGTGTAAAGTAAGTTGGGAGGAGGGTGGTAGCAAATGAAGAGGGTCAAATTTGAATGTCTTACCGTCACGGCAGAAGCTTTTAAAGAGAAAGGTTAACATTACTTGCCATTATTACTTAAATGATAAGTTTAGTGGTCAAGCAAATCTATCTAATATGAACAAGGACTTCAAAAGAAACAAAATAGTGAAGACACCATTCAACAATCTTATTCCGTTTAGAAGATATCGAATTTGTGTAGAAATGACTGAAATCAGACTAGTTGTGATGTCATAGCCTCAGATTCCTCAAAGTTGTTATGTTTTGTACTGCGATTTTGAGGCTTAAAAACCATGGGATATGTCAGAAATTTAATAAAACTTAATCTAGTAAGGGTATTAATAATGTACCACTTGAAGAAAGTTTGAGGAACAATAATTTAAATAGTAAAATTTTTAAATAAACTTTCTTTTAAATACATTAACAATTGCTAAAAATGTGAGGATGAGGACACCAACTTTCCAGCGGACTTACTACACCAGTCATTTCCACACAGATAATACAGAGCTTTAAACTTGAATATCTCCTTAACGGAATAAGATATTTGAATGCCTTCTGCACCATTTTGTTTCTTTTGAAGTCCTCTTTCATATAAGATGGACATGCTTAAAGGACGTTTAAAAGGTCTGAATACCACTGACATGTGGGAGCATTACAAAAATAATCTTAATAAGGCAGGTGATGTGTTTGTTCCCTGGACTCAAAGTGAAAAAAACCATTTGGATGCACAAGAGAGCTTTTCAACTCAAAAGAGAAAGTACAAGAAGTGGAAATTGTTTAGAGAATTAAAAACAAAGGAAGCTGAGTTGGAATATAAAAAAGCACTCATTGAAGCTACTTACTACTGAAATAAGAAGATCAAAGAAGCAATTTGAAAGGAAACTTGGTGATAAGATCAAAGATGATACAAAATCATTACTCCGAAGTACGTTCAAGTGTAAAACTAAACATACTGTGGGAAGTCTTCATAATCCTGAAGGTGATGTGATATATGATAATCGGACTATGGCAAGCATATTGAACCATTACTTTCATCAGTTTTTACATGTTAAACCATTGAATTTATACCAGAGTTAAAGTAGGTTTTTGTTGGTAGGGAGAAAGATAGACTGACAAACTTGTTAATTTCCCATGATAATATCTTAGGTCAAATGCAGGGCTTAAAACCAAACAAATTTGTAGAACACTTGCCAAGATTTTTTTTAAATCCCTGGAGGAAGGTATTGTTCCTGATGATTGGCATGAAGCAAATGTAACACCAATTTTTTAAAAGGGCTCAAAGTATGAATCATGTAATTATCGTCCTCTTGGCCTTACATCAACGGTCTGTAAAGTCTTGGAGAGGCTCATAAAAGATGCACTTGTCAAACACTTGGATGACCCCCAGTTACAAAAGACTTCTCTCCAAATTAGAGACTCATGGTATATCTGGGTCAGTGAGTGTGTGGATCTCGGTATGGTGAAAAGGAAGAAGACTGAGTGTTGCTCTGAGTGGTACAAGTACCTTTTTATCATGGATGCCAGTTTTTTAGTGGGGAGTTCCACAAGATTCAGTCCTTAGTCCCACTTTGTTCTTAATATTTGTAAATGACATTGATGATGATGTATCTAGCCATGTTTTAAAGTTTGCTGATACTAAAGTTTTGCGGAAGATCGTGGATGAGAGTGATGCTTTATCTTTACAGAATGATATTAGTAAACTACATACTGTATCTGGTCTAAGACATTGCAAATATTATTCAACATTAGCAAGTGCAAGGTTCTACATTTCAGTCATAATAAACTATGTTTCAACTATTTAATGAATGAACAACCATTAGATGCAGTGAATGAAGAACAGGATCATGGTGTTATTGTTTCAAGCTTACTTAAAGTAAATGCCCAAGTTGTTGCATGTATTAAAAGAGCAAACAGAATTTTGGGAATAATATACAGAACTTTTGATGCAAAATAGGAATCTCAGTTAATGTTAAAGCTTTACGATTCTCTTGTATGACCCCATTTGGAATTCGCTTTTCAAGTTTCTGTTATTGATGCTATCAGTATTAGGCAGTTTTGCACCGACATTTGAGGTGTAGGGGAGTTACAAGAGCTTTGCTCTACGTCCCTACCACACTGTCGAGTGGTGAATACAGGTGAATGTTAAAAAACAATACTTTATTCAAGTCACCAGTGGTTCAGGAAATCATCAATACCTAACGTTTAGGGAATAGTTTGACGAGAGATTGGAAATATTCGAGAGAGAATACTCACTATGCTTATCCCTTTTTGTGTACACTTTATATATTTTCAGAATCAGCTAAAATAGACTGGTTTTCAGCTGTATAAATGAATGACAAGCAAATAACACACTTAAAAACATAAAAATGACACATACTTTAATTTATTGCACCTTTTGTGAATACTGTTGTGTCTAGCCTCCACTCAGAAAGTGCAATACGGCACACAATCAATTCTCTAACATTATAATATTTTGGGCTAAAAAGGTTTTTATTCTTTGTCAGTATGATGGTTACACTTCCTGTCCACTCGTCACTAGCTACACCACCTGTGTGTTGGCTGAATTTGACTTTGATGCCCAGCCCCTGGAAACATTCCCAATTGATCAGGGTAAGGAGAGGAGGACCATGTATCACATGAAGGTGGACCTCATGCCACACCTCTATTGGAATTTAATGGTCAAGTAAGTTAACTAAGTGTTAATAGTTTCGTTTCCTTTTTACAGATAAATTCAATTACACTTATGCAAAATCACGACAAAGATATTAAGATGGCAGAAAAACAGACTGAAAATATTTTTATTGTCCCCACCCCCAATTTTGAAAGTGTTGTGGGGTCATTGCCTAAGCTTCTTTTGAGGGAGAATGAGAATTCCTTAAACTGTGATAGCATGAACATGACTGTATATAATTGAACTTTTTTTGTGTTAATTTTGTCATACATGTGATAGTGATCAGGTGGAAGCACAACCTTTGTTAGATAGAAGTGATGATTCTATACCAATTATGCTCTGCTGACATGTTAACATAGAGGAAGCATCTTGCTAAAGGTATAAGAAGACACAGACGCAATGCAAATTAACATGTGTCAAGACCCTTGTAGAAATAAAATGAAAATCAGGATTAGTATATACAGTATGTGACTTAATATTGCATAAATTTAAGCCTTGATATTTTAATCATAATTGAAGCCATAAGTAATATAATTTTCCTGTAAGGAAAAAAACCCAATGGTGTTGAATGTTTCATCCCTTCCCTATCTTGAGCTTTTTGTTGCATTTGATTGAGATCTAATGTCATTCTGCAATTGAAGGATGAAAATCTCAATCAGAACTGATTGTTAAATACTAACGTAAACATGTTCCCATTCTGTGATGCTGATGTCATAATCATGGGATTGCAATGAAGAAATCTTTAGTCAGAATGTGAACAGCATAAGCAAATTATTAGATTTTCTACTTCGAAATAGCATTATTGTGAAAAAATGACCACACTAGATATGTAGTCTAAAGGAGAAAAGAAAAGTGGAATAATATATACTTCTTTTTATCTGTTTCATGTTTCAGAGGGCTGTGGAATGGACCTAAAGCAATGAGAAAATTGTTACATCTCGGTTTTTCCAAGTAAAATTATAAAGAATTTGGAAGTCTTTTATCATAAAACAGCTACAATTAATTCTCCATGTCTAAGAAAGCATCCAAATTTAATTCTGATGCCAGTAAAGTTTATAACAGGGCTTATAATTTGACATCATGTACATAATAAAAATATATTGTAAAACTGTTTTTAAAGAATGTTCAACAGACTTTAATATAGAGGCTTAATCTGATTTTTTTTTTTTTTATCTGGATATCTTCCAACTCATAGCACTTAGAATTTGTAGAATAAAGAAAACAGAGATTTTTAGTGCTGAACATTTTCAGTGCTGAACCTGCGATAAACGTTTTTCTGCCACATAGCAAAGGATTGAAATCCAGCTGCCATTATAATTACTACACATTATGTGCCTTAACTAAAACAATAATGTATACATTATGTTATCTTGGAGGATATGATATAGATACTATGAATGTTAGAGCAATATCACTGTATTTAAACTGATATACAGGAATAAACTATTTCAGTCTTCAGTACTAATTCAGCATTTGATATTCCAGTAGCATTTGATATTCCAGTAGCATTTGATATTCCTGTAGCATTTGATCTTTTTGAGGGAGGTAGGTAGCTCAGTTGGCTGAGGTACGACCGAGATGCTGGAGGTGGCAGGTTCGAGTCCAATGGTGATTTAACCAGCGATTTTTCCACAGATATGCATAACGATGTGCTTTCCCTGGCTTATGCCTAAAAGTAAAATACAAATACAAATCTTCTCTTAGCGTTTGATCATCCAGTAGCATTTGATCTTTGGTAGCATTTGATCTTCTGGTAGCATTTGATCATCCAGTAGGATTTGTTCTTCTGGTAGCATTTGATCATCTGATAGCATTTGATCATCCAGTAGCATTTGATCATTCAGTAGCCTTTTATCTTTTGGTAGCAGTTAATTGTCTAGTATCATTTGATCATCTGGTAGCATTTGATCGTCTGGTAGCATTTGATCTTCTGGTAGCATTCATTCTTACACAGCATCTAGCCTTCCAGTAGCATTTGGTCATCTGGTAGCATTTGATCATCCGGTAGTATTTGATCTTTTGGTAGCATATGCTCTTCTGGTTGCATTTGATCTTCTGATTGCATTTGATCTTCTGATAGCATTTGGTCATCTGGTAGCATTTTAAGTTCAATTTAATATAAGAAGCTCATGTCACTTCAGAAATTTCATTATTTTTTGTAGATTTCTCTGACAATTATCAGTCTGCTGAAAATTTTCATATAATGCTAGTTAGATGTATAAAATGCAAATTTTAAGTATACATGTTAATGTGACTCAAATTAAATTGATAAAAGAAGAGTTCTAAGAATTTTTCTATCTTCATGAATGCACTTCGTACACAGCTTAAGAAAGATGCATAGTTATGATTCCTGGAAAAGAATTAAACTTGAGAAAATTCTTGTCTACTTATGAAATAAAACAATTAGATATAAGTAAGCAAAATACTGAAGTACAGTAATTCTGCAATATTTGAAATATGGAATAATATTACTATCAGAGAATCTGAATTTTTGTGCAAATGTTTTATTTTGTTATGATGCAAGAACTATTAAATGCAAATAAAGAATTATTTTCCATCAAGATAATTTTGTGTTTTTTATATTACTGAAATTGTCAGAAGCAAAGGCATGGTAGAAGGTCCAGGCAGGGGCAGAACTTAAGGGAGGTGGGAGATGTTGCATTTTATGTAGGGCAATTCCAATTTTGTCGGGCAAAAACATGGCATTGAAAAGAAATGGTAGAAAAATTAATATTTTCATACCTTTAGGTTTATAGTTCTTTGCAAAATATTTGTAAATGTTCTGTAATTATCATAGTTAATATTTTTTATTTTGATGGGCGTACAGTACATTGTATTTTCCCTAATTACACTGATAGACGTCGTAGTTGCTTTCAGGAACCTAGCGACCACATACAGGTTTTTTTTTTCATTTTAGGGGAAATGAATTAAATTGCAATATTTATAAGTGACATTAATGATATCACCACCTACATGTTTGGGAAGTCAGCTATCCTTCATCACAGAAATCCTGGAACTCCTTTTAAATCCTAATTAAATTCAGGTATCATAGATGCATGTATTTAAATTTGATGTAGGTAAACAATCCAATTAATACTCCCGATCGGGAGATCTCAAGAGTTTGCCTGTTTGGGAGATCGGAAAATCTCAAGAGTTTGCCTGTTCAGGAGATTGGGACATGCACAGTACAAGTGTTTTCAAAAACAAGGCTTCACCATAGTCTTTGGTGTAGTCGCTTTATGTGTGTATTATTTCTTAACACTTTGTTTTATTCAAATAAAATGACAATACAAAAGCTTGATTTGACTCTTATAACATTTATTACAGTGTGAGGCAAAAATGACACCCAAACAAAACTTGGTGACTTCAATGCCTACAACCCCCTGTAGGGCTCCAATACCACCACCCCCAGAGGCAAGCTCGTTGAAAGCACTCTTCGGCAGCACAGCCTCCTCTCCTTTCTCAACACTAACTCCTGGACCTACCTTCACCCTGCCACAAGTGTGATCTGTATTGACCTGTATCTGTTTCCCCCAACCTCCTTGATTTTAGCTGGAAGGTTACTGCTGATCTCTATGGTAGTGACCATTACCCTCTTCTTATTCACTCCAACCTTCAAACCCCCACAGACCACACCTTTAATTGGAACCTCAAGAAGGTCGACTGGCCCCTTTTCGAAACCCTCTGCAATTCGCACCTCTCCCCCCCCATCTCCTCGAGGGTGAGGATCCCATGTCAAACTTCAGTAACATCCTTATCAACATTGCCACCTGCTCCATTACCCTAACCACCTCCCCACCCCCAACCCCTGGTTCACTGGTTGACTGCAAAACTGCTATCAAGAACATAAAAAGAGCCCTCCGGAACTTTAAAATTAACCCGACCACCCACAACCTCTCGCATCAGTTGTGCCAAAGCCAGACGCACTGTCAAGGACAGTAAAACCAACACTTGGAACAACTTCATCTCTTCTCTCACCACCAACACCTCCACTAAGAAGATTTGGAGAATGAATAACAGCTTCCACGGCAGGATGGGCGAATCTCCCATCTCTCCTGGAATGGTAACCTTCTTGCCGCAAAAAAGGACATCGTTAACCACCTTGCTGCCTCTTTCAGCAACATCTCATCCTCGGCCAACTACCCAAATGCTTTCAAAGCCAAAAAAGCTCGCGATGAAGCCTGGAGTATCACCTTTCCTTCCGACAACACTGAAAGCTACAACAACCCTCTCACCCTTTCTGAATTAAACCCAAGCCATCCACGATGCTGACTGCTCCTTCAAGGGCCCAGATAACACCCCCTACCAGTTCCTGAAACACCGCCCCAAGAAGGTCACCACCACCCTACTCACCATCGTCAACCACATTTAGTCCTCGCACTCCTTTCCCCCTATCTGGAGGACAGCTATCATCACCCCGTCCCTGAACGGGGGAGGACAGTACTGACCCTTCCAGCTTTCGCCCTCACCTGCTGTCTCTGTAAAGTTATGGAAAGGATCATTAACCAGAGACTAAACTGGTTCCTTGAGACCAACAGAATCCTCTCCCCTCACCAAAGCGGCTTCTGGAAACATCGCATTACCCTGGGCCAGTTGATTACGTTCGACACCGCTATCCGGGAATCCTTTGCAAAAAAGGAATACCTCATTGCCATCTTTTTTGACCTCTAGAAAGCTTTCGACACTACTTGGAATACGTCATTACCCGCAAACTTCACACCATCGGCTTTAGAGACCAGCTCCCCATCTTTATTCAAAACTTCCTCTCACCCTGGCAGTTCCAACTTCGTATTGGCCACACCCTCTCCAACCCCTACCCCTAAGAAGAGGGCATCTCCAAGGCAGCATCCTCTCCCCCACTCTCTTCAACCTGAGCATTAATGACATCGCGGACAACCTTGGCCCAAACATCAAATGTGCCCTCTACGTGGACGACTTCACCCTGACCATCTTCTACTCATTTCCTAGCTCTCCTCTTGTCGAAAATAGGCTCCAACTCAGCCTCAACCGGCTGCAAGACTTGCAACAATAACAGTTTTAAATATTCCAATGACAAGACAGTCTGCATGTACTTCTGTCATTTCAATAACCTCCACCCCAACCCGAACCTCGTGCTCAATGGCAATCGCATCCCTAAAGTTGACCACACTGGTTTAACTCTAGACCCAAAGCTCTCCTCCAAGCAACACATCGCCAACCTGAAACAGAAATGCAAGAGCTCCCTCATTATCCGCCTCCTCTCCAGCACCACTTGGGGTGAGAACCCCCATGCTCTCCTCAAAATCTTCAGGCTCACCATTTATGCCAAGTTTGACTACGGCAATATTGTCTACTGTGCTGATCATAACTCTTACCTCAACCACATCGACACCATTTAAAATGAAGCCCTCACGCTTTGTCTAGGTGCCTACAGGACCTCACCCATCACCAGCCTTCACGTTGAAACCAACGAAGCCCCCTTCCTGCTAAGGTGTAGAAAGCTTAGCCTCTCCTATGCTTTTAGAGCCCTCACCAACACCTAGAACCCTGTTTACAACCTCATAAGGTACCCCAATTTCTCCACCCTCTTTCATAGGACTAAAACTCTACCCCCCCCCCCCCCATCCTCCCCCGTCAGCTTACGCATCAAACCAGACCTCCATCTCGGCATCAACCCCGCCACTCTTGACACCTCCCGGCCCACTTTTCCTTCCTGGGCCACCCCCTCCTATTCACCAGTGCCTCTCCACTCATCACAAAACCCAAACCCACCCTAAACTCTTCATCAACGTCCACAACCAAATCAAACACCAACTCTCAAACTACACCTCCAAGGAAGGCGACAAGACAGCTGCTGCTGCCGTCATCCAAGACATCACCCCCAGTAACAGGCTTCCCGACCGTACTTGTCCTTCTCGGCTATGGCCATCCTCCTTGCCCTCAACTTTATTGAGGGCAATCCACTTTGCTATCTTCTCCGACTCCCAAGGCTGTCCTTACTTCTTTACTCAATCTTAAATGGGATCATCCCACCTCCTCCTCCGTAAACTCCTTTCGTACCCCTCTACAGGAAAAGTATTATTTTTTTCTGGATACCCAGCCATGTTGGCATCCCTGGCAATGAAAGAGCTGATGCAGCCGCTAAGCTTGCCCTCAACCTCCCCCTACCCCCTTTTCCAAAACCCTTTCTGACATCAAACTACTTATCGCTTCCTTTGTTCGTGACTGCTTGCAATTCTCATGGGACTCCCACAAACTCCACATCATTCAGCCTACCATTCCGATCAAACCCACCATCTACAACCTCTCCCGTGTCGAAGATGCATCACATTACCCGCCATAGAATAGGTCACACCCACCTCACTCACTCCCACCTCCCATCCTTATGGCTTCCCTCACCCCTCTGCAACAATTGCCATTGCATCCTCACATTCCACCACATCTTCCTAGCTTGTCCCCTGTACAACCTTCCCAGAGCTTCCCTCGCTCCCTACAACTCAATAGCCGAGCTCTTCCAGAAAAACCCTCAGGATGAACTTATCTGCTTCCTTCATCATGCTTCCACACCCCCTCTATATTTTTTCTTCACTTATGCACTTCCTTTCTCGATCCCAGCTTTCCGGCTTTTAGTTCCCGTGTTTCTTTTAATCTCCCCCTGTTTTCATTTCTTCTTACCTCTGAATTGATTTAACCTCTCAGGCACAATTTGACCCTCGCTGTCGTGGTGCTCTACTGTAACTCAGTGGCAAGACAACTGGCAAATGCATTTTAATGCTAACAAATGTTTTGTCATGCGTTAAACTTATTTATGAAATCCCCAAATCTGTGATTACATTCTTGGTAATTGCACACTAGATACGACGGATTGCCATGCTAATGGAGTTAGCATCTTATCATGTTATCTTAGCATGTTATCTTGGAGTTGACAATACCAACAACTTAACTTGAAACAAGCACATCAACTGTATTATCTCATCTGCTAATAGATCCCTTGGATTTATTAAACAGAGCCTGTACTCTTGTCCTAAACACATAAAAGAAAATGCCGTACCCTAGTTTGCCCACTCTTCTTCACACTCAAGTTTTCATAAATTGAACAAGTCTAAAGCAGGGCTGCCAGATTTGTTGTCAATGACTATTCCAGACACAGTAGTGTATCAGCTATTATTAAGAACTTAGGTTGGACCCCTTTTATAACTAGAAGAACTGCGAGCAGATGATCCGTTATATCCAAGGCAAGACATGGTTTTGTTTTGTACATGATCCTCCCTTACGGGAACTCGGCAAGACTCACCTATACGGAGTATAGACGCCAAGCTATAGCCTGCATAGCAGATGCCAGTCTCGTGCGACCGGGACGGAAGTGGATGAACACCGGGTTTACAACCTACTCTTTTCGAGAAGTGTTCAGAGAACCAGGTAGGGTGTGACTGTCCTACCATCGGGACCGACGGCTTAACGTTCCCTCCGAAGGACGGCGAGCGCCATTCAACCATTGCCACTTTTCTCAACAGCTGAATGAGGAGCCTGCATGGAGCTGCAAACGACGTATGATTGGCGTATCTGTCTGCATAGCTGTGGAAAAACTGGTTAAACCTGTCCGAGGCTTGAACCGGGTACCTCCATCATCTCAGTCGTGCGCTCTGCCAACTGAGCTACCTGACTCCCTGGTCTACTCGCCCTACCGGTCGATGACCTGCTGCATCTGGTCCGGCATCCGTCTCGGTACCAACGTCCCCGCAATTCTTATCAACTACCACAGATAAATAAAGATTGCTTAAAGTACAGCTTTATACACAGAACCGTCAAACACTGGAACTCACTACCATTTAATGTAACTACCATCCAAGAACCAAAACAATTTAAAGATATACTGTAGTCATCAAGCACCTAAGCCAACAAGATTAATATACCTCACATGCGCACACTTATCCTGCATGTTTGACCTCACCAGGAGTGTATGCAGTACTCATTTAGGTACAGAAGTGGTCCATATTTGCCGTGTTCCTGACTCAGCCAAGACAATTTATCACATTTTAAGATTAGATTCGTAGAGGTGACATTACATGCATTCGATACACACCTAATTTGCGATGTTTTTGCCAATGAGAAGGTGACAAAATCTTCTGACGAATTATTCACCAAATTTTCTAATATCTTCATTATTGTTATACGGTAATTACCATGTTGAGTTACGCGAAAAATTAGGTCTAAGACTAGAAATGAACGTAAAAGTTACAATTAGCGAAGGGCGTAGGAAGCGGGGGGGGGGGGGGGCTGAAGGATTTATCCCCACAATCAAAATTGAGGGGGACTAAACTATGCTTTAGCCCCCACCCCCTCCACTTCTCATATACAAAAACTCCCTAATAAGACTTATTGATACCCACTTTACTTTGAATAACTTTATAGGATATTGTCATATGTTCTAATTTCTTCAATAAAAAAGGTAATGTAATTTCGATGGAAACTATTACTTCTTAGCACCCTCGTAATCATTTTGAGCTGATCGAAGCTGTATCAAACATAACATTTGCGTGTTACTGCAGATCCTGAGTGTGGGCAGCATAAATTGTTTTCTTCCCAGGAGTGTTTAGGGCAATTTGCGTTTATTCCGTTAAAGATTAGACAGTGATTTAGAAGGATTTTCAACTTATATCAATGCAAATTGTCCTAAACACACCTGGGGAAAAAAAATTACGCGAGCGGGCTTCTGTGACACCTAATGTGTTTGTACCGTTGTACGTACATAACAAATTATACGTTTGTACGTGCACGCATGTCTACTGCCGGTACAACTGATGGCAAGCATGAGTTGGTCAAAAATACCAATCGAGTTTGAAAGACTTCTTCCGAAAGAAGGTCAGCAAGAATGTCACTTATTCATTCTTCTTTGGGATAAAAAGAGAAAAAATGCCTAAAGCGCCAAACATGCCCAAGAAACCATGCCAAAAACGAGGCTTCTGGGTGGGGATGGGGGTCGAGGTCCTTGGAGAAACAAAAGCTTCAGCCCCTTCCAAGAAAAAAATTGTCCCTACGCCACTGCAATAAGCCCTCCTTTCTCGTGAAGCTGGAACCAGGCTTTTTATGATTAGATCTGCTGCATATAAATGTTAAGACCCTGTACATTCTATTTCGAACTTGACACTTTCAGCATGTAATCTTGTTATTATTAAGGTGGACAGGGCATTCTGAGTGAGACTTTTATCTCACTAAATCAAGCATTCCTAAGTTTTTAAGGGGTGGTTGTTCCATTTCTTTTATAAAGTACTCAGTTTTACTTGTAAGTTGTACTTCTTCAAGCTCTTCCGAACAGGTAGTTTTAGTTTCAGATAAGATATTTAGGGCAAAAATGTCAGTTGTTTTCAAGTGAAATTATTTAGATAATTTGTATCGAATTTCAGCTTCAGTATATTTAAAGTGATAGGGTGCCAGGTAAAATGCACAATGCATGTATTCATAGGTTATATGATCAAATGTAATAGTACTAGTTCAGAAACATATTTCAAATATTTCATTGATTGCACACAACAATTGGATTTTTAATGATTTTTGTTAACGGTAAGTTTCTTGATTTACGACTAAAAGTTTGGATGATTAGGCCTAAGGGAGTTAAAAAAAAAGGGCAGTCTTGAAGTGCTTTAGATTCAAGTGCATAGCAATGCAGCCTCACTAAACATCTTTGCCATGGTAGAAAGTGAAGGATCAGTGGGGAAATAGTATAAAACATTGTCATCGTGATGTTAAAAATATGCTGAATTAACTAATTAGTTTATTTTTTATAGTGAATTCCTAGTCCACATTTTCTCCATTCCCGCCACTTCAGAGTACGCCATCGATAACACTTACTCCCAAAGGTACACCCAACAACTTGGTGTCCCCCACGGCAGCATCCTCTCCCCACACTCTTTATCCTCAAAATTAACAGCATCACCAAAACTCTTACCCCAACATCAAATCACCATCTACTCATCCTCCCCATGCTTTCATACCCTCCGAAATAATCTTCAACACTGCCTGGACAGCCTGGCTCCATGGAGCCACTCCAACGGTTTCAACTTCTCTAAAGACAAAACTGTTCTCATTCATTTCAACAACAAAAACTCCTTTTTCCTCCGCCCCAATCTCTGTCTCAAAGATTCCATTATCCCCATTAGAGACAGTTCTCGCTTCCTCGGAATCGCTCTCGATTCTAAACTCTCCTATCTCCCCCACATCAACAACCACAAAACCAACTGTCACAAAATCCTCAAGGTCCTCTCCAGCACTGACTGGAGAGCCAATCGTCTCACCCTGCTCACCTTATACCGTTCCGTTTTCAGATCCAGGCTGGACTATGGCAACTTCATCTACGCCTCCGCCGGTAAACTTTACATGAAACACCTGGAGGTCACAGAAAACACTGCCTTAAGGCTTTGCCTTGGCCCTACTCACACCTCCCCCATCACCAGTCTCCACGTCGAGGCCAACGGACTCCCCTTTGACCTCAGATGCACGAAGGCCGACCTCTCCTTTGCTATCCGCATCCTCACCGATCCGTGAAACCCTTGCTTCAATTCCATCTGCTCCCCCTCCTTCACCAACCCCAGTAAATGTATCCTCCCCCTCACCTTTCGGGATCCGGATGCACTCCCACTTCCCCAAAGCCAACATCAACATGTTCTCGATTGCCAGACACACTATCCCACCTACACCCACCTGGATTACTCACCCACCTGAACTATTCACCCCCACCCCCTCCCAGGGTATAATTTTGTCTTTTCTCCTTTACGAAAGCTTTCCATAACCCAGCTTTCTTCCGCTCCAAATACTGCCAACTCGGTAGACATTTCCACGACTACTCCTTCTTCTTCACCGACGGCTCCACACGGAAAGGCTCCGTTGCAGCCACCGCCGCCTGTTCTGGCCTCACCCTCTCCTCAAGGCTGCCCGACGGAAGCTCTATCTACTCTTCCGAAACAAAGGCCATCCTCCTAGCCTTAAACTTCATATAACTCTCTTTCCGTTTCGCCATCTTCTCTGACTCTAAATCCGTACTAAGTGGCATCTTCAACATGCTCTGGCACGATCCCCTCATTCTACAAATCCTCAACAAACTTCACGTTCTTTCCTACTTAGGGAAGAAAATTGTCTTTTTCTGGGTCCTCAGGCACGTCGGCATCCGGGCCTAGCAAGGAGAGAGCCCTGTCAAATAACAGTTCGCCTTTTCCAATTCTGCACTCAGACCTCCGTCCCTCTATATCCAATTACATCAGTAAGACCTGGCAAGATCCATGGAATCACGAAACCAGTAACAAACTTCACACCATCAAACCCAAAGTCGGGGCCAACACCCCCCTGCACAGTCGCAATCGCGGGTTAGGGAAGACATCGTTGTCACCCACATCGGTCACTCCTCTCTCACCCACTCACCATCTTCTTTCTGGCTCCCCTGCAACACCGACCTCTCCATCAAACTAAACTCTTAACCTGTCCCCTATACCTGAAGTACAGGTCTCTTCTCCCCTCACCCATCTCGGATCTCTTCAAAAACAATACTTCCTCCAACAATATCAACTTCTCAGCAACAACAACCTTCTCCAATCTTCATTTCTCTTCCCTTCTACCTTACACACCCCTTTCCTTCCACCTTTATTTTTTCCTCCCAAATTCACCCTTTTTCTCCCTTTCAATCTTCTCCCTCTCAATCCTCCATCACCTCTCTGCCCTAAATCTTACACCTTAATTCTTTAAGACACTCTTGGCACATTTGACTCTGTCGCGGTGCCGTTAAACATCAACAAACCAAAATATTATTCTGATCACCAGATTTTTGTAATGGAATTTGAGTAAATGGCAAGAAAGAATATAGAAGATGATGCACTTTTAATCACTTGTCGTTTCTCTTTCTTTATGTTTATTTGTAAGTTGTATCACAAACTGTAGGGTATCATAAAAAAAAAATATTACTCAGAATTTTAACACTTCTTTTGGTGCGTCAAGCATATCTGCCCATGAAAACCACTATAATTACAATTTCAACTGTTCAACAAAGATAGAGCAAGAGCATATTGAAAATTGTTGACAATGCCACTTTAAGTGAGTCCAATTGGTATCAGAATGTGAATTACAAAGGGTGATAACTTACCGTGGTATCAATTTGTTTTGTAGGTCTGGAGGCGTGGAAAATTGGATGTTGCTGCTTTGGTAGGGATATGTCAGGTTACTCGAATTAACGTTGCCATTTTTGATGAAATCTTATGCTTTTTCAGCAGATTACAGAAATGACAATTGTTTTTATCCACTGCCTAACTGGGGGCCATTTGATCTATTCACCCTCCTCCATTTTCTTACTGCTACCCTTATTAATGCCACCCTTCCTATTTCCCCTCCACCTCTAGTATCTCAGCCCTTCGCCAGGTGGGAACGGAGTCATTTGCCTCCCTGACAGCCTGACAAGATCACTTTGCTCCACTCCCCCACTTTATCCCAGAACATATTTGCACCAGCGGCATGTCTTGTCCCAGCGATAGTTCCCCCTCCCCCTTCCCCTCCATCCCATGAGACAAAGTTTCCCGTCTCCCCCTCAGTTCCAAATTAATTTCCTGGTGCTGATCCTGCTCTGAATACATTTGGCTGAAAGCAGGGAGTTTAGCCTACTGGTTCTAAAGTTCCCTAATGTAAAAGGAAAATCAATAATTGAAGACTTGTTCCAGTAATGTCAAACAAGGAAACAAATGTGTGACAACTGAAGGCTGGCTCCGTACTTTGTAGAAGCTGTTTAAGTTATATAGACTCAAAAGTTCTTATGATTTTGTCATACTATATTGACTTAACTAGGACATACATCCCGAAAAGCAGAAAAAAAGAATGCAAAACGCCTCTTCCAGCTGTAAGTTTGGGTAAGAGCTAAATAATGTATTGTTAATGAAGGAGCCTTCAACATTTTGCCTGGAACAATATTGGCAGTCTGTCCAGTGATATAATCAACTTACATGACTTAAAAAATGCTGAATATTATCCGTAGGAATGAGCTCAACATAACCAACTTCGATATAGAAGAATTATTAAAGAAATCAACAATAATGAACATTTGGGATAATCATTTTATTTGTATACAACTTAGTGTTGTGCAAGTCTCTGGCAAGCGGCCATACGAAATTGCCTTGAATTTACCGTGTTCCTGACTCGGCCGATAGATATTAATGCAGGAAAGTAATAAATTTGTGCGTCAAGCATACTTTCTAAAATCTTTTCTGAGATTGTTGTGCTGTTGCAAGTATTTTTTCATGTATAACGGAACAAAAAAAGAAAGAGGTAAGAATTAATATATTTAGGAAGGTTTTTTGGTCGGAATTTAAAGATATATAAAACTGTCCTGTCCCTGCCCCTCTGTGTCGGAATATTTTTAAAAAGCAAAAAGAAAAAGGTCATCGGTAATTTTTGACGTAATTTAATAAAAAGTGTTCGATTTCTGCCAGACTTTGTGATACAAAATCACTTTTCGACTAAATGCCTTTCTGAGGCTAAGACTAAGCCTTAAGTTACGCCACTGGCAGGAGCGTATCGACCGGGGGTGCAACACCCCCAACCGCGATTTTTGTCGGGAAAATTGTGACTTTGTCGGGAAATTTTCACCGATCTTCCCTAACGAGATGAACAATCGGAAAAGAAAGCCATGCCAAAAAAATATATAAATAGTTATGTCGGGAAAATTTTAGCTAGGGAAAGTTAATTATTTATAAACTTAAAACGAAATTTTATGAACATGTTCATCGATTATCAATGTGCATTTAAATTTCTTTGTTCTCAAATTACAGAAAAAAAGAAGAAAATTCACATGATTAAAGATACACACACACACACATCAGTTTTAAAACAAAAAGCCCGATGAAAAATGGAAAAATATAGGGGCCTAAATAGTTAAGTTTTAATGCTGTTTTGGGGTGATATTACCGTGTAAATCTGTGTTGATTTTAGATAAAATATCAGCCATAAAGTGTCTTGAATCGCAGAGCTCCGGGGGCTTCGCCCCCTGGACCCCACCAGGGACCCTAGGGCGGGCCCCTAGACCTCACGCCGTTTGGGCTAGTGCTTTGCGCTATTAGAAAATTAGAAATTGTATAGATCATAAGTCTTAAAACCAGAAGGATTTAGACTTATAGATCATGAGTAGCTAATTGTATTGGTTATGAATTGGAATATATTTATTGTCTAAAATAAAGTGAAAAGCAAATATGGGGTTCTTAGAATTATCCATCATTTTCTTGGTGAGAATAAATGTAACTCAGTATATCAGTGTAAATTAGACCAGACTGCCAGATTGCTCAAATTCACACCCAGTCTTCAGCGAGTCAGTGCATGGCAAGGGTCCCCATTGTGTGTGTGTGTGGTTTTTCTTTTCCTTTCAGAACCAAATGCACTCCACGAGTTAAAATTTTGAGGTATTTTGCTTGATGTTTGTCACTTTCTTCAATCTGTCAATAAAAAGATTAATTATAATAAGGGGGCTTCATAAGACTTTTTTATTTATATAAAGGGGCACCTTTTAAACTTTACAAAGAAAATGGGGGACGGTAGTCAGTTTTAAGTCATGAAAATGACCCGGGTCCAAATAGTAAGTTTTGCCCTACATGGCCTATTTCAAGGATGCCCCACTAACTGACTAATGAAATTTGGGGTGGCTCGCACACCATAGAAAGGTACTATTATAAAGAGTTTTTACACATGCTTTATAAGCTGGGGAAACAAAGGAAGGCAGAGGCGAAGGCAGTATGAAAAAGTCCAATATGTAGGGCTGTTGGGCCTCCAAGTTTGTCTTGAGGAAATTCATACTGTATTTATATTTATAGTGTATGCGCACGAAGCGCGTGAAATTTCACAATTTCAATTTTAGTTCGTGTAGGGCAATATCTGCGTTACTTTCTTTAATGAAAATATCAGGTGTATAGTTTTGGAGGAAAAAGTTTTTCAATGTTTAAAAGGGCGTGTTTCTTCTGAAGAAAAAAATTTGTCCCCTTTTAAAACGGCACTTTTCCCCACTTTAATATGGACACTTTTCCTTTCTGAAAACTGGCACTTTAAAAGCTCCAATGCATATAATTGCTCCCATTGCTTTTGTCAGTTTGTGTAGGCCTACATTGTGTAAAGTTTGGGACCGAGCACGGATCCCTGGGTGACACCAGATACGATTGAAGCCAATTAAGAGCAACATCTTGTAGACCAAATTGTTGTCTGAGGTGTGATAGCAAGACATCATGGTCAGATGGGCGATAGTGTCAAAAATGCTGATGAATCTAGCATCACTAAAAAGCAGTGTCATTCTTAACTTAAATTTGATTAATGCAGTTTCTGTCGAATGAAACTTCCTGTAAGCAGACTGTGAGGGCTCATGAAGACTGTTGGATTGTAAGTGTTGTTCTACAAGAGCATCTACAATCGTTTCCAGAAGTTTGGATACGAAGGACAAATTAGACACTGGTCTATAGTGTTTTACTATTTCCACATCCACTCCAGATTTCTTCAAAGGTGGTTTTGCTTATAGGAACTTGAAATTGGGGACGAGGGAGGGAGGCGTCAGCAAATTTGATTTTTGTCTCAACAAACCTATAAACATATTTTATATCAAAAACCTATATGCAAAGAGGGGCGGTGGTTTTGATGCATGAGGCCCTATGCCTCTCAGTCCACCCTGCTGGTGGGTACATTTTATTTTCTCCTATCAAATCAGTGTTGGGAAAAATTATTTGATTTATTGCCTAATTCTTTATGTCATATGAATTAGAATGATGTGCTCGCATTGCTTTAGGATTTTGAATATGATACTTACTTTCGATATACTCAAATAAAACTAGGATTAAAGGAAAATGATTTAAGTTAATTCAGTATACAAACATGTAATGATAATAACGTTAGGTCTAATTATGGGATTACAGCCTGAAGACTGCCATTGTTTTGTTGTCAAAAATCTCCACTTTGTATATTGTAAATACGAATTGCATAGGCCTACCCAGGTATGGCAGCTCAATAAATTCTTTCTGAGTGAAGCCCCTGAAGCTAATGCCTTTTAACCCTTTCAAGGCTATACAATATAAAATGATCTTAATTCAATCCATCGAGGGGTAGTGAGATGCTACCAAATCATATCATTTTTTAACATACTAACTGGGCGACCATTTTGTCGCCCAGTGAGAAATTTTGTTCGCCCAGTGAACAAAATTCCGATGCACTGAGCGACCAGGATTTTCGCTTTGCTTTAACAAAATGGCGGCTCCCATATAGTCGTAGAATAATAGATTTTAAAACATCATCATAGGCGTCTGGAAGCGAGAGGGGGGGAAGGGGACCATTGCCCGCCAAATTTTCAGAAGTGGGTATTTGCCCCCGCCCCCCTTACTTTGAACACACAAATGTATTATTAGGACACCTATTTTTTTCAATAAATACATCAAATTACTGAAACAAATAAATTCTCATTCAGATTACCATAGACTTACATTACACAAATCAAAAGGAAACAATTGATCTAATTGACGCAGAAATCACTTCAAGTTCATTCCTCTGTCGAAGAATACCTCAGGCAGCAATACTTCCATACTGTGGATCTAATTCTTGCTGAGTTGGATCAGAAAATTGATTTCCTGGTTGGCGGGTTCGATCAAAACTTCAACCAAGAGACCTTAGGCCTATATACGATCTTGAAGATGGTAGATACCATCGTATTACTGGATTATTACACTGCAGGAAACAGAGGTGCCGTAATTATCCCGCCATATACTGATATAGGCTACTATAGTACAGGAACTTTATGGAAATGACGTCCATAGTGAACGCATCAAAGTCCATGGTACCCGATGATGTATTACTGTTCAACGACAGATAGCCATCATCCCAAAGTCGCTGATATTTTAGCAAAGGATGCATTACAGCATTAGGCAATTAGGGGCGTAGGAAGGATCCTCTCTCAAGGGTGAGGTCAATACCCCCATAGTTTCCCGGTTACAAGCGGGAAAATTACACTGGTAAATGAAGTTTAATGTTCTAGGTGCTACTAATCAGCGAATCTCAAATTTTTGGGAAATATATACCCTTCAATCTGCAATTTTCGGAAAATGTTGATTACCTGATTACGTTCCTTCATTTTCAGGAAATTTTCTTAACATTTCGGGAAACTTGCTCTATTTTTGGGCAGTTTTTTTCGGGAGATTTTCTTTAGTAATTAGGTAATGGGAAATTTTGTTTAAGTTAGCTCTCTTTGGGGAATTTTTTGGCCAATTCTCGGGCAGTTTTTTTTGCGATTTTTGGGAAATTTTGCCATCTTGAATTTTCTTCAACTTTTGGGAAATGTTCCAATATTTTATCAAAATTCCCAAGAATTTTACCAATTTTCCTTTAATTTTTTCAATATGATTTGAATAATTTTTCAATTTTACCTCCCAACGAAGAATTTGAAATCCTCTCAGAGAGTTTTGGCCATGTTGGGTTGGCATCTTCAACTTATGATCATTCAATTTGCAATAGGCAAAATTCAGTTATACTCCCATTGGCAGTACAATCTATCAACATGCCTAAAGAAAGATAGCCAAGCCTGTCTCAACATCTGCATGCATGGGTAGTGCAATCCATTACTAGTCACAGAGCTATAGTGACCGTTAGCTATTTCCCGCATTATATTATACGCTTAAGGTGATGAGATCGGCAACTCCGTGGATTGCTTTCTTGTTAAACTTGCAACCTCGAAACATTGTCAATATTAGACTGTTAGATCAAGATATTTAGGACCAAAATTCGGGAAAATAGGAAAACTTTCTAGTCTGCTAGTAAGAACCACAAAAGAGAAATTTAAAGTCTCGAAATTGGACAGATTTAGATCATGATTTGTCAGCTGTTTTTATCTTGATTCAGCATAAGTAATGTCGCAAACAACTTGAAAACAATAAGGGATCCTTAGAATGCTTCAGGAGGATTTTCAACATCTTCTTCAATTGATAAATCTCGGTACACGGTACACCAGTACATGTTAGACAAGATAGGCTATCCCAAATTCATATTCAGTCTTTAGTAAACCAGTGGCAAGGGTCCCTAAGTTTTTGCCCGAATCCGAAATTAAAGGTGTCCATTTGGGATGCTTGCACATAACAAATCAAATATTGTGTAACTTTCTCCAATCTGTCAATAAAAAGAGGAGGGGAGGAAGGAGGGGGGGACTTGTCTTTAATATTTGAAAGAACACTTAAGTTTTATCTATGTTTAAAGAAACACTTTTTAAACTTCACAAATAAGCCTGGGAAAGGGCAAGTCAGTTTTTAAGAAGAAAACAATTCCTGGGTCCACATCGTAAGTTTTGCCCTGCAGCTCCATTTCACTTACTGACTTATGAAATTTGGGATGGCTCGCACACTCCAGAAAGATCTCATTTTTAAAGACTTTTTACAAATTACAGTGGGGAAAATGAAGGAAGGAAGATGTAAATTCTTTTTCAGTAGGAAAAAGTCCAATAATAGGGGTTGTTTGGCTCCCAACACGGTTGTCTTTATCAGGGCCGTTTGAAACCTTTAAATATTGGGGGCCAAGATGACATCGAATGTGATTGAAACAGGCCTACATGCTATAGAATCATCAAATCATACCATAACAATTTACTTCGGTAGTATGGTGACCCCCACCCCACCCCTCAGGCGCTCTCTCTCTCTGTCTCTCTCTCTCTGTGTGTCTCTCTCTGTCTGTCTCTCTCTGTCTGTCTCTCTCTCTTCTTTGTCTCTCTCTTTCTCTTTTCAGGAGAGGATCCAGCGTAGGGGCTTTTCCCCTCCGGCTATAAACAAAACTAAAAATCGGGACCCATTTTAGTCCTTTTCCGGTACATGATATGTCTGGAGAGGAGTTCAACAAATTTCGGCTAAGAATGTTCCGCTGGTAGCAAGGAGCAGCCGTGACATTGCTACTAATCTAAGTCTTTTCCATTAGTCAGTTGGTAAACCGACAATACAATCTATAAAACACTACAAAATAGTTAATTAGCTTATTATGATCTTTCCGATAAAACTGCGGCTGAGGCGTAGTTGTGACGTCACATATATACGCTATTTTGGAAAAATTATAAACAAAGAAAACGTACTAGATTGAAAGTGTTTTTGACATTTTAAAGTAAGTTCAAGAACTCATTAATAGGAATAATAATCATGATGCCACGGTCTTAAATGTCCATTCAAACATCATCAATTCAAACGTCATCAATTAGGAGACAGGAGCCTCTACATAAATCCTTGATGACATATTATCGGCCATTACTAACTTCGTCAAATAATTACTAATTTTGTGGTGGTAGGGTGAGTTGGTGGTGGGGAAGGGCAGGGGGAGGGGGTATAAATTCCCCCAGTTAAGCTTTCTGAGAGGCAGCTGAGTGCTGGATAGGTCGCCAAAATCGTCATGAGAACATCTTTTTTAGGGGGAATTTTAATCAATAACTGATGAACAACAATCAAACTTCTTTTATAAATGTATTTGTTGATTTTTTCTTTAAAAAATCCTTCCTACTTCAAATAAAGAGGCCCTATCGTCTCATAACAAATCGCAATGACGTCAGTAAGTACATGTCGCAGAAGCAAAGGGAGGAAAACATATGGCGGGGGAGGGGGGGGGGGGCAGTAAACAGGCGATATTCCATTTAAATAATTTGTCCGTTAAGGTGACACCGAACAGTCGAAGGTGTCACTGCGCGCAAAATTGACATTTGAAGGGAGAAAAGTACCTTACAACGCATAGGAAGAAAGTATATTATACAAGTCAAAATTAATGTCAAAGAGAGATATAATATACAACATACAAAAAACAAAATTATGAAAACGCATACTGTCTGAATATAATGTTTTATTGTATCTGTTCATGGATATAGCTCTATGGTCGCTTATTGAAAAATATGTGTAGTCTAAAAAAAAAATGTTTGATAAGCTTCTAAATTTTGGGCACCTTTTAAAACAAACCTGTATATCCCGCCCTTCAAGTTTCGCGTCTATCTATCAGTGTCTTAATTCATGTATTAAATACAATATAGCACAAAGTGTTTATATATTACTAGTAGATTATTTTACATTTTTAAAACTTTCTCTGAAAAACACTCTTTTTCAGAGAAAGTGCTTTGAAATCTAAATACATAATAAGCACTTGGAATTTCAAGCTTGTTGAAGTACCGGAACGGGTCTGACCATTTGACGAATTTGTATAGCCTTCTCTCGGGCAAAACAAAAGCAAACTTGATGTAGAACGTCGCGTTCCCATTTAAAACATTTCGAGGTGCAGGAATAAAGTGCCCTTTTATACGAAAACGAAAAAAAACGAACCCCCTCCTAAAGTCCTGGTTACGGACCTGCATAATTTTTTTTATATATTTGGATATATTCTCCAAAAAGTCTGCTGTTTAATGTACGTTATTTGAAAACAAAATATTACTGCAAAATTAACAGGATGAAACAGGCAGCTTTTGATTTATAAAGAACAATTGGAGGTCTTAATACAATTATGATTTTACCCATGTTTTGTGGTGCAAGTGAGCAACCTAGTTTTCCAAAATGTTAGAAAATATATCCGATTTTAGGTATAGGCCAATAGGCAATAGTCAATAGTGCCAACATCCAATAAAGCCCGCTTATAACGTGATAGAATCAGGCCAGGGGAGGCGAGTTGTCATTGATCAGACGTAATGCAAGTAATTATGACCACATAACTGGACATTTTCTATTCTAGTCAGGGGGGTCCATTACAGAGAATGTGTTACAAAAACTTCAAAGTTTTTGTTTTGTATAATTGAAGAATATTGTAATTGTGGACTGCATGATCTAGGCTATCATATAAAGAGAACATGAATTAAATCTCAAGGTGATTAAAAATATACCAAAAGTGTGAGAATTACAAATGATTATTGGGGGTCCTGAACCTCCATTAAAATTATTGGGGTAGGGGGCTATATGGAATACTTTGGATCGATTTTTTTTATATATTTTGAAGCAAAACTCTTCAAGGCCACTTGTTTTGTACCCCCTGTCCACATACGCGCACGCCCAGTTTGACCAACTTAAAAAAATTGCGCCACGTTTTTGCATAAACTGCTAAGCCAAATTGAAGTTTTACCCCTCTCGCTGCTAACGCTGGATAAGCTACTGTCCTTTCAGGGACCCTCAAGATTTCTCGGTTTCAAGCGGAAAAGTTGCTGCTAATCGGGAAATCTCCTTCAATTTTGGAGAAATCTCTTTAAATTCTGGGGAAATTTCGTCCCTACATTCTCAGTACATTTTGGGGGGAAATTTCCTTCTTTTTCGAGTAATATTTAGTAAATTTTCTTCGATTTTCGGTAAATATTCTTCTTTTTTTTGTTGCCAAATTTTACCTAAAATTTCCAATTATCTTACCAAAATTTCCTTCAATATTATGTTAATAATTTCCCAATTTTACCTGCTAATTGAAAAAAAAGTATGCAACAGGGAAGGTGAAATCCTTTGAGTGAGTACCTTTTCCGCTTCCTAAAACTCTGCCCCCTTGTCCCAAAATGTTCCATTAATGATGACAAAACTGCTAATAAAACACTTGATCACATCATCTCTGGTTTGGTTTGGCCTTGCCCCCCCCTCCTCACCTCCCCACCTCTCAACCTTTGACATTTAATTCAAGCTCCGCCACCTGCCAATTGCTCATACCAAGCTCAATATATAACACATATAAGACTCGGCTTCATTCGCACCTGTAAAACGCAAATAATGAACGCGCATCTCACCGGCAGACCGGGGCGATATGGAGAACCAAATCGGCCGATTTTTACGTGAAATTTCTTGTTAAACCGGTAACTATTTATTGTTGTTGTAATATTCAATGTCAATATATTTCTAAAAGTAAAAATGTTTAATTTTCGTAAGTGGTAAAATTTAGCAGTAAAATTTAGTGAGGTACCACTTTTGAAAACGTCCCTCTATAGGGTGGGACGTTCTAGCATACCTGTAAGCTTATGTTTCGGAGGTATATAAAACTCCCCTTATTCCCAAGTATATCCCGCATTGGGCCGAAATATCAGTGGCGTAGCCAATGTGGAAGATGAAGGGGGGGGGGCGGTGCAGAAGGTGGGGTACAGCTCCCACTTTTGCATAAATTGTTTTTTTTCGTTTGAAGTTTTGCTTTAAAAAAGATAAAATAAAAACACAGACGTCTGAACGTAATGCAGCGGCCACATGGTGTGAACAACAAGACCTTCCCCTTCCACCTTCTTGACGCTGGCTATGTCACTCACTACATATGATTCATATATGTGTTTGCACATATAAGTTCCAGACGCACCTAAAAACCCGAGAATACATAGCCGTGGAGCCCATAATGAGCCCACATTACTGGATGGGTAGTTGCATACAATTGTGTTCATCAAGGTGTCATTAGTCATGGATTTATATATATATATATATATATATATATATATATATATATATATATATATATATATATATATATATATATATATATATATATATATATATATATATATATATATATATATATATATATATATATATATATATATATATATATATATATATATATATATATATATATATATATATATATATATATATAATATATAAATATATATATATATATATACATATATATATATATATATATATATATATATATATATATATATATATATATATATATATATATATATATACATATATATATATATATATATATATATATATATATATATATATATATATATATATATATATATATATAAATATATATATATATATATATATATATATATATATATATATATATATACATATATATATATATATATATATATATATATATATATATATATATATATATATATATATATATATATATATATATATATATATATATAGATATATATATATATATATATATATATATATATATATATATCTATATATATAAACAGGATAGTTACTTAAAATAAAAGAAAATGGTGACATAAATGAGAAATAAAAAATAACAAAAAATAGTTTGCCTACAAATTGAATGAAACCTGACATGGAGAAAATGCTATCAATGTTGATGGGATATGAGAGTTTCTAAACAATCTAGTTCAAATCATTATGTGTCAATGCCTTAAAGGGGCCGTACATATCTTAAATAAGATAAGTTCTTCAGAGAAAAAGACTCGGATTATATATATTTTTATAATAATAATATTTATTCATTTCCATTTTATACACAACAATAAATCTATAATTTTCTTGATTTATAGCCAAGGCCACACTGTTCATATAAATTGTGTTTTTGTACTGAATTATAGTATATTGTAAAATTTGTAAAATTATGATTGATCCTTTTTCTTAGCGTGTCTTTTATCTATAGCCTTTTTTTGCTAGCATAGTTTTTAGCATGTCAATATATATATATATATATATATATATATATATATATATATATATATATATATATATATATATATATATATATATATATATATATATATATATATATATATATATATATATATATATATATATATATATATATATATATATATATATATATATATATATATATATATATATATATATATATATATATATAAACAGGATAGTTACTTAAATAAAAGAAAATGGTGACATAAATGAGAAATAAAAAATAACAAAAAATAGTTTGCCTACAAATTGAATGAAACCTGACATGGAGAAAATGCTATCAATGTTGATGGGATATGAGAGTTTCTAAACAATCTAGTTCAAATCATTATGTGTCAATGCCTTAAAGGGGCCGTACATATCTTAAATAAGATAAGTTCTTCAGAGAAAAAAGACTCGGATTATATATATTTTTATAATAATAATATTTATTCATTTCCATTTTATACACAACAATAAATCTATAATTTTCTTGATTTATAGCCAAGGCCACACTGTTCATATAAATTGTGTTTTTGTACTGAATTATAGTATATTGTAAAATTTGTGAAATTATGATTGATCCTTTTTTTCTTAGCGTGTCTTTTATCTATAGCCTTTTTTTGCTAGCATAGTTTTAGCATGTCAATATATATATATATATATATATATATATATATATATATATATATATATATATATATATATATATATATATATATATATATATATATATATATATATATATATATATATATATATATATATATATATATATATATATATATATACATATATATATATATATATATATATATATATATATATATATATATATATATATATATATATATATATATATATATATATATATATATATATATATATATATATATATATATATATATATATATATATATATATATATATATATATATATATATATATATATATATATATATATATATATATATATATATATATATATATTATATATATATATATATATATATATATATATATATATATATATATATATGTATATATATATATATATATATATATATATATATATATATATATATATATATATATATATATATATATATATATATATATATATATATATATATATATATATATATATATATGTATATATATATATATATATATATATATATATATATATATATATATATATATATATATATATGTATATATATGTATATATATCTATATATCTATATATATATATATATATATATATATATATATATATATATATATATATATATATATATATATATATATATATATATATATATATATATATATGTATATACATATATATATATATATATATATATATATATATATATATATATATATATATATATATATATATATATATATATATATTCATATGATACAATAAAATATCTCTTCATATGGAACTAAAGATAATTCATCAAAATTGTAATATTCATCTTTATTGGCAATATAATTTTGTGCATGAAATTTAATACATTTTGAAATTGAAGAGATATTACTCAGGAAACAGTAAATCATTGACAAAGATAGATTTCCCGATGACCAACATTGTCAAAAATTGTCAACGCAATTGCTCCGCTAGTTGAAGAGAAATTCGGGGGTTCTTGTCCACTTTCCTGCCGGTGTAAATGTTACCATGTTCTCGCATATTTTTGTGAAAAATTGATTTGATAAAATGCTAAGCGGTTTATTGAATTATAACATCGCATATTGAATGATCATTACATAAAATGCAGGCTTAGTTTTGTATTCTTACTTTTCATCTCAGGGCAACAATGCCCCTGATTTATTCTTAAAAGTAATCGAATAGTAAACGACTTCTATTTGGCGAAAATTGTTGTGGTCCATAGCTTGTTCCTGGCTGGTCCTCGTTCCTCTCTGTTTTTCTGGAGATCTGCATTTCGAGATGTCTCTGCCCTGCGCTGTGTCTGCTCTGGTTAGAATTATCATTTGGTTCACTGTCCTGAAAAAAACGCCAAAAAGTAAGATGACATAAAACTTCTGGTGAGACTATACATGGGGAAACTGTATTTGATTTTCGTTTTCAAACAAGAAGGTTAACACAATTCATTAAATAATGTCGTAACACTCGGTTTTTTGTGTGTGATATTACAACTTAAGTCATATATGATGGCCTTTTTGAAGTATAGGGAAGTGAGAAATAAGTCTTTTTTCTCAAGAAAAAAACAAAAAAACATGGACTATTTACGACTTCCCCAACGATAACTTATTACAGTAACCACAATCTAAATTACAGATTTATACCCTGCCTGTTTGGTATTTAGGAAAGAAAGCAGATCAACAAAATGAAATCGGAATTAAAATATTACTTGTAAAAGAGTTGGTCTCAAATGACACATTGTGTAAATCATGAATAATATCGAGACTGACCAACAATCTCAGTCTTACCTCTTTCTCATACGAAGCTTCACTTGCTTCAAGTCCGGAAGCAATGAACGGACGCACAAATTCAGTTGTTTCAGATATAGCTGTTAGGCTACCAAGGTCATCTGGTTCATCGAGAGAAGAGGGAAACATAACTGATGGTAACGATGGGAGGTATCCAGGGAGGTGCGGAACTTGGGCGCGCATTCTCTCCTGTAAGACATGATCAAGATAATAGTAAGTCAGCTAATTTTAATTTATCGAATACAAAAATTTCCATAGATTTGATTTACAAATTTTAATAATTCATTATTTTCTCAAGTAAGAAGAATATCAGATACAGCATTCCTTTCTTCATTTCTCGTCTGAAATGTATTTCATATTTGATTTCTTCACATAATATAAATGAAACATGATCAGAGTCGTCATAAAGTGATACATTGGATATGTTGAATACAGAACCTCCCTAAATCTATTGCTGCTTAATCAGTGTCCCCCTCCACCAATGATGTTTCATGTGTTTTTATCCTCATGCCCAAATTTGAAATGTCGAAAAATAGACAAGAATTGCATTTACATTTATGTAAGGAGAGTTGCGAATGACATCCATCAGGTACCGCATCCTAGTATCTTCATCCAATGCACTAAATCTTGATGCCATCTCCCACGGCACTCTGCTGCTCTGCTCACTGCTGAATGTCTGCAGAGAATCCTCACTGATAATGGAATCACCCGCCAAGGAATCGCCAATATCACTCCAGGAATCGTCATTACCACACATCGTACTTTGCTCGGTATTGGAATATTGGGAATTACGAAACTTCTTAATCCTCTTTTCACGTTTTTGGTGATTATTGTATGATACCAAAACTACCACGCACAGCATGAGAATAACCATGATCAGGATAATGCCAACTACGACTCCAAGAATGATTGCTACAATTGGCATTAAGACTGAAGGCACTAAAAAGAGAAAATCGAGATGATCAAAACTTAAGTTTTTCTACTCCACAATTTTCTATAAAGATTCCCTTTCCATCTGGTCTGAAAAAGTCTGAAAGTAAGCTATTAATAGAGAAACTATGAATTTTCGTACTTGGTGGCGAGAATCAAGACTAGAATAATTGATACATTTTTAATATTTTCGTAATATGTGAAAAGAAAATTGATAAACATTGTTTGTTTTATGTTGATTGCCTGTTTTTATTGTTACACATTTATTAAAATAACTTTGTAACACTAACAGTACTAGGGTTTTTACTTAAGTTGCATGCAAAAGCAATATCGTGTTGCATTGTTTTAAGGACAATTGTTAATACCAAATATTTTGGGAATCACTAAAGAGCTTATCAGAAAAACATGCTAAACAAAAATCATTACCTATCGAGTCTTGTATCTCACATTGGTCTCCGCTGTACCCAGTTTGGCAACTGAAATTTAAAAGAGCCACAATCTCTTAAATAAAATTAAAAATGAATATTATTCAAACGAAGGCTCTATGCAGCATAAGAACAGTGTAACAGATAATGACATGCAAAAAATGTCATGAAGTCGTCACAAAATATGGATGATATATTACAAAAAACACTCACTTCATCTTATACAGGTTACAGAACTCAGAATCACTGCTTTTTACCCTTAAAATCAGTACTTACATACAAATCGCTTCGTAGATTTCATCTAATGTACATATTGCACCATTCAAGCAAAAACTTTCTGGACATTCAAATGGCAATGCTGTTGAAAAGTGAAAAATATGTAACAGTTAGGTGTATCGATAAGTAGATTGACATAGACATGAAGAATTTTAGCTGCAACACGTAATTTATCTAATATGTTCATGGTCAGAACATGTCTTTGGCTCTTTATATTGTTGACGCTTAGCCAAAGTTAAAGTATACAACTATTTCCGACTCATAAATTATTCTCTACACTTTCATATTCACAATAACAGCATGTTCTACCATTTGACCCGTCATTTTTCAATTTTGCTGTGTTTGGAATACGAAATTGTAAACAGTGATAATTATCTCCACAATGATTATATGTTACTGATTTTGACCGCTGCAGAAATCATCCAAGTGGAGACACCAAACAAAGTTAGTACGTGTTTACGAATAAAACGATTTCAAGATAGACAGATATACAACCGTGCGAATGATTAAAAAGAACTGTGGCGGTAAACTTCGAATCATGCTTCCCTTAAGGGCATTAGTTTTCTATAACAAGGCTTCTGGGAAATATCGTTCAGTAAACTGATACATTCTTTGTACACCGTTTGATGCAACTTTTGTATAACTAGATAGGTATACGAACAATACAAATCAGTAGGTACAATCGTTTTGAAAATTAATTGGCTGATGAACAACTTTCATCAAAATTGAAGATGTAATCGTATATTAATGGAAGTGATGATATACAACTTTGTTTTCAAGAATTTTGGTTTATTCTCCTCTGATAGCGTTTGAAACGCAAAACCCACATGTCGTAGATTAACCATGAGCAAATATAAAGTGCCAGGGTAACAAGTTCAAAAATTAATTGACATATTGCCATGTCTTACAATGGAAATCTTCAAATAGCTGTGTATAGAGAATAGTTCCAGAATATAAAGTAGTCAAAATAATAAAGACTCACCCTCAATCACAACAGATGATACATTGACCTTTACATTTTCGCCTTCTTTGGTAGAATATAATTTTCCGTTCTCATCGACTGAATCAATAAGAACATTTTCAAGATCCTCGTAAGTTAGGTTTGACGATGGGCTCAATGCAAGTGTATAGTATACAAAGGTGTTTTGCCCTGGTCTAAATCCAAGGATGTTACATGAGTAATACAAAGGTGCTATAAGTGCGGATGTTTGGAAGGTGTTGCTTACCTGGGGAAAAAAAAGGAACAATTCAATCTCCATGGCTGTACAAAGAAATTGTTTATAATGAACAGCACTATTGATGAAATGAAAAATAAATTTAACTTTAAACTGGTAGAACTTAAACAGCTAAATCCCAATTACCATACTATATTCAATGTAAATTAACATCAAACATCATGTTAAGCTGCAATATGAATGAATATTTGAACAAACTTACAACAGCGTATATGGTATTAAAATACATTTCGTATTTGCTTGTGTTGCTGAATAAAAGGTCCGGGTCATATTGTGCAAGTGGTTGGGACCCATTGATCTCCAGATATTCAAAATATCCACGGAACTGTATGGTAGCTGTGGATAAAAGATACAGAGTGTGTGTAACTGAAATGGAGTTTTTCCAAAGAGAAATATAATTGAAACGTACAATTTAAGACATGAAATAGGTTTTTATCGAGACCAGTAAAGATAGCGCTTTACATATACAACATATGTGAGAGAATACGTACCCTGACAGCGCCCATTGAGCAGTGTGAAACCTTCTTTACAAGAACATGAGAACGAACCAGGCACGTTAAAGCAGTCAGCCTCGCCAAGTGGTGCACATATATCAAGGGCACACTCATCAGTATCTACATAAAATATTTGAGCATTATTAATCTCAATAAGCACAAACCTCTCGTTTAACATGGCTTAATCAATATGAATTTAAGTTTTTAATTGCGTAATCAAATGATCCCCAACACTAAAGGCCACGATAATACAAGATTAATTCAAAGCAGTAAGCGATATTCACGTGTATATACAATTATGTGTGTTTCACAGAAACGACAATATCAAACAACGTAAGGCACCAAAAACACTCACCAACACAAGTGTCATCAATATTTGTATAACCACTCTGGCAAGTATTGCAACGGTATGTATTGTTCGCTACGAACTCGCATTTTTCGAAGTTTCTTTCAAAACAAGTATGGGTTCCTTCAATGCACGGATCAACAACTAAAAGGAGAGAAAAGACACAAAAAATGGAAATGGTTCATAATTATTTTAATAATATCAGTTTGATATCAGGCGGTTTCACCTAGGTTGTTGATTTGCAGTTCTCGAATATTTCTTAATATGAATGCAAAAATGATCTTCTTATTTAAAAAAAAAGAAACAAAATATTTAGAACATTCAATTTTTTAATTCAAACAGGATGGTAATGGTAATACTATTGAAAATCTGAATCAATCAAAATCATTTACTTGGGAGAGACACATTTAGAGATGATTTCACCACTCTGCTATCCGGTTCAACAAAGTCCTTATCTCGTCCAGTAAGACCATTTTCAAATGCAGTCTCGATATCTTGTAGACCCAGTGTCGCTTCATATATGAGGTCCACTCGAAACTGCGTTTTCATCCCAGCAGTCACATTTGTAATTTCTACCACTTCACATTGGAGGTAGTCAGTTGCAATCGCAGAACCGTCAAACAAATTATCCACCTACATTTAAGAGAAGAAGAATAAAAACGTTATTTATAGTTTCACATTAAAGAAAACGTGACCGTGTTGTGTAGAATTTAAACATGTCCATTTTCTTGAGATCAAGAAAATAATACTGAAATGAGCTTTGTTTCACATGCAAAGTAGCTGCAACTTACGTCACTAGCCAACTCGATTGCTATCTCCGAAAGGTTGTACAAACTGAAAAAGTAATCAACCTGCCACCCCTTGATGTCACTGAACACGACAAACATGGTGAAAGACGATGAAGCTGCGAGAAGAAAATATATGTTACATTTATTAGATGGCAATACATTCTAAAAAGTGACGCATATAATATCTGGTATTATAATAACTTCCTTAGTAATAACCTATCAATATTGTTGAGAATTTCATACTGTTGACGTCAAATTGTTTTAAGTGGCATATATCGTAGAAAGAGCAATTCGGAAGAAACATTATGAAGCAGAATACCACATACCTCAAGTGCATTGTATGATGGTCATCATAATATGAAATGCAGTTGGTATTGCTTTTTATGCTTAGTATTTCAAACGTTGGAAAAGATTTTGCAATAATCAACTTCCAAGCTTGTTTTCTAGAGAGAAAATCACAATTACTGAGACAAAATTCAAACGTATGAGAATTTGAAACCATATGTTACTATACAAACATCGTTACTACGCCCTTGAAGATGACCCTTGATTTAGGTAAGATGATGCAACTTAAATCAGCTTCAAACCAACTGAAACGCCTTGTAGACATACATTTTTAAGTCAACATTTGCAATGTTAAAATACTTACGATAGCAAGTTCCATTGACCATGTAGTATCCCGTCATGCATCCACACACAAAGGACCCATAATTGTTATAACATTTCTCATTTGATTCCGTTGGACATGGAATACTAGTTACACATTCATCAATATCTGTTGAAAGAAATGACATTTCCTTAAGTTCTTCCAATATTTCTAAGAGTTTGCATCGGTTTAGTAAGAACGATATCAAGGTACACATGGAATTATAACATCTCAAAATAAAATTTATTCATGAAATCACATGGAAGTAAAAATATTCAACAAACATGAACATTATTGTGATTTTGCAACTCACTAGATAATTAGTAGTATTCTCTTTAACTACTTATGGGTTGTGAAAGAAGAAAAAAGTCTAAAGAACATTTCTGGCAACGGATATATCATTCGCTCAATATATAAGCATCAATTCATGTGAAAATTAGGGATGAGCTTTTTCACACATGTTTATAATTTTCGTTTTACCTGTGCAAGAATTGCCATCTCCA